>JAGTTD010000001.1:586067-909087 GCA_018398585.1 Simmondsia chinensis | reverse complement strand
GTGTAAGAAAACTTTTATGTAAGTCCCAAATTAGATTTACGAAAGAAAAAAAATTAATATATAAGTTTACTCGACCGTTGCTCCATACATGTACCAACTCTAATAAAATTTTAGCATTCAATGGACTATGAAGAATAATTCATTAATATTACTTAGTATGGTAATGAATTGTACGGTGACCTCCTGGGAAGTCTTCGTGTTGCCAACCCTGTAAGATTGAGAGTTCTCGGAAATAGCCTCTTGGCAGGGTTACACATTGAAGAGGTAAAACTGTCTATATCTACCCTTCAGATCCTGCTTAGACGGAAGCCTTTTAAGCACTGGGTCTATTGTTATTGTTGTTGTATGGTAATGAGTTGTAGTACCCAACTGTCACTAGCGAATATTTGTTGTTTTAAAAGTGAAATAGGCCCGTTAATTAAAGGGTTTTGGCCCAATTGGCCTGTATGTACACCAAGTCTGATAGAGGTCAACTATGGATTATCTCATCCTACTCATATAAATTCAAACATATGTATAATATTAAATTACTATTTATTTATGATGCTAGATATTTTAGATTATTAAATATTTCAAATTTCGTGTATGTAATTAAAAAAAAGAAATTCATCATTTTTAAAAGGAATGTAAAAATGTTAACGTATAAACATATAAAGAAAAATCGTCTAGTTAAAGTTTGAACATGTAAGAACTGTATAAGAATGATCGAAATAAACTGTTATTACAATTATAATTTGCCAATTCTTTTAGATGTAATAGAGTTAAATCTCACCTCTATTCTCCTTTTTTTTACTCGATTTCTAATGTAAAGGGGAATAAAATTTTACAAATCAGTTAATTTTGTCTATATTTAATTACCAGACCTTTACTTTAATTTTTATGTCCAACTATCAAATAAGAGTAATTTATACTTTTCTTCACTTATTATTATATTAAAGAAATATAATATGTTCCTAAATAGATCAGTTTTAAACCCCAAATCCTATATTAAAAAAAGTTTTTCTAACATGTGTCCATTGAACATATATTAAGATATATTAATTATACTATATTCTAATATTTAATTGACCAAATATAAAAATAATAATAATAAATTTTATATTTAATAAAAAAATTAATAATTAATATAACTTAACATGTATGGATTGAACTCATGTTAGAAAATTCCTATTAAAAATAAATATCAAACTTCACAGCTGCTTACCTGACTGTGTTGCGCATATTACGACACAATCTACACCAACCACCGACGCCGCCGGGAGTGAAGCACACCGCCTTGGCGTTCTCCGGCGCCACCGCAATGCATTTCGAGTTCAAACCCTACGTGTCGGCTTCTCCTGCTTCCTCGAAGTCGAGCAAGAGTGAGCATTACTTAATCATTTTGTTGTTTGCTTCCGAATTCTAGGGTTTCCGTTTCATTTGACTTGTTTGATTTTATTTGCGGCGCATGATATTTAAATGTGTGACCTTAATTGTGTGATGTGATCAGATTCGATCGAGTCGCAGTGAAAACTGAGGTTCTTGCTGGAGATATATGGCAGCGTTTGTAAATTGTTGGAGTATAAAACAAATCATGGGGCTTTAACCTCTCAACTTAAGCTTTTGGGGATGTTGGTTTCTTGATATGGTATCACAGTCTTGTTAACGAAAAGGTCACGAGTTTCTTGGTAATTGGCTTTTTACGAGCTTATATGTGGACCTCCTATAAGCCAACCCAATGGGTCGGGCATAAGGCCCGGTGAAATTTAATGTGGTATCAAAGCGCGTAGATGATCCTTGGCTCTTGTTTGACGCACTGTATCCTCTAAAAGAGGGATGCATTTCAATTTGTTGGGCTGAGAGCCTCTCCAGTACTTGTTAGCTCCAATTGGAAATAATTCCCAATTAGAGCGAAGAAGGCGATGGGTGCGATTGTTGATGACTAACATGTGAGGGGAGTGTTAAGAACTCTACATGTGAGTCAAATGTGAATACCACATAAGAGTTGCAGGAAAGAAAAAACCAACATATGAGGCTAGTTGATTACTCCACCTAATACCAATTGGTTTTATGATGGTTACCCACTGCCTTGTATGTGGATCTTATGTATGCCAACTCCGATGAAATTTTAACATAAGTTCTGAATTATAATTTAATTATTTTTGAAAATTTTCTTGAATTGCTTGTCTGTTTAAGTGGAGCATTCTCTGGATGATTTAGATTTTGAATTTGCGCAAAATTTATGCTAAAGCCTTATTATAAGCAATTAAGAGGTGTTTTTTTGGTAAGAATATAGAGCCATCTCTAGACTTTTGGAATAAATGGTTCCTTCATATGATATTAAAAATTCTCTGGATTGATAGGTCTTAAATACAAATCCCAATAATTGTTCGCACTTTTAAGCTCAATGGGTATTAACATGTTAAGAGTTTGAAAACAATCTATTGGCTTTTGTTCATCTGTTTAAAGCTATTGAGATGGTAAGTTTGTTGACAATTATAGTAGTGTACTTGTTTCAGAGACTAAGTGATTCTTTGAGTTACTTTGTTGTTGTTCAATATTCTATGTGACAGTGTGTCAAATTATGTGGTTTTCTGCTTAAAAATTGCACCATAACTCATATAAAGGCTTCATTTTGGCTGAAAATAAGGAAGAAATCTTTAATGGTGTAATCTTTAAAGGTTCTGTTTTTTGAATGGGGTAGCCGTACACACTTGCTGACCCTTATTTTGGGTAGTTAGGTTGGCTGGGATGGGCGACTTGAACCTAAAACCTTGTATCTTGTGGACTCAGCCTTGGTAATTTAACCATCAGGATCAAATTTGCATTGGCGTATGCTCTCTCTAGCTCATTCTAGTATATCTTTGTAGAAGCCATAGAGATGTCTGAACTTCTTGAAAATGTAGAAGATTATACAAAGAAAATACAACTAGGAAAAAAAAATGATCAGAGCAAGACAAGCAAAGTTTTTCAACTGATCCAAACCATAGAAATCTTGCTTGTGTTGTTCTGATCTTGTTTCTTGTTGTATTGCTTTGTATAAAGTCATTTGTATTTTGTAGATACAACAACAACAACAACAACAACAACAACAAAAACCCAGTGCCTCAAGGGCTCCCATATATGCAGGGTCTAGGGGGTGGGATGTATGTAGCCTTCCCCCTACAGGGAGGCTGTTTCCGGAGACATTTGTATTTTGTAGATCTATGCTGAAATTCGTTGCCACTTGCTGTCAAGAAACACATTTCTGATTCATCAGATGCTTTTAGTAACACTTCTGTTGATCCAATTAGTGCAACAATTGCTCTGTTTCTCATTTTTTTACTGATTCCTACCCATTGTGATGATCGAAAAGAGGTGGGCCTCATTGCCCTGCTCAATTTCTGATCCCTTTTGCTTGGCACTCAATGAAGGAATCACTTTTAGGCTGTGTTTATTGGCATCTAGGCCATCCATTAGGATGTTCATTTTATCACCTTCCATTTTGCTTCTTTTTGTGATTTTTTTTGCCTATAAGGTTACATTTAATGATTCGAATGTGTTATTTGGGATTGGCATCAACATTTTGGCCACCAAACAGCTACCTGCTGCTGCTACTTTTTGTCACTCACTCACATTTCTACGGCTACTCAAAGTACTAAATACAACTGCTTAAACTGCTACCTGCTATTGCTATTTTTACAAACGTATATATCCAATTTGAAAGATTACCAGCACTTACGATTTGCTACCCTATGCGTAGTAGGTGGTTATTGGACTTCAACAAAGCAACTTCAACCTAGCTGAGAAACAAATTCAGGTTATCTATGAGTTTTGGTTCATGGGGTTTGTAAACCATGAAAATGCTATCAGAAATCTACAAGGAGTGTTCCAGGGTCGCAGCTTCTAGTTCATGTGTAGTGAAACATTGCATTAATCATCCCAAAAATTTAAACTTGTAGGTGAATATACTTTAGTATGCGCTCTTACCATGAATGCTTATTAGGTTTGAAGTATAGGCAAAGTTCTGATACTATATCAAAGAATCAACTATCCAAAAGTTTAAAATCATGAATGAAGGACCTATAAGCATGCATTCACTAGCCTGCTCGTATCATTTTGTTAGATATTTGATCCCGCTCGGAACTTATCTTGGTAATTGATCTTGTAAGGAATTATAGGAAAGCCGAGCTGTTTTATTCTTATTGCTAAATTGGTGTATTGAGATTCTATAGATGACGTAACCGAGTGATATTTGTTCTTGTTGTGTATTTCTTCTTGTGTTTTTATTTTTGGCTTCAAATATATGAAACATCTGTGTGTACTCATGCTGGGAAGGCCTAGTTCTGTTGAGTAGTATGTTTTAAAATTATTAATCCGATTTATTACGCCTATTAGTTTCAATTATATTGAGATCTAATTGTAATTCGAGTTAGCTGGTGTGAATTTCAGTTCCCTTGGAAAATCAGGACTATAATTGAGGACAGCTGGGATATTGGTACGACATTTTGTGGAGTATTGAGCCTCTCATGTTCTTTGTGAGGGTAATGAAGCGCCAGATAAGAGTTGCAAGCCGAGAAATCGACCATTTCAAAAGTTTAAGTTGATGAGTGAAGACCTATGTTCTAGCACTGTGTTGGGTTTGAAATGGTAGAACACGAGAGTTTCTAAAGAGGAGATTCACAGGTTGTTTTATTTGATTAGGCGGTCTAGCATACTCCTTACTTCTGTAACTGAAAACGAGGGGCGTAAATGAGCTCAGCTAGTTCATATAGCACAAAAGGCTCGGTTGAGGTGATCAAGAATCAAGTTGAGCTAGCTAGTTTAGTTGATTGAGGTAAGCCTGAGCCTAGTGAAACTTGAGCTTGTAGGCTTGCGAGCCTAAGCGACCTTCTTTAATGTAATATATTTGATTAAATAATACCCAATGAACCCGAATTTGAGCCAAGCATGAGCTTAAACGAGTCTAAACAAGCTATAAATGAGGAGAAATATTGCAAGCTTAATTTGAAGTTCGTTGAGCTTAGATCAAGCCAAGCCAAGCTAGCCTTGAGCTTTTGATGAGCTGAGCTTGAGCGTGAACTTTCTGAGCTTAGTGAGCTTTGAGCCGAGCCCGAGACAAGCTTAATGTGAACAAGCCAAGCCTCAAAGGTCGAAGTGTATTTACATTTTTTTTTTAATAATTAGAAAAACTGAAAACTTTAACTTTGGAAACCTTTTTTTTTTTCGTCCTTTAGTTTATTTTAAATTTTCACTTATGTTAAGAAAAAAGGCTGAAAACCAAAATGAGTGTTTAGGCTCTTCTCAACGGTGCCCCAAAATATTTAAAAAATTGGAGCCCCATTTATATTTTTTTATAATTTTTTAATTAAATTTATATTTTTTAAATTATTTTTAATTAATAAAATATATTTAATTTTATTTAAATATATATTTTAAATATTAATAAATTTTTATATATTGAATTTTTGTATTTTTTTTAATTTACTTATTCATATTACTTTATTTTTTATCTATATAAATCTTAAGTTTTGTAATTTAAATTTTTTCTTTCAATGTAGTTAATTATTTTTTATATTATATTTGTTTCTAGTGTATTTTTATATTTTATTTTGAAATAATTAAAATATTATATACGATATTAACTATTAAAATAATCAAAAAATTTTAAAAATGGTGTAAAAAAATGGAACACGAGTAAAGAGGAAAAGCTTCATTTTTAAAAAATAGGACTTCAAAAATAGTGTATGAACTCTAGTACATCTAAGAAACCTACACAAGCCCGGTTGGATATGAGTCGAATCAAGTTGAAAACAAAAGATAATTGGATACGGACTATTAAGACCCACATTGAAATAATTGCCTAATGTCTTTGCGGCTTGCTGGCTATTCGTGGGTGTCAATTTCGGCTGCCGACTTTTAAGTTGGTTTTGAGAGGTCGGCTGGCTCAACACTTAGTCGCACCGAACTATGTATAAATTTAAGTAAGGTTTAGCGTCTATTTGATTTACCTGTAAAAATACTTTTTTCTAAAAATTATCTTTAATATAATATTTTTGTGTGAAAATTTTTTAGTCTTTATTATGTGTCTGTACAACAACAATAACTACGGACCTAATGTCTCAAGGGCTCCCGCTTAAGCGGGGTCTGGAGAGGGTAGATGTACGCAGCCTCACCCCTTTAGAGGCTTTTTTCGAGAGCCCCCAATCTTATAGGTTTGGCAACACGAGGACCTGCCATAAGGTCATCCATTCTGGTACTACTCTCGTTCAAGCATGTTTAACTTCGTTGTTCTAATATGTCTATCTTAATAGAAAAACATTATTTTTCAGCTTTATTTTAAGGATAACAAATAACTCCGGCAGAATATTTTCATTGGGAAATATGCTTTTGCTAAAATTTTTAATTTGTTTAAACATCAAAATAATTTGGTTAACCATGTTTATATGATATTCATATTTAATTAAGTCAAGGATTTCAACATTGCAACGGAAAATGTTTTCCATTTCGTAAAGAAAAATGCCAGACATTTTCTTTTGGGAAGGTCAACTTCCTCTCTACAATTAAAATATATTTTTTTTTATTAAAGTAAAGATTACTATTTATGTGTATAACAAAACTATTAAAATGCAATTAGAAAGTTTTTTCGTGAAAACGAACAGAACTTTTAATATAAAACTTGTTATGAGACTTAAATACTTAAATTGTGTCTATCAAATATGGTAGTAGTGGTTGACCGCAAAAAATGTTGTGGTATTGATGGATTCTTTAGTGACTATTAAGTTGGATAACTTCAGTAATTTATAATTTATTATGATACTGGGATAAATTTTATTATTTTCAAAGTAATAATGTGACTTTTAAGCATCGAGTCACAAAATTGCTTTGAAAACTATAATCTTGAATTGCTTTGAAAGTAACTTTACCCTACATTTAGTAAAGAAAAAACCACAATATTACTCAAATCTACCGAGCTGGAAAAATAACAATTAAAACAAGACTCGATTTACATAGTGATGTAAATTAGGAATTAACTCAAATAAATATAGATCGGATATAGCTTTGTTGATTAATATGGTTGACATATTTTGTTATCTTTTAGATGATAAATAATCATACATGGTTTATACGGTTAGGTTATTTATTGCGATGGTCTAATATTTATAGCTGATGTTGTTGCTCATTATTACGAGAAAAAATTTGACAAGGGATCCAGATGGGGCAAAATTGAGCTAAGCTTTCCAATTAAACTATATAAGGGACACATTTAAATGAAGAGATGTTGATATTTTTAATAAAAAATTACGAGTTTACGTATTTATACATTATTATTTAAACTATTTTATTAGATATATGTAACTCAAAAACTAAAAAATTATTTCATATAGTTTATAAAATATATTTTAAAACTTCATATATAATTTGAACTATATGAAATAATTGTTTACGCAGGGTCTGGGGGGGACAGATGTACGCAGCCTCCCCCTTCAGGGTGTTAACCTGAAGAAAGGCTGTCTCCTAGTGCCCCCAACCTGAGGGTGAGGACTTTCCAGACCCGTAATTTAAAAATAAAAATATATGTATTTAGTGATTCAAATTATATAATTAAAAATAAAAATAATTTAAATGAAAAAAAAAAATTTTATTAATGTTTTTTTAAAATTTTAAAGATGTAAAACTAAAAAAAAACATGTTCACTGTTGCACGCTGTACGGGACGGCGTGCAACAGTGCCGATGTTGCACAACCCACAGGACGTCGTGCACCCAGTGTGCTACAGTAAAATGTGATAGTTCGTTAAATATTTTCAAAGATATGATATTTTGCTAAAAAAAAATTTTAAATTGTGATAATATGCTAAATTCAAAATTTATATATAATAACAATAATGGACAATTCAAATACCTAACATAATTATATAAACAGGTCAAGCAGGTTGAAAATAGGTTAAATGGGTCAAATCTAAATTCAACCCAAAAACCTAAACGGGTCAAAAGGGTCGACTCAACTTCAAAAACCCCAACCCAAAACTTGCTATTTTCGCATCATATTTGTATCGTGTTATTGTGTTGTATCAAATTTTGTAAGGTCTACACCTACACCAGCACCGAAGGTACAATATCAAATATAAGAAAAGCAGAGAAAAGAGTAAATGGAATGGGATTTGTGGAGCAACAGAAGATCCAACAAATGCTCCAACAAATAAAATTCAAACATATAATTGAGAACCCAAAAAACAAAACAAAAAAAGAAAAAGAAAAAGAAAAAGAAAAAAAGCTGCCAAAAAACACAATTGATAATCAAAATGGGGCAACCCCCCCCCCCCTCCCCTTTCTTTTTCCCTAGTCTTGTCACTTTCCATGTCCCTCCTCACTCCACGACAAACTCTCTCTCTCTCTCTTCAAGCACGCTATTTGAAAATTGGTTATATTATCAGTTATACTGTATATCATCATTTACAGTTGTAGACATTATATGAGTTGTTTTCGTGCAGAGTTGTTTGTTAAGGAGAGCTGAGTCGGGGAACATTTGAATTTAATTGACTCGTGTGTTTAACATGAATAATGGGTGGATAACACTAGGGTCTTTCTCGACAAGTTCGGTAGTCGGGCCTTGATGGGTGAGTGTAGGGGTGTATTTGAGCCGAGCCGAGCCGAGCCCGAGCCTGCCAGGCTCGAAGCTTACCGAGCTTGGAAAGTTCAAGCTCGAGCTCGGCTCGTCAAAGGCTCGGGCTCGGCTTGGCTCAGCTCAGCTCGATGTAAGCTCGCAAGCTTGAATTAAGCTTACAATATTTCAGCTCATTTAAGCTCAACCTAGGCTCGTTTGGGCTCGGCTCATTATTTTGCTTCATGGGTCATATTTAATCAAAAATATTATATTAAAAAAAGCTCGTTTGGGCTCGTTTAGGCTCGCGAGCTTACGAGCTTGAGCTTCAATAGGCTCGGGCTCGGCTCAATAAGCTAAACGAGCCGGCTCGGCTCGGCTCGAGCTCGAAGCGAGCCAAGCTTTTTAAGCATTTTGACGAGCCGGCTCGGCTCATTTACACCCCTAGGTGAGTGACACCTGGTCCCGGTTGAGTGAGTAAGGTTGGAGGTTTTAGGACAAGTGGGAGTGAGCATCATTGTTTGCTGTCCAAAATTAAGGGTAGTGGGGAATTTACCATATGAAAGAAAGTTGGCGAATAACTTGTATGAATGCAGGTAAACGAGTAACTTGCTAATCATGGTTAGGGCGAATAACAACATTGTTATGGCTTATTTACCCGCTTCTTCTTGCCCATATGCTTGTTATGTGTCATTGTGTATGCTCTTATATTTAGATGCTTGTATGTTTTATGCTTTCATATTTTTTAGGTTGGGGGTCCTCAGTAATAGCCTCTCGTTAGGGTAACAACCTGAAGGGTTAAGGCTGCGTACATCTCACCCCTCTCACGCCCTGATTATGTTGGAGTTCTTGAAGCATTGGTTCTGTTGTTATTGTTGTTATCTTCTTGCCTAATCCTACTCAGCCAGCTTATACTAACCCAAAAATTGACCTATTAATATTTTTAATAACAAGTATGATATATTGTAAGCAGCAGCAGCAACAACAATATACCCAGTGCCCCAAGGGTTCCTGCTCGCGCAGGGTCTGGGAGGGGTAGGATGTACGCAGTCTTACCCCATCAGGGTGAGACCCTGATGAGAGACTGTTTTCAAGGACCCCCAACCTGAAAATCTGACCCAATTTGAGTGAATACGCAGTATTCCCACAGGTGTATAATCACACATCTCTAATGAAACAGAAAAGGAGAAAAGAGAAAAGGAAAGTATGATATATTGTAAGCAAATATATAAAAGACTCTTATATTAGTTAGTTTTTTTGTTTTTTTTTTGTTAATCAGTGAGAAAGTCGCTATATGAAGCTGACATTCGACAAAAGTGGAACTCGAAGAAAGTTGGTGCTACTTGTATGGCATAAGATGGACTATCTGAAACATTTTTAAACTACAACAACAACAATAACAACAGTCTCAGTGCCACAAGAGCTCCTGCATAAGCACTGCCTTTAAATCTAACTCCTTTATAATCCCAACTTAGTTTAAGTTTTTTAAGTTAATTTTAACAATGTCTTCTACATTTTTATTTCAAGGTAAATAATTAAAAGAGATATACATATCAAAATGTTTTCTAGGGGTGGGGACCTTTCGGACACAATCTTTTTTTAAGATTACACCCTGTAAGAGTATGGCTGCGTACATGTCACCCTCTAGACCCTACTTCAGCGAGAGTGCGTGTAACAATGAGACTATTATTGTTGTTGTATATATATATAAAAAAAAAAAAACAACATTCCTAATGCGTCAAGGACCCCTACCTAAGGAGGGTCTGGGGGTGAATCTATGCTGCATTCCCCCTTTAGGGTACCTTGAAGAGAGGCTGTTTCCGAGAACCTCCAACCTGTGTGGTGCAACATGGGAACTTCTCAGAGGGTCACCCATCTTAGTACTACTCTCATCCAAGCACGCTTAACTTCGAAGTTCTAATAGAATTCGATATTTGATTGTTGGTGCCCTCTTAGATCTGTTGCTGTATATACATATCAAAATATTAGTTCTCTACATTCAATTCATGATCCATTTTAATGATCGAAGAATCTAATACTTCAATTCTTTTTTAAAAAAAATATTTTGAATAATGAGAATTAAAATAAATATTAATTTTTGAAAATGGTTTCCTGGCAGCTGACAGGGGGAGTACTAAGGAGACAGCAGGATCACATGCTCTTCAGACCCCTTTTTTCTCTCTTTCTTTTTTTTTTTTTTTTTTAATATTATTATTATTATTATTAATTTTGGTGGGATCCCAAATAATATCCTGTAAAACCCTAGCAGCACCATGCCTGCTCAATTTCTTTTCTTTCACAAAATTAAATGAAACTCTTTAAAATTATTTTATATAATCTATGTCCTAAAGTATTTTTATGAAATTAAGAAAATAAATTACAATTTAGACAATTATTTAAAGAAAAATTATCACTTGTTACCCTAATATTTTAATATATCTAATAAGGTACCATGAGATTTAAATGTTTTATGACTTAGATATTTCGTGATGCAATTTGATTAATTTTATACAAAAAATTTTTATATAATACATGGATACGATCAACAACAACAACAACAACAATCCCAGTGCCTCGCGGCTTCCCCCAAAAGCAGGGTCTAGGAGGGGTATATGTACGCAGCCATACCCCTTCCGAGTGGAATGGAGACTATTTCGGAGGACCCCCAACCTGAAGTACAGGAGCGTCTGTAAATAAAACCATCAATTTATCGTCAAATGAATGAAGAAAATAGACATGCAAGCATTTAAGTATGTATGTAAGCCAAGAAAACTGCCGAGTCATCAGAGAATAAACTAATCAGCATATAAGTGCACTACATGCGGCTATGACTGCCTAGGAATCTTAAACTACAAGTCGCTCGTCGCCCTATTCTACGCTGCCACATCCACTACCCTTATGCTAGCCCTCCATCGTGCCCTATCTGAGGCCATCTCTTCTCTCAGATTTAAGTAGGTTAAGTCGTGACGGATCGTCTCCAGCCAACTCCTCTTTGGCCTTCCCCTCCCTCTTCTACCTAGCATAGTCTGAAGCTGTTCACACCTCCTGACTAGTGCTGTAGTCGGTCTCCTGCTAACATGTCCAAACCATCTTAAGAGGTGCTCCCGCAATTTATCATCGATCGAGGCTACACCCAGTTTACCTCTTATTACATCGTTCCTAATCCTATCCTTCCTTGTGTGGCCACACATCCAGCGTAGCATCCTCATCTCTGCTACCTTCATCCTCTGTGTCTGATTCTGTTTCATTGGTCGACACTCTGCCCCATATAACATAGCCAGTCTTACTACCGTCCTATAGTATTTTCCCTTTAGCTTTAACGGGAACTTTCTATCACACAGCACCCCGGATGCCATCCTCCACTTCTGTCAGCATACTTTAATCCTGTTGTTGACATCCTCATCCACCTCGCCGTTCTGGTGTATCATGGATCCCAGGTATTTGAAACTTTCCTTACTCGGTAAGGTCCCCGATTCGATCTTTGACCTCCTCTGTGCTAATCGTGGTGGAATGATCGAATTTGAATTCCAAGTACTCAGTCTTAGATCTACTAATCCTTAAACTCTTCGATTCTAAAGCACCTCTCTACAATTCCAACTTCTTGTTTATGTCCGCTCGGGAATCCCCTACCAAAACTATGTTATCTGTAAAAAGCATACACCAAGGTGCCTCTCTTTGGATGTGTCTTGTGAGCTCATCCATCACTAGAATGAACAGAAAGGGACTCAAGGCAGAATTCTGGTGCACCCCAACTATAATAGAAAAAGTGTCTGTCTCCCCTTCCCCTGTGTGCACATTAGTATGTGCCTCATCATACATGTCCTTAATGGCCCGACTATAAGGCATTGGGATGCCTCTCCCAACACCCTCCACAGTACCTCTCTTAGCACTCTATCATATGCCTTCTCCAAATCAATGAAGACAATGTGGAGATCTTTTTGTCTCTCCATATACTGTTCTATTATTCGCCTTAACAGGTGGATGGCTTCCATTGTTGATCTCCCAGGTATGAACCCAAACCGGTTTTCGGTCACTTCTGTCTGTTGCCGTAGCATCCTTTCTATGACTCGCTCCCATAGCTTGAGAGTGTGACACATTAGTTTGATCCCCCGCTAATTGGAGTAGCTTTGGATGTCGCCCTTGTTCTTGTAGATTGGGACCAGTGTGCTCCTCCGCCATTCATCCGGCATTTTCTGCCCCACAAGGATTTGGTTAAAGAATTTTGTCAGCCAGCTAATGTCCCTTTGCCCAAGGCATTTCCATGCCTTAGTGGGTATTCCATCTGGATCAACTGCTCTTCCCTTGCCCATATGTTTTAGGTCTTCCTTGATCTCCTCAGGAGTAATTCTCTCACAGTAGTAGTCGTTCTGATCCTCCTCCGGTGTCTGGAGGTCACCTAGAACTATCTCTGTGTTTCCCGGGTTGTTGAACAGATCGTGGAAGTAAGCTTTCCACCTAGCTCTAATTAGATGCCCTTCCACTAGCACCTATCCATCTTCGCCTTTTATGCATTTCACATGGATACGATAATATATATAAACTAGTGCCAATATTTTTATCAAAAATTTAACGAATTGTGATAAAAAGTTCATGGAATATTGATGTAGGTCACCTAAAGTTACCGTAATTATGTGTCGTTTTAGCATTTTTTGGCAAAAATCATCAAATTGTAATAAAAATGTTCATGTATTGGGGAAATCATATTCAATTTGAATATTTTCTAATAAAAATCTATTAAATTTTTGAAAAAAAGGATACTTAATTGATAAAATTTTAAAACTTTAGGGTACCTAAGTGATAAAATGTCTAAAACTCAGGGTACCTCACTGTATATATTGAAATATTAGGATAACTAAGTGATAAATCCTCAAACTTTACGGTACTTAAATAATAATTTTCCTCATTGTATATATTGAAGTTCATATAAAGTTGATATTTGTCCTCTTATTTGGTTATCATGAAATTGATAGAATATGAGAACTGTAAATTTCTAAACAATTTTAAATTGTATAAAAATGCAGGAAGTAACTTACCCAACTCCTAAATAAGTTCTAAATCCTTTTCTTTTACCTAGCCTCCAAGAAAGTTCTTTTTTTCATATTAACAACACTCAGTTCAAGACCATTGAAGATGTTGTCCAATTCCATATTGGCAGCTATGGAGTAGATATTCATGTATGTGAAGGTAGGTTCGATGAATCCCTTAACAAGCACGCAAGTACAGCAGTAGATGACTCAGTGGGTACAGAGAATGAAGTGGATATTAATAGCAAGGTCTTGGAGATGCCGCAGGAACAATATGAGTCAGATAATCACAATGGGGTTGATGCTTCTCTGAGTAATATGGGCTCACTTAATCCAGAGGATCAGATTGAGGTGGGTATGGTGGAAAACCAGAGGTTGAACAAGAAGACAGGGCAGTGGAGAACGAGATTGCAACCGACAACAACGATCCAATCGATGAGTTTGATGAGCCAGTTAATCACAACGGAATACAGGAGGATCATACTGAGAGCGATGATCCTGATAGGTTACTCCAGCTCGCACCCCATACCCTCTGCATCTGAGGAAGGTATGTGTCTCTCCATTGAACATAGTGAGGGAATTAAGGAAGATCTGCTAGCTCTTGCCCAAGTACCTAATATCAATCTGGCTGTTATCCTTCACGATCAAGACTCTGAATTTTTGGTTGAGCCTTCTGCCTCTTCTCCTGTTGCTCCTGGCTCAACCGATCCTGACCCCTTACAACTCATACCCCCGGTCGACACCTCGCCTCAACCGAGTGTGCAAGATCGGGATCGTGAAAAAATACAATGTGCTGCCTAGACTTGGAAAATTAGGAAAAGCTTGGGCTTAGCCTACCACTGTCCAGTGCAGGAGATCCTTCACACCTTTCGCTGCATTGCCGATGGAACCGCATACTCTCACGTCAAGAAGAAGAAGAAGAAGAAGAAGAATGCGGGATCTCTTCAACTGTCTCGTACCCATTTCGGGGTCAAGAGTTCCCCTTTTGCTAGCATGGGTTCCATCTTCCTTGGTCCGTGGGGGTCATTAAAGTCGACTGTATTCGTTGGGTGTTCTAGGGTCCATGGTAGTAACAACTGGTGTTTGAACCTTTAAGTTGGTGCGTTGAAGTAATGGTTATGGCGGGTGAAGACGAGGATTGGCTCTTGGATAGAGGCGTGGTATAAAGAGTTTTCTACTGTTTGGAGGTTAGTCTGTAGGATTGGCAAAGGTATGGAGGTTATTAATCTAAACCTAGAAACTGCAGCAAAATTAAGAGTTTCTACAGGATATGGCGTTGAGGTTATCAGTTTGGCTACATTTTATTTCGGTTTCCGTGATTTTGGCTGATCTTCGCCCTAGTGCTCGTGTCTTAGGGGCGTGTTTTCTTTTTTGTCTTTTGCTTTTTGTCCTGGCTTGTTTGCTTGTCTGCAGCCACTTTTGTGGGTCAAGTTCTGCTCTTGCTGAATGTCGGGTTCTGCATGACATTTTATTACTATCTATCGAAAAAAAAAACAAAAATTAATCTAGAACAAACCCAACTCTATTTCTAAAAAAAAATAACACAACTCTACATTTTCTATCAAAAATAATACAACTCTCAACTTTTCTACTCAAAAATAACCAAACTTTAAAATTAATATAAAAATAACCTAACTCTAAAAATTTGATTCATAAAATACTGAATTATGGTACGTTGTATGATGCTCCAACTATATTTGTTTCTTCTATGTATTATTATTTTAGCTTGTTCTCTGTAGGACTGCAAATGAGCCAAGCTGGCTCGCGAACCGGTTTGACTCAGCTTATTAAGGACTCAGCTTGGGTTCGTCTAAGCTGACTCAAGAGTTTGCTCGACTCGTTTAAGGGCGGCTCGTTTAAATAAACGAGCCAAATCAAATCGAGGCCGACTGGCTTGAAAGGCTCACACGACAGCTCGTAAGGCTCATGAGCCAGCTCGATTATTGGCTCGCATGTCTATATTGCAGAATTGAGTTACATGTATGTATTTTTTATTTCCAACTTCCATACATAATTTATTTTATCACATTTTTTAAAAAATTTAAGTAACAATAATCATAAATGAGTATAACAAGCCTAATAAATGAGCTTAACAAACTTGATAAATGAGCGCAACCAGTCAGTAAAACTCGACGATCGAACTAGCCAAATAATCAAGCCTAAATGATACCAGTACTGAGCCGATCTCATTTAGTTAAAGAGTTAAGCTAACCACAGATATGCGGCTCGGTTAGATAAATTATATCGATACTGAGCCAGTCACATTTAGTTAACGAGTTGAGCCGAGCAAACTGTGGTTGGCTCGGGTCATTTGCAGCCTTAGTACTCTTGTTATTTTCCTCTGTTGTTTTGCTTATTCTGTTCCCTGGGATACTTTTTTTTGTGGAATTGTACTCAATTATTAAAAAAAAAAAAAACATTTTTAGTTTGGTTAGGTTGGCAAAAAAAAATCAAGTCAAACCAAAAATATATAGAAGAGAAATATATTATCAGAATGTCATACCGCACGCCATGCTTAGCCACTAATTCAATATTTTTTAAATCAATTTTAAATTTTGGTTATTATTTTGTAGAAAAATTAGAGTTTAATTTTTTTTTTTTGGTAGAAAAGTTAAAATTTGGTTAGAAAATAAAGTTGGGTTATTTTTTTATAGAAAAGTTAAATTTGAGTTATTTTTTGGTAGAAAAATTAGAGTTGGGTTTTTTCTGGTTAAAAAATAGAACTAAGGTTTTTTTTTTGTGATATATTGACGTATAATTGGATTATTTTTTTATATAAGATTATTTTTAGATTAATTATTATTATTAACAATTAAACAGTTTAACCTCCTTTATGAACAACTAACATGAAAAAAACTAAATTTTAAAAAAAATACTACCTCTAGTAAAATTCAATTTTTTTGACATTTAAACAAGGCCTAAAGCAAAATAGTTAATGTTCAAAAAAAAAAAAAATAGTTATAATATTTTTTCCATATCTTTTTTTTTTCTATATCTAGGCCTTGTTTGGTATACAGGAAGTAGAAATTTATAGAAATATGAATTTTTTATCTTGTTTAGTTTGCAGAAAGTAGGCAGAATGTAAAAAGTGAAAATTTGTTTCAAAACGCAGGAAGTAACTTATATAGACCTCTAGGTAAGTTCTAATTCCTTCGTTTTTAATTAACCTTTAGAAGAAAGTTCCATTTTCTACCCCAGCAACTAAACATGTTTTACTTATTTTCTAAAAAATTGATGCAAAAATTAAATTTTAAGAAAATATAACTTTCTATAAGGATTCAATTCGTTTTTAATTTACCTAAAATTAATGGGGGCTTGGAGTCTTCTTTATCGCAAGTCCCAAGGTGGAAGTGTCATATACCCTTCTCGTGTAATTTACAACAAAATTATGTAAATACCCATTTCAATATTCATTTTATTAACACTTTAACTTTTTTTTCGACAATTAAAGAGTAAAGCTCAATACAAACAGGTGACCCAAAGGGCCCTAAAACAAAGCCACGGAACAAATATGCAACAAAAAGGGCGAAAAGGAAGACCTCTGGACAAAGCAATAGACCTGGAAAACAAAACCTACCCGCTCCTGCACGTATCTAAACAAAAACCAAGAACACTGCCACCCCACCTCTAGAAACCAGAAACAAACCGAACCAAAAACAGAAACGACGCAGCAACATCGCAGCACAAAAACGGCGACCAAGCTTCGAAACAATGAACACTTTAACTTGATTATTTAATTTTGTTTTATAATTAAATTTTTTATTATATAAAAAAGTCATATAACAATAGAATTGATCGACCAATGTCTTAGGAAAATAGTCATTTGGCAATGTCTCATCAATAGAAACCAACTTTATGAAATAATTCCAGAAGTTCATCACAAGAACTGTATTTATTGGATATTTATTGAATATTATAAGTTATCTCGGTAATTATAAAAAAAAAGCTGCATTTATTAGAAAAGAAAAATGACAAAATCATTCCTTTTCGAACCCTATAACTATGATTAGGATGGAGCATGGCTAATGATAAGCACTACCGATCTAAATTTTATTTTATTATTATTATTATTATTTTTTGGGCATGTGATTATAGGTATCATATGAGAAATCTTAGCCATTTGGAGTAGAAGGGATAAATAATGTGATGACGATGATGATGTTCCCGTAAGATCTCGTCTTAGTGATAGGAGGCAGATAAAAAATAGAGTATTATTTAGTCTAAAAGGTCTGGAGTTTAGTTCCCCCTTTTTTTTTGATAAGTGGCACCGGAGTGCTATACAAGACAGGCTCACTCGTAAAAACGAGGCCTGAAGCTAGCCGAAAACGACCAGTAAACAAGAACGTCAAATGAAAAAGAAATGACCTATACTGAAGTTGAGTCAGTAATCTCGAAAACCCAAGAAATAACCTACACTGGAGCCGAGTCAGTAATCTCGGAAACCCCAGCAGCTATACGAACCACCCGATATTTGAAGCCTGCCAAGCCACATAAACGATCAGGACCTCAAGCGTAGTAGTAGGAACATGGAGAGGCATAGACCCAACTGATGACCAACACAGCCAACGAACGACGCAAGCGGCCCCAAATTTGACAAATCCCAGACAAACAACCTAAGCGACATGCATGGAGATCACACAGACTAACGGCCAACCTATAACTTATAAAAACTACACTGGAGCTGAGCCAGCAATCTCGAAAACCCCAGCAACTACTAGAAACACCCGCTTGTATCAAGTCTGCCGATTTTCTGATTGAACTCGCCCATGTAGTGCGTCGGTCACCACATTGAGTCGGGATTTACCAGTAATTAGGTTTCTCGTTAGCCAAAAAAAATAATAATAAAATAATGTGATGAATATGGCTAATCAAATGTTGGGACTTCTATCTTATCTTGATTCTTGATAAATTCTAACCTCACATTCTTATTTTTGTTTCAAATGGGTCCCTCTATTTTTAATGTCTAATTCAACTGATAAATGAAATTTGAGGATTCTGATTTAAAAAGAAAAATATAAAAATGATTTTAGTAAATAATTTTCTATGGATAAAATATCTTCAAATGAGCCATGTTTGATGTTTCCCATTCAAAAATAAATTAAGCCATTAGTCCAAAGAATAAATAAATTAAAATGATAAACGTATCAAAACTCACTTGTTCTTACCCTTAAACTTTGACAAAAAGCGCTGATAGAAACCCAAATGCTGCTAGTAAAGGCGTCATTCAATCGATCAAAATAAAATATCTGTATATATCAAACATGACATCATTCATGACAAGTAATTTCATTTCATGATGGGCCTCGTTGTTCCTATTATTCATATTGCCTCATTGATGGATGTAATAAGACAACCATATATGTCCAATTTTGGTTTCTGTATAATATCCTTTCGCACTGTGTGTTTCTTGAGTCTCCTGTTATGAGATTTTGATTTTCGTATCGCTCAATATGTCATTTATTTTGATGGTATAGATTAATTAAATGAAAAATCTTTATCCACGATACTATTCACTATTAGAGAGTTGCTCATCTCTAAAATTTGAATAAACAGTTTGCTAGCTTCATATTAAATTATTTTTAATCAAAATTTAAGTTGATTTAAATTTTATTATCGGCTTTTGTGCAGAACCTGATTATTTGATAATATCTCACTTACAAAAAAAAAAAAAAAGTGATTATCTGAATCTTCTTTGTGGAGCTATTAATCAAGCTTGAGTGCTCTTAAAAAGTTGGTAATGACTTTATTTCATGATAATTTTACTTTAGAAAAATTATACCGATACGTAAGAGTTGCATTCACTAGTGCATTTAATAAATAGTATAACTTTATTAAATGCTTAAATTAATTAATTTCGTATTATTTTTTTATAATTTGATGTTATTATTTTAGTATAATCTTATTACCATCAAAATAATTTTTATATATGTCATATTATTATTATTAGTTTAATAATAATTATTATTTATCTTGCAATGAAAACTCTTATGTATATATTAAATATAAATACATGTAACATTTTTCTTTGCTTTGTTGTTTCCTCTTTATTTTTGATTCCGACCCCTCTAATTTCCATGATAAACATGTGACTAAATGACTAGCTACCTGCAAAATTATCTTAATAGGATGTCATTTTTTCACACAGAGAAAAAAAAGGGAAATTATTACTTAGTTATTCTGAGATTTGAGCATTTATAACTATATACCATGACAAAATATTTGAATATTTAATGAGGTACCCTATGCCAGAATTTAAAATTTTTTTAAAAAAGTTTGACATAATATATGATTACAGTAATGTATACAAACCATGTCAATATTTTTGGTGAAAATTCAATGAATTACGATAAAACATTCACTGTATGTTTATGTAAACTGCCTTTATAATGACAAGATTATGTGTCGTCTCAACATTTTCTAGCAACAAAAAATATTAAATTTTAATCAAGATAACAATGTATCAGGTATAATTTTATATAGAAAAAATAACTATATATCGTTGGAATCATATTCAACTTTAGCATTTTCGAACAAAAATGTATTGAATTTTAACATAAGGGTGTTCGATTGATAAATTTTAAAACTTCATGATACCTAAGTGATAAAGTTTTTCAATCTTAGATACCCTTTGATATATATTAAAATATTAAGTTACTTAAGTGATAAATAATCAAACCCCGAGTTATCTAAGTGATAATCTCCCAAAACAGAAATATGACCAAAATAAAGGCCAGAAACATCTCCTAAGCTACCAATTAGTACACCAGTTAATGCCTCGACCAAAATCCGATACATTTTGATGTTTCGTTCAATTTCCACTGGAGCATAGGGGAATTCCACGCCACGCTTTTAGCCCAAAACTGGTCCTCATCTTGATACTCTAAAACACGTCATCATCGACCCTATAACCTTCTTCAAACACAATCTTGATACTCCAATTTGTTTCTTTTATTTTTCTTTGCTTTCTTGGGCCCTGCTTCCTGTCGGTGCACCCTGTTTTGTTTTACGAGTTTTTGACACTAATTAAAACTACTAAGTGATGAATTAATAATAAATAAAATTAACTATTTCTAATTTAATTATAGTTAATTATAATATAAAGTATACAACTTTGGTATATTTTTCATATATTGAACATTTTCCCTTTCCTCATTAAGAATGGCAGTAGATCTAGTAATTCTTGTCCACACCCTGGTCACTCCTTTCTTATCTTCTCTCCCCACCAATATTATAATTAAACATATTTATATATAATATAAATAATTATTATATACGAGAAAATTGGCTTTAAAATATAATTATAGGAAGGAAAAAATCTCACTTACATATCTTGATGTTTTACTATTTATTAATTAATTTAATATTAGTTTTTAGTTTTTTGATTTTTAATCATATCATTTCGTACATAAATATGATACATTTTACGTGTATTCAATATTTTCTTTTATTGATTTTGTGTAGTCTAATTTGTTGCACACATATAGAATGACCTTTTGAGTAAATATGCATATAATAAAATGCCGTAGGAAATATTTTTCACTTCATGTAGTAAAATGTAAATAGAAGGGCGAAAGTCGTTTAACATGGCATGGCGTTTAGAAAAAAGTCACTTCCGAGTTGTATCTAGGTTTTAAACTTTGATAGATTTGTCTCTCCAATTCATTCAAAATTGTCGAGAAAACTCCTTTGCGTAGTATGTAGGGCCAGTGAAATTCAAATGCGTAATGTGGTAAATTGTTTCCTTAAAACAGCTTTTAGTAGAATGCTGAACTATTGATGTCTCCCCTCTTGGAAAACTAGATCCCGTGGTCATTGGAGCCTTTTTTTTTTTTTTTTCAAACTCAATTGGTACTCAAGACTCAAATTATGCCGATTGTTTTGCAATTTGGTTCACCCTTTATGTATCTAGCTCCATAGATTGACTAACTGAGTACAAATTAGTCTTTTAATCCGACTCATCAACGGCGATATCTTGGATGCTTAAGCTTTCTTCAAGCCTATAGAAGTGGAACTTTTTGATTAACAAATATTTGACCTCACTCAGTAGTTTTAGTTATGTTCGATTTAATTATTCTCTAAGAGAATCCAATTTCATATCATGCCAATTTACAAAGCAAAGTGTTCCAAGATCTGTCCCTCTCGTACCCTAGCATTGGTTTCGGTGCACACCTCTTCGGTTTCTCTCCATCTCATGTATGTGGTTTTCTTTTGATTAGGTGGTGTACTATGTTGATAAATCATATTAGCTCACCATTATTTAACTACTAAAAAAAAAAATGAAATGAAAAGTCCAAGAATGACATAACGTTATCAATTTTTTTTTGGATAAGTAGCAAAGGAACTCGAGGTCCTCTCTTCAGGGTAACCCCCTGAAGGGGGAAGGCTGCGTACATCTACCCCCCAAACCCTACTTTTGCAGGAGCCCTTGGAGGCACTGAATTTGTTATTGTTGTTGTTATTGTAGCAAAAGAACTCGAGGGTAAACAATTAGCATCTCACAATAGGAGACTTAAGAGACACACACATAGTGTGAAAAAGAGAAAAATAGCATAAGAACACCCGAAGACAACCCTAAAGAAGGTAATCTTCAACCCTCCCAAAAATATACCTAAAACAAACAAGGACACCAGAAGCAAAAGCATATTAAGTTCAAGCAAAAACAAAAGCGATGGTAGAGAAGCAAAGCAAGTGGGAATATGCTTCAAGCACTCGACCATTTCCATCGAAGCACCTAAGCATGGCACGGTGTTGATGATTGAAAATGCTTTTGATGTTACGTTGGACAATTCACAGCACACCCCATCAAACCAAGGAAAAAACTCCCAGGAAAGTAAAGGATTAACTAAAACCCGTGTGAATAGGACTCAAACCATCACACTTTAGATGAGGCACAATTCTCAACACTCCTTGATTTCCATGCATAAAATTCGAAACCATCAGATGCTAGTAGGGGAAGGATCATGGCCTGATTTTTTTTCTCGCACTCTTCTTTTTTCTTGTTACGATTAACCTAACATGTACATTAGTTTAGGAGTTTTAATCTGAGCAAATCGCAATACAAGAGGCGGCATCCCATCGAAGCAAGACCCAAAAAATATTGTATCCCCTTAATTATTAAAAAAAAAAGTTATCATTTACATGAAAAATACACTGGTTTTGAACATGATGTGCATCTAACTAAGGTTTATTTTTCTTCCGGTTTTTCTTTTGTTTGGTCTTTTGTCTCCTTTTGGTTCTTGTACCTTTGTAGGCTCACTCCTGTATTTTCGAAAATATATTATTTAACTTGTAGGAATAATAAATTTAGTAATTTTTATAATTTGATTATTTTTTCTTTTAGTATTATTTTTTTATTACTCGTAGGAATAATAAATTTAGTAATTTTTATAATTTGATTATTTTTACACATCATTAAATATATTATTTAAATAACAAAATAGGTATACGTCAATTTTTTTTCATTCCAAAAATAATATTCTTCTCAGTTCACGATTGATGAATTGATAGTTTATCTGCAGGAACTCAACCACTCCAGGTTGGGGGTCCCCGGAAACAGTCTCCTTTCCTGCCGGAAGGGGTAAGGCTGCGTACATCACCCCCCCAGACCCCGCGTTATGCGGGAGCCACAAGGCACTGGGACTATTGTTGTTGTTGTTGTAATATTCTTCTCAATTCAGTCCATAAATAGTAAATGTTTCCAAAGTATTGGGCGAATTATATATTAGTACTTGAGAATTAATGTATTTGATTTTTAATATACAAATTTTGGGAAAAATTTTTTAAGTTCAAAAGCTACATATATTTAATAAAATATATTGTCAAAATGAAAAAAAAATAAAATAGAGTAAAACTTACCTACCTGGGCCTTGGCTCAGTCGTAGGAGGCAAGTGAGGGGATAGAGTGTCGTTTTAGACCAAAAGGCCTGTAGTTCGAATCCTCCCCTGAACTTCTCCAAGAAAATCCTTGACTTAACTGGCTCCTCATTAGCAAAAATAAAGTAAAACTTATCATTATTTATTAGCAGATTCACCATCCGCTTGCTATTCCCGCATTGAACAACAACAACCACCAAAAAACTCTATGAGGCTACCACCAAGATAGGGTCTATTGGGGTAAGATGTAAGAGTCAGATTTTTTTTTTCCCCGATAATTATTGAGTACAAGATCCACCAAACAACGCAAGGTGCACTCAAGAGTTAGAATATTTAGATTTTTTTTTGTCCTGATATCATTACTAATGATAAAGAGCTAGATAAAGATCTATTTATCGAAAAAAACCTATTCTACGGTCTTGTATACTGTAATTTAGAGTATTTTATTAAATAAATATAATTTTTTACACTGAATATTTCTTTTTCTGATAGTTAAGAGAGATGAAGAAAACCTCTAATAGGAACAAAATACTTTAAGAAGGATAAAAACAAACCTGTAATAAAAATAAAATACTTATAAAGAAGAAATTCAAAATATAAGTCAAAAAGAAAACTAGATCCCAAAACTGAATTGTACATTAGAACCACAGGTCATAAATTTCATAAACTAAAAAATTAATAAACCAAAATTTAAGATCGTAATACTTAATTAACCCTAAAATAAATAGAAGAAAGCAAAATCACTATTCTTTTATAACGACAAAAACAAAACAAGTTTCAACTCCAAACCCCAACCCCAACCCCCTCTCTTCGTTATCATTCCTCCCCCACCTCCTTTCCTCTCTCTCTCTCAATTTACACTAACCTACTTCCCTAATCAAACACATCATAATTCGCCCAAAAAAATGGAGTTTGAAGATGAAGATCACGACTCAGATCAAGAAGAAGAGCAAGAGCAAAGCATCCCCATCACCACCCCACCTCCCCCTCTCCCCTTCTCCGCCTCTCCAACGCCTCGCAGACCCACCGGCGCCGCCGTCAGGTACAGAGAGTGCTTAAAGAACCACGCCGTCAGCATCGGCGGTCATGCCGTAGACGGCTGCGGTGAGTTCATGGCAGCCGGCGAAGATGGCACCCTCGATGCCCTTCGCTGTGCCGCCTGCAACTGCCACCGCAACTTCCACCGTAGAGACACCGACGGTAACCCCGCCGCTACCCCTCACCGCC
This sequence comes from Simmondsia chinensis, assembly GCA_018398585.1. NCBI lineage: Eukaryota > Viridiplantae > Streptophyta > Magnoliopsida > Caryophyllales > Simmondsiaceae > Simmondsia > Simmondsia chinensis. Next base: position 884,402 of record JAGTTD010000001.1, on the reverse strand, counting down.
CCACATTGTACCCTCACTTCTACCGCCCACCTGCCCCACCTGGGTACCTCCACGTGTCACCTACTGGGGTCCACCCTGGTGGTCACGTGTACCAGCACCGTCCTCCTCCGCCTCTAGCCTTGCCGTCTACTTCTGGGGGTGCCCACAGTAGGGAGGAGATGGATGACGTGTCAAACCCTGGCAGCAGCGGTGGCGGCGGGACGGGGAAGAAGAGGTCTAGGACGAAGTTCACGGCGGAGCAGAAGGAGAAGATGGCGGAGTTCGCGGAGAGGTTAGGGTGGCGGATACAGAAGCATGATGAAGAGGCTGTGCAGCGGTTCTGTGCTGAGGTGCACGTGCAGCGGCACGTGCTTAAGGTTTGGATGCACAACAACAAGAACACCCTTGGTAAAAAACCTAGTTAATTAATTTAATTAAAATGGGGTTTGATTTTAATTTGTTTGAAAATTCAGTTTTGATCACTATATTTATAGGTTCATGATTTTGTGCCCAGTTTTCTTGTGGGTGAGGAAAGGGTAATGTTATTGTCAGAGTAAAATTATTATTGTTAAAGTGAGATTGTATTTTTTAAGACAATTTTATGAGTCTCATTGGCTGTAAGCGACATCATTGCTATGACAATAACAATTTTTGCCCTTATAATAACAACTCGAGCGCGGAAATGGTGATCAAAACTGGAAATTGAAAGGTAATTGTGAGAGAATTGGAGGAAAAATTAAATTAGGTGATTAGGGTTTCTAGTGTTTATGTTTGGGGAAAATCATGTTGTGATTGATTTGTATGAAATAATGTTCATTAATTATTAGGGCATGATGATTAATTAGATTGTTTAATTTCTCTATAGTTTGTGCAATTAGACCGAGCTTTCTTACAGTTGGAGTTCTAATTCTGCCATTAAAAGCAAAAGGGTAAATGTAAATGAATAGTTTGATACTATTACTTGCCTCTTCACATGAATATCGATTAGACATGAAGCGCGGATAATACACATATTCATATGTGATTTTTTGAATACCTATTTACGTTGTTCCATGTTAGGAAATTTCCGAGTAACTGGTGTGTGCTTTATGCACTTTCCCAACCGGGTGTCGTTGGAAATAAATTTTTCTACTTAACAAGATTGTGTCACTATTTTTGAAGAGCTTCAAATATGTGTGTAGCTAATTTCATTATGGAGCTTCTTATATATATAGTTAGGCGTCACGGGAACTAATCCTTTTATAATTTGACTTTGATTATGGTGTATCCCATGTTCAGAAATCTTTAATCTCTCTCTTATCCTTCCTCCTAATTGTACGTTTTGGATTGTTCCTCTTGTACTTATCAATAAAAAGTTGAGCTTGCCGCAAGTGTTTGATTTTATTTGTGCCGGAGTTTGAAAAGTTGAGAGAAGTTCAGGAAAATTTGAGACTTGTTTGAAAATCATGGTTTTATGATCTGTCCAATTTCTTTTTTTTAAATTGACAAGGACCCCAGGAAAAAATGTGGGTGATGAGCTTCGAACTGCAAATCTCTAACATGGGTGATAGATAGTTATTGTCAAGAAATCAACTTTTTTAAAAATTTAAGCTAATGAATAAATATCAAATAATGATTTTATGCTCTAACAGTTACATTACTACGGCACTTCATACAACTCATTTGTAACAGCTCTTGTTTATTATGCAAAGCACGGTACATTCATATTGATTTTAAGCTTAATTCTTTCATTATCTGACTTTAATCACGGTATTAACCCTAACACGTGGATCGGTTCTTTTATTTCATTTCCGATACAATTGTATTCCCAGAGGAATCTTTCCTCCTACTTAAAACTTTGATTTTAGGGCTAGTTAATTTTACTGTTACTTGGGTTTAGCCAACTGAGAATTTTGTAAGATCCCTAGATTAACAAACAGCAAAACATTATTGTAAGTAAAAAGATGCTTCTCTTGCATGTATTAAAAAAATTAATTAAATATTATAAAATAATTATTTTTATCACTTATTATATAGTAATAAAAATCTTGTATTAGATGAGGACGCATTTCTAGTAAGCAGATTCAAACGTGGTAACCATGCAACGCTGCTTTTGTTTTCGTCTTCATCTACATCTGTCCCCCTTTTTTTTGGGGGATAAATAAGGAGCAGAGCTAAATACAGAACGGTAACCCGGAATTGGGGCCCCGAAAGAGTAATATTGTTAGAGTGTATATAACTATTTACGCATCAGTTTAGACTTTTGGGATAATTGGTTACTTGATATAGCATCAAAGCTTTATTGATCAAGATGTCACAAATTCAAATCCCGACACCCCCACTTTCAATGTGAATAAATTTAAGCACAAGGTTTAAGGTGGAGCCTGTGTAATATCCAATCTTCAAGTTCAATAGGTATTTGCATGAGGAAATATGTTATAGAATAAAATTATTCTCGAACCTTCACCTATCTACTTAAGTTTTTAGAATAGTTAGTTTATTGACATATATAAACCTAAATAAAAGAGGATAAAACGTATATGAAAGAGAAGAAATTGGTACACTGCAAAATTAATTTCTCTTAAATAAAGAACAAACTAAATATAACTAATAAAATATTTGGGTGATTAATAATAAATGGTGCTGCTACAATCTGCATTGAATTCAAATGGGTAAGGCATGAGTCATGTTTCATTTATGATTTCCTTTTGCTCGTCATTTATTTCTTTTTGTTTCTTCTCATTTGGGTCAACTTTTTTATGCTTTCACTAATTTACCACATAAATATTTTGAGATTTCAGAGTTTATTATATAAATAACTTTATATAAACATAAATTTATAAATACAATGATATATTTTAAAAAATTTTAAAAAATTTCACCTAAGTACCCAACAACAACAACAACAGCCGATCCAGTGCTTGAAAGGGCTCCTGCAAAAGCAGGGTCAGGGGGAGGGGGAAGAATGTACGCAACCTTACCCTTTCAAAGTGTTACCCTTAATGGAGGCTACGTCCGAAAACCCTCAACTTGTGAGGAGGAAAGGCATACAAACATTTTCACCTAAGTACCTAAAGTTTAAATATTTTATGAATTAAAAATCAATATATATATAGACTGGCATTCTTATAAGAGGGTGAGAGCGTAAGAGGAGTTAATCATAGCCCTCCATTGTAATGGACGACCAAGATTTAATGGACACTAAAAAAAATTAACAATTTATAGCCCATACTCCTGCATGAGGCAAAAGGAAAAAAAAGGATAAGAGAAGAAAATTATTTTTGTTTTTTCAATACTCAATAAATTTTGACCGTAAATTGTTATTTTTTTAGTATCCAGCAAATCTTGGCCGCCCATTATAATGAAGGGCCAGGATTGACTCCTCTCACGCTCTCACTATATATATAGAGAGAGAGAGAGTTCTAATTTTATGCTTTAGTTTGCAGTAGGGGTGATATGAGCCACTCGCGAGTAATTCAAATAAAATTCGACTCGAACTCAAATTAACCAAGTTTGAGTCCGAATATCAAAAGATACCCGATTAATCAACAAATATGAGTCAAGTAGTGAACTACTTGGAACGATACTCTATTAAGTACTCGCCTCAATACTCGAATTGGTACTCGACTCGTATGAAGTAGTTCTTATGTATTATTTTTTTTTTGAAATGGATGGCTTGTGACATTAATAGTAGAATGAAAGAAGTAAGATTAAATTCCTTGTAAATGATGACATGTTATATTTATAGTGGAGTTAAAGAACTTATATTTCGTTTGCTTGTATTTTCTGAACCTTAGGTTTTGATGCATATTTGCTATTAATATATTGATTATTTATGATTGTATATGTTAAAATATAGTGTGGGGCAATAGTTGCGTATCCAAGTTGAGTATAAACAGTATTCGAGTGTACGGAAAAATATTATAATAGAGCTAATTTATTGAACGCTCATATGCACAATAAACGAGTACTCAAGTCGAGTTGAGTACTCGAATAGTTAATCGAGTTCGAGCAAAATTAACTACTCGAATCGAGTTCAAATACCCGAGCAGTTAATCGAGTTCTAACAATATATTTTTCTTCTATGTATTTTTTGTTTGGCTTGATTTCTTTTCTTACCTAACCAAACTAAAAATACGTTTTTTTTCTATAATTGAGTACAACCCCATAAAAAGGCAACATCTCAAGGCAAAGAACAAGCAAAACAATCGAGTAATACAACCAGAGAACTAGAGCTGCAAATGAGCCAAGCCGAATCACAGCTTGATCTGCTCGGCTCGGCCCGGCTCGTTAACTAAATGAGATAAGCTCTATATTGGTATCATTTATCGAACTGAGCCGCATATCTGTGTTCGCTTAGCTTGTTTACTAAAGGAGGCGGCCTTAAGAGAAACAGCCAAAACAAAAATACGTAGAAGAAAAATATACTATCGGAACATTATAATTCAGTATTTTTTAAATTAAAATTTTAGAGTCGGGTTATTTTTAGATTAATTTTAAAGTTTTGTTATTTTTTAATAGAAAAATTAGAGTTGGATTATTTTCTAATTAAAAAATAGAATTAAGTTATTTTTTAATATATTAACATATAATTGGATTGTTTTTAAATTAATTATTAAATAAAAAACGTTTTATATGCCCAAAGGGGGGGTCGTACCGCTTAGTTTGACTGGGGTGTTACTAAGTTATGCGTGACGTTCAAACATGAGCCCCTCTCTCTCTCTCTCTCTCTCTCTCTCTCCTGCAAACCGTTTCAGCCTTTTTGATTTCATTCACGTGCACTCCCCCCTCTTTCCTGACATTCTTTTTCATAAATATTTGAGTTTTTTTCCTTCAAAATTTTCTAATATGTGCTCCAACGCTATATATTAAGATATATTAAATATATTATTTTTTATATTTGTATTTGGTTAATTAAATATAAAAAATAATATAATTAATGTACCTTAACATGCGTCCTTAGGCCACATGTTAGAAAGACCATTTTACTTAAAATCACCTATATTTTAGCAATGATTTTAGAAAATTGTCTTATTTTTTTAATTTTTTAAGTCATGCCTACACTTTTTAAAGAATTTTTAATCTCATACCTAATGTTAAAGCCGTTAACTTTTTGTCAAATGAAACGCGGCATTTTGGGTATAAATGCATCAAAAGTCCTAGTTTAACTTAATTTAATTAAGTTATATTAAGTAATATATTTTGTAAATCACGAAATTATCTTTTACTTCTGAATTTGTAAAATTGTTAAGGATTTGGCCATCCTTTTGCCACCAAAAATTTAGAATTATTTTTTTATTTGCAAAATTATTTATAATTTATTGATAAAAAACAAGTTTTATTAAGGGTAGTTTAGTAATTTCGTATTTATTGCAACGAAAAGTTGACGATGTCAGCATTAGGTGTTATATTGAAATTTTTTGAAAGTTTCGGTATGACTTTGAAAAATTAGAAAAGTTATATGATTTTCTAAAACCGCAACTAAAATGTAGACGGTTTTAGTAAAAATAAAAACTAAATATTGTTGCTATAATTTGTGGCATAACCTCGATAATAATGTTTTTTATTTTGTCAATAACAACTTTTTTTTATTGTTCATTTCTTCATGCTTATAATTCCCAATTTTTTACTTGCTAAATCTAAAATGTGGTTGGATATTTCTCCATTAGTTTAAACTTTGTGAATAGTTAATTTGTTAACATAATATCAACGTTTCATTGATTATTGACCATGAATTCGAATCTAAACGACACCTACTCTTATTATTAATTTAGCACCATGTATGAACTGGGTCGGTTTGAAATGAATTGGAGACTGAAATCCGTTTCAAACGCTTAAATGGGTTGATTTAGTTTTTTTATATTCCTACCCAATTGAATATTATTCGCTTAGTTTTAGCCAAGCTAGTATTGAACATATTGGGAATAATGGTGCACCGACTTTTGTTAGAAACACATTTAATAGTTGGCTTCACCGGCTGATTTTCACTTGCATCGGCACCCTCATTCAGAATTCTAGACATGATGGAGCGAAACGAGATATGTCTAAAGGGGATGAACTCGTCAAGAGACTGTACGTTATCTAAATATAGGAGGATGAACTCTTAATTTTACATGTTTTTCTTATTTTCTTTTAGAATCCTAGTAGAAGTAGTTTTCTTTCCTCTCGTTTTCATATTCTGTATAGAGTTATATTCCAAGTGGGACAATGGACTATGGGCACGTAACTTTTTTTTAACGGTGTTTACATATTGTATAAAAAATTGATATTTTATTTTTCTTTCGTGTTCTATCCGAAGGAGATTCGAGTTTAAGTTGTTCTCTTTATTTATCCTAACTTTAGCTACTGAATCAAAAGGTGGTGATCATCTTTTTTTTCCTAATAAATAGTACCGAAACACAATACAAAAATAGGCGCACTCATAAAAACGAGGCTTGAACTAGACGAAACAGACCAGTAAAACAAAAGCACCGAAAAGAACAAAGAAAACAAGGAAAAAGAACGCCTAAAAAGAAACCCCAAAAGACAAGCAGACGAAATAAACCGGGGAAGAGAAAACAAAAGCCCAAGCCCGAGAAACACAAAAGGAGAAACGCGACCCCAAACCAAGCAACTTACAAGAGAAAAACCAAGAGCCAATTCCAAACAAAAAGAAACCTACTGCAAACACTTTAGGAGCAATCTCGGAAAACCCTCACAAAATTACAAAGAACACCCGAGAGGACGAAAAAAGGCCCCAAAGCACAACATCAAGGAAAATAGAAGGTGCAGAGAATTGAAAAACAAAACCTAGCTCCAAAAACCAAAAGCAGAAACCTACAGAGCCACACTAACACAACCAACGGATAGCCAAAGGGGATCAACGACTCCCCCCGAGACCAAAAGAAAACCCTGTGACGGATTATAGTTCGACTGGTTAGATTTCTTCTTGAACCGTCTCTTCCTCTTTCTTTTCCGCATGACATTGAGCCATTAATGGACGTACATATATATCGATTGGAAAAAAATGGATGCACATATATGTATATTATTATTATTACTAATATTAAATTGCATGGCATGGCTTATGTTTGCATTGATCATCCGAACGCTTGCTTGTTAACATAGTACTGATCGTACATTTGTGTTTACAAACAATCATACAGTTGTAAATTAAATAAGGTATATTTATTGTATCTTTTTTTTTTTTTTTTTTTTGCTGCTTTTCCAATAAGTTGGTATTAAAAATTGAATCCACAATTAACATATTGTATTTTAATTGGAAGATATTACCAAAGAGGGCACCAACACGCCGTCACCGGATCCCATGAGAACTCCCAAGTTAAGCGTGTTTGGGCGAGAGTAGTACTAGGATGGGTGACTTCCTGGGAAGTCCTCACCCTTAGGTTGGAGACACTGGAAAACAACCTCTTTTCAGGTTAACACCCTAAAGGAGGAAGGCTGCGTACATCTGTCTCCCCCAAATCCTGCTAGGCGGGAGCCCTTGAGGCACTGTGCATGTTCCTTTATTTTAATTGGAAGTTATTATATATAATTTATAAAATTGAATAGTATTTTTGATATTAACTAAAAAGTAGACTACAACATGGCAAAAAAAGGCACATGTTAGATAAACCCGTTAAATAATTGCACTGAATAAATTGCAAATGCGAAAACAATAAGTTGTGTCGTATTGCGAGATTTCCTTGCTAATTATCAAAAAAAAAAAGTTTTGTCAAATTTAACGGTGTATATTTGTGAGTAAGTGTAATCATATATGATTATGAGTTGATTTTATCAAGATTATAACTACATACTATAATTTAGAACTTCATCTTTAGGTTTCATATGTTGAGAAAATATTTGAAAATCTTGTGGGAACTTCATCTTTAGGTTTCATATGTTGAGAAAATATTTGAAAATCTTGTGGGGTTTCAACAAATATCTTTAGTATGGATATTGCACAGTAAAGCTTCGTAATCGATGCTTTGATACCATGTCAATGAACAAACTATTCTAAAAGTTCAAGTTGACGGGTGACGAGCTCATGAATAGTTTCATAATCTTAACAGTCTGAAGCGATCCCAAGAATAATGTAAGCTGAGATGAGTGCTGAGAAGGCGGCGAAAAGAGTGAGGACTAAGACAACAAATGTGTTAAATTTCACTTGACCTTTAGACCAAACCTACGAATTTGGCACACATGAAGTCCACTTATAAGCTCAAGTAGAGTTCTATCCTAAAATCAAATGGCCTTAGATTGTAGAATAACCACTGAGTTTACGTATTAATATCTCCATTTTCGCAAATCCTGTGAGGAATTTTACCAAACTCACATGTGAAGTTCTTTAACAAAATGGTAACATAGTCACTTGAACCACAACGCGAATGGCCTCACAACGTGAACAACCCCTTACTACACTAGGCAGAAGAGGAAGAGGTAGGCCGAAGAAGAGATGGATGGAGACGATCCCACAAGACCTCACCCACTTAAACCTTCGAGAGGAGATGGCCGTAGATAGGGCCCAATGGATAGCTAGCATAGGGGTAATAGAGGCCCCACCTGGAGTAGGGTAGTCGAACTTACTAGTGCTAGGCCTTACCATCCTACTGGTGCACGTAGGTGGTGTACTAGCTTCAGGAGCTACCACTTGCCTACGTATCTCTATCTTATCTTCATCTTTATCTTTAACTCTATCCCTATCCCTATCTCTATCTTATCTTTGATTTCTGCTTATGTGGCTTGCTTTATATTTGTATGTTTTTATGTTTGTTGTTTTGCTTGCCATGTGTGTACCTTACTCATTTGTTACTCTCCTGCTGCCAGGTCACTTGCTCTATGCGGCGGACCTGAATCTCAGGTTGGGGGGTCCTCGGAAACAGCCTCTCTTAAGGGTAACCCCCTGAAGGGAGAAGGCTGCGTACATCTACACTCCTCAGACCCTACTTAGGCGGGAGCCCTTGGAGGCACTGGGTTTGTTGTTGTTGTTGTTGTTGTAAGGCACCGGATCCTATTAGAACTCCGAAATTAAGCGTGCTTGGGCGAGAGTAGTAATGAGTAATCTATTTTTTAAAAAATGGCAACTCCAAAAAAACGTACTTCTATTTTCAAAAAGCATATTCGTAAAAATATTTGGAAAAGAAAGGTATATTGGGCAGCATTAAAAGCTTGTTCGTTAGCAAAATCTCTTGGGCGACCTCCTGGGAAGTTCTTGTGTTGACAACCCTATAAGGTTAAGGGGTCCTCAGAAACAACCTTTCGGCAGGGTTACACCCTGAAGGGGTAAGGCTGCGTACATCTACCCCCGACGCCGCTTAGGCGGGAGTCCTTAAGGCACTGGGCCTGTTATTGTTGTAAATTAAATAAAAAGTGCAATATATGTCTAATAATTAAGAACAAGAACTAAGAAACATGCATTTAAGGGGATGGTGCCCTACAATAGGAAATGCGTGGGTGGAAAGCAGACACATATAATGTTGCCCAAAGTCCCATCCAAACTGCATAGTTGTCTCAATATATGTTCACAATTGGAACTTATTTTTGGATTGTCCCGACAAAGATTGTTATTATCAAAGTAATAATGTATAACAACAATAATAATAGATTCAGCGTCTCAAGGGCTCTTACATAAGCGGGGTCTGGGAGGGATGGATGCACGCAGCCTTACCCCTTTAAGATGTAACCCCGCCGAGATGTTGTTTTCGAGAAACCCCAACTTTATAGAGTTGGCAACACGAGGATTTCCCATGAGGTCATCCATCCTAATACTACTCTCGCCTAAGCATGCTTAACTTCGGAGTTCTAACGGGATCTGGTGCCTTAGTGCCTGGTAAATAAATCCTATCAAAGTAACAATGTAACTTGTAAAAAATGAGAGGCACAAAACTATTTTCAAAATAACGATTTTGCTTGGATAATAATAATTTTGCTATGACAATGACGTTTACTTGCTAAAACTAAAAAAATAAAGAGAAACTTAACTTGTTACTCGAAGAATGATAACACACCACAAAATACAAATTTTGTGGTGGCTCGTTCCCGTTGACTGTTTGTGTTGGGTGTTTGTCTCGGCTCTCTCCTCCTCGCCTCCTTGTGCCCGTTTGTGTTTGTCTGGATCTTTTGTTGGTTGCATGGGCTCTGGGCCATCGCTCTTGTTTTTTCCTGAGCCTGGTTTTGCTTGTTTCGTGTCTGTGGTGTTTTCTTTTCTCTGGGTGTTGTTAGGGTTTGGGATTTTTGTGGGAGGTCTTTGTGTCGGTTTGTCCTTACTTGCTGTGTTATTTGTATTGCGATCTCTTAATCGTTCTTCATATTTATAAATTCTCAATTATCAAAAAAAAATAATAATAATATAAGGGGGGAAATTGTAAATTTTACCGAGTAGAATTCTATTTGTAGAACTAGTCTCCTAATTGTCAAACAATTTTCTTCTCAATTCATTAACGATGCTGAAAAACATTCACAAGCCAAAGAGATAAACCAACTTAAGCTTCTAGAAGGAAACAAGAAATACGTGCAAAATCTAAATTAGAATTTGAAAATAAACAAATCTCTAGTTTTCTGAAAATGTGCGCTCCTGCTGTCTTTTATCTCTATAGTCACCAACTCTCCATACTTATTAAATACCGTACTTGCAAAGTAACTCGATTAGTTGACCCCTGAGCTCAGAATTTTATCTTCGAGAGAGAAAAACGAGTCTCGAATTCTGGACATGTTTTCTTAGGGGTAAAAGAGTTACCATTACGCCAAATCTAACGAGCTAGGTCTTGAAAGAAAGGAGTTTGTAGTGCATGTGTTGGTTTGTTGTTTTGTTTGATAGAAAGCTACAAACAAATTCAATGGTGGTGTGACACCGGCGGGGCATTACCATTTACAGCTCGTGCTTCTTTTTGCCTTATAAAAGCAATCGACTCCGACATCCTAATTGTACCTCCTTTTTTTTCCAATAAGTAGGATACAAGCCCCAAAGGAGCAAACATCCACAACCGGAAGATAAGTAATACCGGGACAATTTGGCTTCATCTTGTCCGTATATCTGAAGACCAAGCTTGTGCCCAAGCTTCCAAGCTTGTTCAGCAGAAGAGCGTGACTCAAGCTCTCTAAAAGGAGACTTCTTGAGGTGTTGTAGCTTCAGGACATTTTAGCTTGCAATCTCGGCCTGCATCAACTCTTTTCTTTCACTTTTTCCTGGTTATTTGAATCGGGCTCCTTAAACTTGTATTTCTTTAATTGCGTGAGAATGTTGATCTTGATATGGAGATTGAAAAAAATATTATGATACCATTGCATTATCAAAACAAGAATATATAATATTATCTTCTAATAACTAAAAATGTTCACTGATATGATTATTTATTTAAACATTGTTATTTTCTAAAAGAAATTTGTGCTTGATAGGTAGGTATATATATATATATATAGGGAGATGTCCCCCGAACCTTTGATCTTTGGGTTGGCATGTTGTCACCCGAACTACTAAGCTAAACCGGGAAAAGACTTATTTAAATGCTCTGCTCTATAGTGCAAGAACTTCTTCGTATTGAGATTTCTGGGTAATTGTTGAAAAAAGTAGTGCAGCAACTTGCCACTGAAATTCTAAGCAAGTTCTAATTAACGGGCCTCATTTTTTACTAACGAAAGTGACTGTTATTTAAGCATATATCAAAAATTTACTTTACATTATAATAACTATTAATATATAAGTCTTTTATATTATATATACTACATATATGTTAATAATATATTATATAATAAAAACAATCAAATAATATAATTAATTTTCAAAGAGACCCCTAAATATTTAAGGACTCGAAGCGACTGTTTGGGTTAGTTGACTAATGGCTACCTTGGGCCTAGTCCTTAACAAAGATGGCAAGCAGAACCCACCACAGATATCAAGTGGTTGGGCTGGAAGATAACACTGGGCCAAGCTTAGGGTTGGACCTAGACTACATCATAGACCCACTATGCCCACCACTGTTTATTTTTTGGTAATTTGCGACAAAATCGCGAACACAAGCAGGCAACTCGTTACGCGAGCCCTAAGTCCAACCGCAACAGCACGGGGACCAGAAACAAAATGCACAAAATAAGAAAACAGAATCAAAAGCTCCCCACAAAACACAACACAGCAACCATCGAGAACAGGACCAGACAAGATACGGGGACAACGCACACAGAACAAACACACACACACACAGGGGTCCAAGCAGAAGAAATACCAGAAGGCGAAGAGGAGCAAAGAAAGCGGAACTGAAGCCTCCACCCAACACCCAATCCCTTTATTGCGCAAGAATGTCTGCTACCATCAACGGGTCGAAGCCATCAAAGTTGAAGCCCACCCGTTCTCCTATCTCTATTACCCGCTCTGCATTTAGTATCCTCTCATCATACTTCTCTTCCGTGATCTTTTGAACTCGATTTCCCCTCTTCCGTTTTTTCCTCTTCTTGGTTATCTTAGACGCTTTCCCGGCACTATTTCTGGGGGACATCTCCTGTAGGAAGACCTGCAGCTCCCGCTTCTCTCTTTCCTTCCTCTCGTGCTTAATTGCTCTTCTCTCCCTTTTTATTAAGCACAGTTTATCCTTTTTCCTACAGTCCAAGCTAGATCCTTCCATGGACGGTGTTATTGCTTGATGGCTCCGCGACAAACTGTCCTCTTCTTGATGGTTACTGATCGACACTAGGGCTCGAATCCTGGAGGAAATTCCGGTCCAGAGATTGATGAATCATTATCACTGTTACTCCCCATACCATTGATATCAGGAGTAGTTAACTGAGCTCGATGTTAAAACATATGAATTGAACATGTATCCTTATTATAGATCTCATCTGTATCCTAAAGGTTGGGGGACTTCGGAAACAATCTCTCATCAGAGTCTCACCTTGATGGGGTAAGACTGCGTACATCCTTCCCTTCCCAGACCCCGCGCGAGCGGGAGCCCTCCAGGCACTGAGTTTATTGTTGTTGTTGTATCTGTATAATCCACGTTTTATAATGCATGTATGTATTTTTCAGGTTTTAAAAACCAATGAATTATTGAAAATACTTAAAACTTACCTAGACATTATACTCCATACCACCCGCTACTATAGCTAACACTATAGATTAATTATCAAATTAATTATACAAAATGCCTTCCCGTTCTACAAGTTTAAGAATTGGATGTATTCATTTGTTATCTATTGGAATCCTTGCTGATTAGGACGTCATGGCTACCACCAACCAAGAATAGCCAAGACGCCATCACTGCTAATAAAAAGTCATGCTTATCGCTAAAAACCACTAAATTGGTCGAGAACCATCCTCCATGGCCGAGATCCCTTCTTGGGCACCACCACCCTCCACTTCCCACCTTAGGTGCAACCGTCCTCCATGGATGAGATCCCTTCAAAGACAGAACCGGATGGCCCATCTGATCGTTTCTTCATTTTTTAGGTCATGTTATTAGATGTAAAGCTGTTCGACGTCTTTACTAAATTCTTCTAATAAATTTTTACGAAAAGAAGGAGACAGATCATTTGATAGGATAACTAATTTTTATAGCCTTTACTTGCTGCTTAAGTCATTAATTGTCAGCTTTTGCTCTAGCTATTAATAATAACGTTATGAATTTTCTATTACATTTAAATTTCCTCTCACAGTGCTTGAATGACTGTTATATCGTTCTCATTTCATATAAACGAATTCATTGTACAAGTGGGACAAGTAGGACAATTCAAGAGGTGCCTCCGATTACTAACAGATGCAAGTTTACAGGTTGCAACAATTTCATTAACGCTTAGGACCGATCCATGAAGCTGACATATTATAAGCCCAAATACTGTTTCATCCTAAAACTATCTTCTTTTAAAATGATCAGGATGTACAATAGTGCCCTTTTTTTTCGATAATTATTGGCAAAGCCGAAGAACAGACAGGCCGCTCTATAAGACGAGGCCCAGGCCACTCCGCAAACGGAGCGAGGAACAAAAAGGGAAACAAAAAGCAACAAAACCAAAACACCCAAAACCCGACAAAACTGACACCGAGCACACGCCACCCAAGACGCGTACAAAACAGGCACAGACCGGAAACCCAAAAGAAAAAGAATCAAAATAGTGCCCTAAAATGGGTCATTAACATTTAGGGAAGGCGGATATGAGCATCAATTACACTATTTCCAAAAATTTATCACAAAACCAATTGAAATTAAGTGAAATAGTAAAATAGACTTATATCATGATCTTTTTCTCTTACTGTTAAGAACTGCACATGTAAGTCAAATGTGAATCCCACATAGGAGTTGTAGAAAAGAAAAGACCTAGAATGGAATCTCACTTAAACTTATACGTGTATATTATATATTCTAATCCCATGAGTTTTGTTTAAAACTCGGTGAGATTTAACACTTATAATTTTATTATAAAATTTCGTAACAGTACTGATATGTGAAGTTCTCCGCTGATAAAGATTCAACAAGTGAGGTTGCAGGACACATTTTTGGGACCAAATCCTAACCCAAAGGGCATCATGACCTTTCCTAGGTCCCCAAAGGCCACATTTTTAGCTATGTTTTGCGTTAACACCGTGAGACCTCTATTTTGTCCCCTTATGTATTTAGGTAGCATTTTGCAATAGTGTGGATACTTTATAATATATTAAAATTAATTACTTAATGTATAGACTGATATATTGTTAGAATTATTTGATATTTTCTTGGATTACACTCTATTTTTCTGCTAGCATGCTGAAGTGTAAAGTAATGGCAGTTGTTTTCCTATAAGGTCCTCTGATAAGGAAAGTCGAGCTCAAGCTATAGAAAAAGGAAATGAGACGAAAATTTGAGCTTTGGTTGAGTATTTATAGTGAAAGAAAATGGGGATGAGGTGACTCTAAAAATACTTAGATTATCCATAGGGGTGTATTTGTGCCGAGTCAAGCCGAGCCGATCAAGAGCCTGCCGGACTCGAGGCTCGACTCGAGCTTGTCGAGCTTTGAAAGTTCAGGCTCGAACTTGGCTTGTCAAAAGCTGAGGCTCAACTCCGCCCAATCTAAGCTTAGCTAGTGTCGAATTAAGCTTGCAATATCTCGGCTCACGTGAGCTCAATATAGGCTCATTTAAGATCAGGATTAACTCATTTAAGCTCCAATTTGGCTTCATTAGCCAAAATTTAAACAAATATATTATACTAAAAAAGGCTCGCTTATGCTAGTTTAGGCTCACGAGCCTACGAGCTCGAGCTTTGCTAGGCTCGGCCTCGTCTCATAAGCTAAACGAGCTGGTTCAGTTCGACTCGAGCTCAAAGCAAGCCGAGCTTTTTGACGAGCGGGCTCGCGAACTAGCTCGGCTCATTTACACCCCTAATCCATACTCAGCATCAACAATGAGCTTGTAAGAATCTTGTCAGTCCGGACCCTTCTAGTAGATTTTCATATTGGAATAGAGAACGGATTTCTTATTCGAACCCAAGCGGGCGAGTGATGTTAGAGGCCACATAACTAAGTCGATTAACATGAGACAATAAAGGCAAACAGACCAAGAGTGAAAAAATTGACGAGTAACTTTCCAGATGGGACTTAAGCGGCTAAGACAATGCTCGGTCTTTGTCCGCCTACTTGTACTAGCTCAGGCAATACATGCTCAGATATGTGTACAGTATCAACCTATTAATATATTTTATTAACAGTACATAGTGATAGCGGGAGATGTATGGTGTAGGTCGGGTGGTCGGTGGTGAAGATGATAGCATGGATTTTGTTTATTGTCTTTTTTTTTGTTTAATAATACTTTTATTTTTTAATTAAGGGTATTTTCGATTTTTTTTATTTTTAACCTCGTACCTCAAGTTAAACAAAGGTTAAAATTTTGGGCCAAGCCACGTTATATTTTGGGCCCAAAGCTTTAGCGTACTATTCTAAGGCCCAAATTTTTACGGCCCATGGGCCGTACCTGGAATGAATAAGCTTATATTAATGATGTGATATTTTAAGGGTTCATTTACCCGGCACTATGCACCAGATCCTATTAGAACTCCAAAGTTAAGCGTACTTGGACGAGAGTAGTACCAGGATGGGTGACCTCCTGGGAAGTACTCGTGTTGTCAACCCTATAAGGTTGGAAGTCCTCGGAAACAGCCTCTCGGCAGGGTTACACCTCCAAAGCTGCGTACATTCATCCCCCAGTTAACCCGCTTGGGCGGGAGCCCTTTAGGCACTGGGTCTTTTGTTGTTGTAATGATGTGATATATTACTTGCTTGATTAAACATTTGTTTCAAAAAGTTGTTCTTTTAGAAATTAACACTTTTTCTAGAATTCAAAGAATTTAAAAAAGAATTCTTTTAAATAGAAGTAAAAGTTATTTTTTTTTACTTTTAAACAAAAGCAAAAACATAATGCTTCTTCTTTAAAGTAAAAGTAGCAGCACGTACCAAACTTTTTTCAAACAAAAATGCCTATATTAAAAGCAATTTTTACAAGAGCTTTTACAGATAGATACCTATTAAAACCAGTCTTTTTTTATAATTTAGCCATATAAACCCCTACGAAACAAAATTATAAGGAAATAAGTCCATCAAAGCTGCCAAATGACGATATTCTTAAAGCAGAATTAGCAATAAAGACTAAAACTTTTTTCGATCAAAAATACTTAAATTAAAAGCACCTTTTTTACAAAATTTTATAATTAAATACCTATATGAACTCTTTTTTTTTTTTTTATTTGTTTTAACAACTTAGTCAAAAGAAAACAAAACTCAAAGGAAAGGGGTCCATCGAAGCTGAGAAATGATGATAGTTATAGCATTAGTTTTGGATGTTCAATAATAATGACAATATACAGTAGAGCAAGGAGTGATAATAGAGTGCATTGCCGCCCTCCATCTAGTAATAGCCTTATATTTAACATATATTTATTCTCGGGTTCGGAGTTGTCAAAAATAGCCTCTTTTTAGGGTGATATTCTGAAGGGGTAAGGCTGCGTACATCTCTTTTCTCTAGACCCTATATATATGGGAGCTCTCGAGGCACTAGATCAGTTATTGTTGTTGTATGTATAGATTTATACTCAGCTTAAAAAAGGGGCTATTCCCCCCAATGTATCATACTATCATATTAAGGCTCCGTTTGTTTCAACGGAAGTACTTTTTCCACGGAAAACGTTTTCTAACGTTTTCCATGGAAAATACTATTCCCATTGAGGTTTTCCGTTATTTATTTCAACGGAAAACACGATTTCACATTTCGATATTCCTTACTTGTTTTAAAGAAATCATCTTTTACCAATTATCTTATGCCTAGTTATAGGACAATATAAGTAGCAATACAGTATATTTGAAATTATTTAGACTCTGTGTAGTTGTAGAATTATTACTAAGATACCCTAAGATTTGAGCATTTATTACATATTATGACATTTGAATATATATAATGACATACTCTGAAGTTGAATAATTTATCACTCGGGTACCATACATCAAAATTTGATGAATTTTTGTAAGAATCTGACCAAATATAAAAGTGCTAATATAATACATAATTACAATAATATTTACAAGTCATATCAATGTTTTTAGCAAATTATGATAAAAGTTTATTGTATATTGATGTAAAAACTGCCTAAATATGGCCGAAATCATATGCCGTGTTAGCATTTTTTAGGAAAAATCTAATGAGAATACTTATATATTGTCGAAATCATGTTTCTAAATCATTCAGAATGATAACTTCCCCTCTTTTAAAAGGGAAGTCATTTTCCCCCATTTGAAGAAACATTTTCTGACATCAATCTTGCACCAAGCAACAGAAAAGGGGAAAACCACTTTCTATAATGTATATTGTATGGATAACTCTTTGCACTTGCTTTTTGGTATGTATATTGTATTATGCTTTCCTTATTCTACTAGCCCTTTTCCGTCGGATGTACTGGTGTTTTGTACATTTTAAAACACATAGAAAGACTAAAATTATTATTTTTTTGAATTTGTTGCACTTTTTTTTTTTTAACTTTTATTCCTTACATATTTATATTAGTTTTTACAATTTACTCCTTTGTAAATATGCTTTATTCGTTGTATTCATACTTATTTACAATAGTTCCTTAATAGTCATTTTCATAGTTTAATTGGTACTTAGATATGTTTTTGTGGGGTTTGGTAATTGAAAAAGGGGGTGCGTTACAGTATAGAAGGATAAAAAGTTGGGAATAGAAGGATTCAACAGCCTTCTTTTAATTTTTATTGAGAAAACAATGAAGAAACAAATGAGAAAATGTTCAATCTTAATACTCACAACCCGAGAATAAGAGAAAATACTAAAACAAATAAAATATAGGAAAATTTGAATGACTAGAACCCTAATCATCGTCTTCCTTAAACAGAGGAGTTTTCTCATCTAAAATAAAAGGCTAAAAATTAAAAAAGATAAATAATAAAATCTGCTAATCTACATTAAGCTTTCCTCCCGAAGTTAAACTCATTTTCCCTGAACATGTCCCAACTTGCTCGTCCTCTATCTTGTCAAGATATGGGCTACATCAATTTTCATCAAAAGTCTATGTATTTTTCTCATTATATTAATTTAGTATTTGTATTTTTAATTGTGTCAGTTTAGTTCTTTTATAATTTATATCGTGTCAATTTAGTCTTCTGTTCACATTCAAATTAAGTTCTAGACATAATTTATAACGGTGCAATTATGTTAAATGCAAGTAATTTATTACAATCCACCCAGTTGACTCAATTTAACTGGATTTATGGTCAAATCATTAAAAATTTTATTAACTTAACATATTGATCTAAGGACGAGATTGACACAATATAAATTGTACAAGGACTAAATTGACAAGTTAAAGCACATGGACTAATTAACACGGTGGGCAAAGTAAAGGGACCTTTGGTATAAATAACCTTATTTTGTACTTTTGCAGTTTTTTGCTTTAATAAATTAAAACTAGATTTTAAAGAAGTTTTTTTGGTTTTAAGCTTTTGTTTTCAGTTGTTTCCTGATATGAGTGAAAAATAAAAGTAAAGAACCAAAAACAAATAACGAGCTATGTTGAAGCTGGTTTTTGTTTCTAGAAAATAAAACATAATATTGTTTTCGTATGTGGATGGACAATTCAAGGAGGAAGGCGACATCTTCACA
The DNA here is from genome assembly GCA_018398585.1 of Simmondsia chinensis. Lineage (NCBI taxonomy): Eukaryota > Viridiplantae > Streptophyta > Magnoliopsida > Caryophyllales > Simmondsiaceae > Simmondsia > Simmondsia chinensis. The sequence continues at coordinate 865,344 of JAGTTD010000001.1, read as the reverse complement.
GTAATTGGTACTTCCTATAAGATGAACAAATAGTTACTGAACCTGTGAGTTCAATCTGTTGGGGGACCCCTCAGATTTTTAAATCAATACAGGCGTAAAATAGTAATAACAGGGAGAAAACTAAATAAGTAAACATAATAAAGTACTTAGCTTATGATGAATAGGGGTAGCGAGGCATGTAAGACGGAAGGGAAGCTCTTCTCCATTCTCGCATGCCCTGACTTATCATTCTCTTTAATAGAATGAAGAGATATTATGATGTATTTCCTAAGGAAAGATCTACCTACAAAGTCACGGGTTACAATTTTTTGAGCTGAGTCACAAGGACCGATTCTAGATTTTACAATGCAATCTGTTGGCTTTCCTAAATGTATGATTGGCTCTGCACAGGATGCGCCCTTGAACTTGTCTATATTCTCGTTGCTTGTTGCTACTGAACTTCTCGTTTGCAAAACAGAGTTTTATGATCGGGAACCTCTTCCCTAATGCCCAAAAATAAAAAGCTCACATTATAGTGTTTGACAAATAATAATTCCCAAAATGTTGTCGACGTGAACAACCACCTAGCTTGACTTTTTCCTTTAAGCACGCATCGAAAAATTGTATTTTATATAGATAGTTTTTTGAGAAAGAATCACTGTAAGACTAATGCCTTTAGATAAAAGAGTCGGTTGATCACGAAGTCTCCTTTCTTAGCTACGACTTCTTGTATTTCCGCTATGCAGTTGGCGATGGTGTACTTTGCATTTTCTTGTGGGTTGAGTTTCCAACATTTTACTTTTTATTTTCATACAGAAATGAATAGATAAATTAATTGTATAGACGGAGCGCAAATTTCTATCCATTGTCCTTTTTTTGCTTCAATTCTCTATTATCGCTTAATTACAGATCATAAGATATTTTTTTAATAACAGAAATATAAGCACTAAAGACACAAAAGTGCAGGGTAGCACCCGAAAACAAACAACAAACAGACTCACCGCCAACGCGAAGCAAAAACATCCAATTCAAAAAAGGACAATAAAAAACACACCACAAGATCACAGGAGATATTGTTACACATAATCTAGTACATTTTACAATTCACTAAAATAAATAAATGAATATTTAACTTTACATGTAATATATATATATATATATATATATATATATATATATATATATATATATTTAAAATTTATACGGAGATGTGTCACTGTTCTGTTTTTCTGTCTTGTCTTCAATATTATTGTATTTGCTTTATATTCGACGCTTTTATGCTGGTTAATTGTAGCCTTGTTTGTACGAGTTATCCGTTTTATATTGTTATCGTGTTGTTAATTATTGGGAAAAAATGGGGATGTATCATAAAGGGTGGGATTTGATGTGGCAGGAACAGCCACTTGTGCATATTTTAATATGGGAAATAAATTAATTTAGTTATAGCCAATCACTCTCAATTTTGATATATAATTATGAAATTATAATATTATTTTACTTTCCAAGAGTGGTCCTTCGTTCTTATTGTTTTAATAATTTCTTTTTCTTATTTATTTCCCTTTTTTCATGTTTTCTTTTTTTTTTTTTTGGTCAAAATTTTTCATGTTTTCATATGATGTATGCATTTAACTTTTATTATTCTAATTTCTTTTTCAACTAAATATTGAATTAGACTCCCACCAAATTTAATGTATTTAATAATTATCCTTCTAATTTTTAAAATAATTATATGGTACTCTGTTGAATCATAAAATTAGTATATATAAGGTTCATTTATAAACTCATGTGAGGTTATATTTTGAAATCAATTAACGTTAAGTGAGTTATATGTTGATCCCTTAATATTAGACTCATATAAGCAGTTCTCAACACTAAACGCTCATTAGATACCTTGTGGAAGCCCCGTACTACCATTTGGCAAAAGGATCCCTGCCATGAGACAAGCAATGCACATCAACCAACTCATTGTCGCTCGATAAAAAGCCCAAATACCCTTCTCAAATACCATCACAATAATGCAACTTTTTGATTACAGATTGACATCCCGATGTATTAACACCCGCCTAAAACTTGGGCATTGGACATCGCCCAGCAAAATATGGAAGCATATCTAACTATCCTCTGCATCTTGACGTTATGCATATCTAACAATTGAAGAAGCAAGCACATGTTAGACAGGCGAAGAAATTGTCTTTGGGATGAAGACGTACCTCGTGCTTGTGGAAACAGAGCCAAAGACCCCGCGCATCAGTGGCAAACAACAGAGACCCTACACCCATAAATTCGCCTTCACTTATGCCATTTCAACCTGCACATGCCACCACCTACACTGGAGAATCTTGAATCCATTGATCCTTGTTGACTGACGCCATGCCGTGCCGTTGTCGCCTCCAATCCTTTCCCGTTGAGGGGCCACATTCTCACACACACCACTACGCTACATTGGCTTACACGCACCATCACCCTTTGTCGGAAACCCCCACCTATGTTAATCCCCTCCATCGTTCCCACCGTTATTCGCGACAATACTACAACTCTCGAAACAGCATAAAAGGTACGGAAAACAATGTCAAATTGAAAGGGAGTTATCCGAGGTTAGAGGGAGATGAAACATGCCGGGAAACCTAAATGATGGATAGAATGGAGGATTTAGCAGAGATAAGAAAATATTATATTTCTTTTTCTATAATTAATAATATTATTACTTTTTATAATTGTGATTTCAATGAAATAATTGTCTCATTTTCTCAAATTATGATTTAGACAAACTATGAATTAATAGGTGGAATTTTAAATATTACACTTCCTTTTCAAATCTAAACTTCATGCTAGATATGATATAAAATAATTAAGAGTATTACAAAGGAACTTATTTTGCTACTCGCAACTTGCAAGACAACCGTAAAACGACTCAAATTCAAAACTATAGACGTTGTGCGTCGTACATCTTATAAATAAATTTATATTCGCTTTATTTTTCATAGAATAGTATTGTTAAAAATATAATTCATTTTTCCATTGTTTGCAAAAATTATGCTCAGAAGTAGCCCTTCAGTAATCTTTTTTTGAAAATATATTTTATATGTTATTTTAAAATATGAAAATTATGTTAATGGGGTAATATCTAAATACAAATGTCTTTTGGCCAAAAAAATACAAATGTCTCAAAACTTAGTCATGCAATCCATTTAAGGTTGCTTGTTCATTAATGTGAACATAGATTAGATCGCATCAAATTAGTTCAGATCAAAGATCGAAATTGGTCACTTTTGAGGACTAAATATACTAAAAACTGAAACTCGTTACTTTTGAGGACTAAGATCAACTAAATTTAACCAGTCAGGGCTAAAGCAAACCTATTTGGACCGTTATCGTTTTCTTCTCTTCTGTTGTAAGTTGAATTTAATATATTTTATCATTTTTTTGAAAAGTTTAATGTCATTTAATTGAAAAGAACAACGATAGAAAATGTAAAAATGTAAAATATTCACGACTTGCTCACCAAATACAACACCCACTAATATATCTATTCGAAAACAATTGTCTAAACGTAAAAATCATTCGTAATTTTATATGATTTTCTTTTCACTCTATCATTAAATCAAACTGCAAAAAAATAAGAGCAGATGATAAATAACTCACCCCCCGTATGAAAAAGTTAAATTTAAGATTAGATATGTAGACACTCACTTTTAGTTAGCTTCGATTTCAAATATTGTAAGCTAAAATAGCCTATTTATATTTTAATAAAAGAAAATAAGAGAAGCTCGGTGACAATAATCATATTTTCGATCCATTCTCAACTTTTGGATCATACCGAAACCAAAACAAGAACAAAGGATTGCCCGATTTCAATCTTGAATTGAATAACTGATGCAGTCCAATTTATTGGTCCGGACCAGTTTTTAAATAACCCTATTTTAAGTAGAAACAAAGTATAATTCAAATTATTTAATCAATTCACATTAGATCAAATTCAGCATTATTAAAACAAGCTTAAAATATTGCATGTGCAGCAATTAACATCATTATACAACATCTAGTTTTAAGATTCTTCTTACCTACTTTCCTAAGTTTTTCTAATTTTAGGTTTAGGTTTAAATTTAATTAATATTATAATTATAATCTCCAATTCGCCCATTTCAATTTATAAATTAATTATTTCAAATTTCATCCTTTTCTCTATAAAAGAACCGTTCGTATTATATTGTGCAGTCAAATTGATTTCACATCAATGACCAATACAAGATAAAAATTGAAAAATAAGACATAAATCTAGTCATAAAATAAAATATAACGTATGATGTCAAACAAAAATAAGAGATCAATCTAACTACAACTAAACGATCAAGAACAAGTTGGCAATTTGCATTCATAGATCAAACATCTTTTACTTTGATTTAAAAGTAATTTTATTTATAGACCAAACTAGGAGTGTAAATGAGCCAAGCTGACTCGTCATAAAACTCGAAAAGCTCGGCTTGTTTTTAGCTCGAGCCGAGCCGAGCCTGAGCCTAGTGAAGCTCGAGCTTGTAGGCTCGCGAGGGTAAACGAGCCTAAGCAAGCCTTTTGTAGCATAATATATTTAATTATATATTTTCCAATGAAGTCATATTGGAGCCTAAATGAGCCGAGTCCAAGCTTAAACAAGTCCAAACGAGCCTATATTGAGTTTAAACGAGCCGAATATTGCAAGCTTGATTCGAAGATCGCTGAGCTTAGATCAAGCCAAACTGAGCCTGAGCCTTTGACGAGCCGAGCTCGAGCTTGAACTTTCAAAGCTCGATAAGCTTCAAGTCAAGCTTAATCCTAACGAGGCTCGGAGCTCTAGTTGGCTCAAATACACTCTTAGACCAAACACCCTTTAGTTCCTTTAACAGAAAAATTTGACCAAATAGACGCTAAATAAATCGATTTGATTTATGATGATAGTATGTTAAGAAACAAAAAAGAATGCACACCTCATGGATAAACCTATCTACCTCCCCCACAGAGAAAAAAATGGTCAACTAACAAACCCTAACAAATCTACAACTCAAAATGTTAATCAATACACAAAGGAAAAAAAAATTAAAAATTAAAAGAAAACCTTCTCCGCTATTTCATCCTCCACACCTGAAAAAAAAGAAAATTGTGGAAAAGGACAAACCTTTGAAAAAGAATCCCTCTTAAAAAAATAAGTTTGTCCATTATATACTGATTTACATATTAAAGTACATTAATTAGATTATATTTTATTAATTAATATAAAATAAAAATAATTAATTTTTAATAATTAGATGATTTGGTAAAATAATGAGGGTAAAAAATTATATTTTATTAATTAATATAAAATAAAAATAATTAATTTTTAATAATTAGATGATTTGGTAAAATAATGAGGGGAAAAAAATTAATTTTTTTAAAAATTTAAGTTAATGATAATGATTTATGATTAATTTTATATTTTTTCGTGCCTTTAAAAAATATCTATTAGATTATTGAAATTAGAACTCGTGATGTTATGGTCAATAAAGATATGATATTATATTAAAAAATTAATATTTTTGAAGTTTTAAGTTGACGAGTGAATATTTATGATTAATTTTATATTATTAATAAATGAATATAAGTGTAGTTAATATATTTTAAAAATATTTTAAAGAAATTAAAAAAAAGCCCAATAATGGAGGGTGAGAGGGGAAAGTGTGGAGGAGCCAGACTCTCTCTCTTCTCTCTCTATCTCTCTTTCTCTTTCTACTGTGAGATGAAGATGAGAGAGAAAGCTCAGAAGAGAATCAATGGAGAATCCCAATGCAACCTCTAGAGAGAGAAACAATTACCAGACACCCCCAGCTCACTCCACTGTTCCCCCGATTAAACTATTCACCCTAACCCCATTAAAATTCTCCTCAAATCTCATCTACCCATCTCTTTAAACCCTAATTTCTTTCTCTCTCTTTCTTGATTCTCTCTGTTCTTTTGATCTGGGTATATCTAGTTATGATGAGAGAGGATCTTGATTACCATCCGCCATGTCCAGATCAAGTGCTTGAGAACGTTCTAGAAAACGTTCTTCACTTCCTTACATGCCGCCGTGACCGCAACTCGGCGTCTTTAGTGTGTCGTTCGTGGTACCGTGCGGAGGCGCTCACCCGATCGGAGCTCTTTGTGGGGAACTGCTACGCCGTGTCCCCGCGCCGCGCGATCGAGCGCTTCCGGCGCGTGGTGTCCGTGGTGCTAAAGGGTAAACCGCGGTTCGCTGATTTTGGGCTTATGCCGCCCAACTGGGGCGCGCACTTCACGCCATGGGTAGGCGCGTTTGGCGCGGCTTACCCGTGTCTTGAGAAGATATATCTGAAGAGGATGTCAGTGACGGATGAGGATCTGGGTCGTTTGGCGTTGTGTTTTCCTTTGTTTAAGGAGCTTAGTCTTGTTTGCTGTGAGGGGTTTGGGACCAGTGGGCTTGCAGTGCTTGTGTCAAAGTGCAGGTACATTTAGAGTTCCTTTTATCTGTTTTGTTTGTGTTTGTGTTTGGTTGTTAGATTTTGAGTTAGTTTGGTTGCTATTTTGAGGTCTGATTGAAGGGATTTGAGCCAGATCTGAAAATGGAAATATCTGTTGAAAAATTGGGTTTGGTTCTATTTATGTGTGGTTTTGAGGATTTCATATGTCGGTCTTGTAAGAAGCTTAATGGTAGAGTTATGAGAAAGAAGAAATTAACGTATAAGTCAGCGTGGTGTTTTATCTATTGTCAGTTGGTTTTAGGATGAAATTCTACTTGGGTTTTTATGTGGACTTTGTATATGCCTGCTTTCGGTGAAGTTTTACAAGATTTGTGACAAATTAGGGAGCTGAGATGATTAATTTGGTGTTGTTTTTGAGCTCAGACAATTGAGGGTGCTGGATCTGACGGAGGATGAAGTGAATGATGATGACGTGGATTGGATTTCCTGCTTCCCTGAGAATGCAACTTGCTTAGAATCACTTACTTTCGATTGCGTCGAATGCCCCATTAATTTTGCTGCTCTGGAGAGGCTGGTGGCTCAGTCACCGAATCTGAAGAAGCTCAGACTGAATCGATTTGTATCGATTGGACAGTTGCATCGATTGATGGTTCGAGCGCCTCAGCTAACGCATCTGGGAACTGGGTCTTTTAGCTCACCCGAGATCGAGGCTCCAGGTGATCAGGAGCCAGATTATAGAGCTGCCTTTGCTGCTTGTAAATCGCTTGTTTGCCTTTCTGGGTTTCGGGAGATTGTTCCGGATTATCTACCCGTGATTTATCCGGTGTGCGGTAACCTCACATCTTTGAATCTTAGCTATGCCAATATCAGTGCTGAGCAGCTGAGATCAGTCATTTGCCATTGTCATAAGCTCCAAACATTCTGGGTATGTATCTCTTTTTATTGGCTATGTTTGTTTGATTAAAAAACCTTTTCTATCTCAATTTTGTTATTTCTCCGCATAACTTTATAACAAGAAGCACAGATACTGAAAATGTTTTCCTTTAGCACGAAAAGCAGAAATTACACAGTAAAAAACATTTTTAATTGAATGTATTTTGCTGCGAAGAAAACATTTCCATAAGAAAATATGGGTTTTTTATGCTTGTTTTATATACTATGCAGGTGCTAGATACAGTAAGGGATGAGGGGCTCCAAGCTGTGGCTGCAACCTGCAAAGATCTCCGAGAACTTCGTGTCTTCCCCATTGATGCTCGTGAGGACAGCGAGGGATTCGTATCTGAGGTGGGTCTTCTTGCCATTTCTGAAGGGTGCAGGAAGTTGCGATCGATTCTCTATTTCTGCCAAAGAATGACAAACGCCGTTGTAATAGCTATGTCAAAGAACTGCCCAGATCTTGTGGTGTTCCGGCTATGTATAATGGGGCGGCACCGCCCTGACCACCTCACCAACGAGCCCATGGACGAAGGGTTCGGTGCCATTGTCATGAACTGCAAGAAACTCACCCGTCTGGCTGTTTCTGGTTTACTGACAGATAAAGCCTTTGCCTATATCGGGAAATACGGGAAACTGGTTCGAACCCTCTCAGTTGCATTTGCAGGGGACAGTGACATGGCATTGAAGTATCTTCTAGAAGGCTGCCCGAGATTACAGAAGCTCGAGATTAGGGATAGCCCGTTTGGAGATTCAGCGCTTCGAGCTGGAATCCACCATTACTATAACATGAGATTCCTTTGGATGTCTTCGTGTCGGTTGTCACCCTCAGCATGTCACGAACTCGCTGGGGTGTTGCCAAAACTCGTAGTTGAAGTGTTCACTAGTGATCTCGAACCTGTAGAAGATGACGATGAATTTGTCAATACATTATACATGTATCGGTCTCTTGAGGGCCCGAGGAACGATGCCCCGCCTCATGTGAGGATCCTATAGATGGTGGAAACATTTCGGTATTTGAGAAACTTATATAATGGGCGCGTTTTCACAATCGATGTCACATGGGTGATCGTGGCCCGAGCTGTTCTTGTTGAAGAACGAAGCGCTGATGAATGGTCAAGTGGAGGGGACAATCATGGCATCTTGATGAGGTATCATTTTGAGCAGTGAAGCTTTGTTGTACTTTTACCCTTTTTTTTCCCATTTCATGTTTCTATTTACTCTTTAAAATTTTATCATTTTTCATCATCATAAAGGGGGTGGTAAGTTAGGACATCGATGACGATCCGTGCAGAAAGATCTGACAAAGTTTTACGCTGATCGTCGTAAAAAAGAGGGGATTTTGGGAAGGATGAACAAGAGAAATTTGAAGTAATAGCCATTTATTGTTTTTCATTAAAATGGCTTACAAGCTATAGTTGAAGAAGCTCAGGGATGATGAATCTACCATTGAAAAATGCTTGTTTCTGTTATGTTGTTGTAGACTAGAGCACCACCTGATTGTGTTGAATTTATTATTATAACCGTGCTATCGTACGGGAAATGGCAAGTTTGTTATTATTCCTTATTTCTTGTAATAACAAATCCAGTGCCACAAAGGACTCCTGCCAAAGCATCTGGAATCGGTGAGATGTACAAAGATGCGGAATAAATGGCGAAGATGGAGTGGACCATACATTTACTTTATAATGTTATTGATAGTATGGAGGAGAGCCTGGATGGTGAAATGATAAAAATTGATGGGAGGTTAGAGGGAGGCCCCCCATTAATTGTTGGTCGGAAAGTGTAGTAGTACAAGTACACGCCTCCCAGGATACTCTGCTCCCCCCTACCCTCCTAAACTCTCTTGATATTTTCATTTGGGTGTAGGGGTAGTGATGTAAACAAAGTGAACGTTCGATGTACTACTCGTGTTTAAAATCGATTGCAGCTTGTTCGTGTTTGTTGGTGTTGGATGGCTTATGGAGCCCGGTTTGAAAGACGGGGTGTTCGGTTTCTTAATGTTTGCGAACAACTTGATAATGGCTCATTAAGAGCTCGTTTGAAAGTTCGATAAGAGCTTGGCTCGAGGTCAATAAGCCTTATCGAGCCTGAACATGGGGTTGTTCAGCTCGACTTGTTGTGCACCCCTTAATGGGGTTTTTTTTTTCGTATCTCATTCATCTCTTATGACTCTCGTAGCTTGCAATCTAGCTATGTGTAATAGTCAATCAATTAATTATTGCAAAATGTTGAGCTGATGAGTGAAGGTCAAATAATGGCTTTACACTCTAATTTGCCCCCCCTCGTGGATTTTGTAGATGTTCACCTCATATTTTATACTTAAATTATGTTAATATTGAAAGTTAAGCTATTCTCTAAAGGCCTTGTAATAACTTTATATACTAAAAAAGTAACTTAAGAATAAAGGCTTAATGATACATAAATTCAGAAACTTCGCATTTATGTGCATTAATTCTAATGAGATATTTATAGGTTTAAAGTTGAAGATTTAATGCCATATCGTTTAGTATTCTACTATACATTAAAAGAAGTATTTAATGTATAATAATATTTCAATAGGAATAATAACAAAAATGATAAGGTAGATTTGCTGCCATTTCTATCTAGGCTTGGCCTTCATTAGTTGAAATCTGGATCATTAACCACCCAGTGCCTTCGAAAAGTCCCCGCTACAGCAAAGTGTGGAGAGAGTAAGATATATGCAATCTTACCTCTCACAGAGTGCTGTCGTAAAGGGAGGCTACTTTCAAAAGACTCACAATCTTAAAAGGTATTTTGTTTCCCAACTATACTTACGTTTTTGTGGGGGTTGTTCGGTGAGGAGATTAGACCTCAGACGTTACTTTTTCCTTTTGTTCCTGTTATTGATCCGGGCAAGCATGCCCCTCTTTCTGTAATAAGATGCGGTATTTCTAAAATAGTCTTACATGAGAAGCACGTGATATTGTCGGTATTCTTACTCATCCAACACTGGATCATATGAGAGGCGTGTTACATTGTCAATGGTCCTACTAGGGCATAATCGGATACTCGGTTCTTATCTGCCTTCTAACAGTCTATTCGGTCTCTGTGGATCGGGGGAGACATGACTCGTTCAGTTTTGCCTTGCTCACACAGTGAATTCTGGGGTTGGTGGTGGTCATGGGAGGATCATAAAAGAGCTATCTTGACATCAAAGTGCCATCTGAACTTCTCAATTATTTAACAGATAAGCTGCAAAAGCTATGGAGCTCACTTTTTTTTTAATAATTAGGACATGTTTTTGACATCAATTCTTATTAAAGTTTTTTGTTCTTTTTTTAAAATATAAAAATTATAACTGTAGATAAAAAACGACACAAAACAAGCTCTTCGATATTGAAGTCATTATAATGAATGTATAATATAATAGTAATTACAATGCTATGGTTTCAAGATGTTTGTCCTAACTTAAAATTCACGAGCAATTAGAGCGATACCAGAATGAGTCGGGGCCCACAATAAGGAGGGAGAAAAACAAGTGGACCAATGTAAGTGGGGGAAGTCCCTGTCGTATGAGCTATGTCTCTTTTTTGGGTCTCTCTCTCTCCTCCCCCTTATCCCTTTCATGTTTTTCTCCCCTTTTCTCTCTCTTCCAATCATCTCTATTATGTGTTCCAAAATAAATCGTCCGCATCCGATTTTTAGGAAATTATTGTTTACATATCTTAAAGTTTAAATATTTTTTATTTAAATTTTTTGACATTTTAAATAATAGGATATTCTAAGGATTAAAAATTTTATTACTTAGGTATCATATATTAAAATTTGATAAATTTTTATAAGGCTTTAACCAATTCTGTACAAAAAATACTGATAATATATATATATATATATCATGTTAATTTTCATCAAAAGTTAAATGAATTGTGATAAAATATTTACTAAATATTAATATAAATTACCTAAATATGGTGACAATCATGTGTCATGTTTTTAATTTTGGGGCAAAAAATCATCAAATTGTTGTGAAGATGTTAATATATTATCGAAATTGTGCTTAATTTTATCATTTTTTAATAAAAATATATCAAATTATAACAAAAAGGTATTAGATTGATAAAATTTTAAAAATTCAAGGTACCTAAGTGATAAAAATATTTAAACCTTAGGATACTTTATAGTACATATTAAAATGTCATGATACCTAATTGATAAACACTCAAACTTCGCCGTACCTAATTATAAATTATTATAATAGTATATAAACACAAGTAGAGCTAGCAAAATTTGATATGACACGGTAACACGACATAAAAATAGTAGGTTTGAATAAGGAGTTTTGGAGCTGGGTTAAATTCGAATTGACATGTTTAGGTAAATAGATTGGTTTTGGATTTACACTGCATCCACTCATTTTTAACACGTCTGACCCACCTATATAGCAAGGCCGACTCTAAGGTTTTCGGAGCCCCCAAGCGAAAGTTTTTGAAATGGGACCCTTCATATATTTTACTTTTTCTCAACAATATAATACTAATATAACAAATCATAAAATTTTAATCATAAAACTTATTAATATTAACAATTACAACTTTAGAAACAACTTCTCCAAAAATTTAGGAGCCCCAAGCAATTGCTTTGGAGAATTGTACAACTATTTGAGCGATATGCTACCAGCTAGTAATAGATAATTGTTATTGACAAGATAAAAATTATTATTATCAAAATAATAATATAACTTATAAATAATAAAAGTCATAAAATTACTTTAAAAATTATTATTTTACTCGGATAATCCTATCCAATAAGAGGGGCGGGAGGGGGGGGCATTTGAAGTGAAATGATTGTGAGAATAATACTCAGAAACATCACTGAACTTTTGCCAGAAAATAATTTTAGAAAAAAAAAAAGAGCAATGCTATACGACATGAGAAAAAGCGCACGTAAATACTATAACTAGAGCATAGTTCACTGCTAACGATAAACTAATTCCTAAACGTCTATTTCTCGTAATATTTTTGTATTTTTTTTCTTGCGACATACAAAATTTTTGAAAAAAGAATATGCATAACTACGAGGAATATATTTTTGCCCTGCGGGCTTTGCGGTGTTCAAAAAAAAAAATGACGACCCTCCTGGGGGCCCTTGCTTTTTTCATTCCCTTCAAACAACATTCTATAACATCCGAAACCGAAATTATCACTTAAGTATTATGAGATTTGAACATGTATTATTTTAGTATCAGTATTTATCAATATATATTATTAAAGTATAAAATAAATCTTTGGTCTTTACCTATTAGTTTAAGCTTTTGAAAAAAATGGTTCCTTAATATGATATCAGAGCTTTCTTGACCGAGTGATCACGAGTTCGAATCTCAACAACTCCCACTTCCAATATAAAAAAATAATTTAAGCATAAGGTATAAGATGGATTTGTGCATTATCCAGTCTTCAAGGCCAATGGACATTTGTGTGAAGGGGTATGTTAGCGTACAAAACCACTCTTGGGCCTTTACTTGTTAGTTTAAGCTTTTGGGATATATAATTGAGTATTTTGATATTTGAATATTTTATCACTTAGGTACTCTATATCGAAATTTGATGAGTTTTTTAAGAATTTGATCTATTTTATATAAAAAAATATTGATATGATATAAAAATATAATAATTTATATAAGCTACTGCCAATATTTTTATCAAAAATTCAATAAATTGTAATGGACTATTCACCGAATGATGATATAACCACCGAAACATTACCATAATTATGTGTCTTTTTTTATATTTTTGGAAAAAAAAAAATCATCAAATTATAATGAAAATACTAATATATGTTGAAAATGAGTTCAATTTCAATATTTTTCAATGAAAAATCTATTGAATTTTTGATAAAAGAGTATCTATTTAATAAAATTTTAAAATTTTATGGTATTTATATGATAAAATGTCTAAAGCTCTAGTTACCTTATTGTATATATTAAAATATCAAAGTAACTAAGCGATAAATGCTTAAATCTTAAGATACCTAATTGATAATTTTTCTATTCAAAAATACATTGAGTTGCATATATAGAGTAGTATTTTTATTAAGAGAGAGTTATTATTATCTTAATAAATTATTATTTTGATAATTTTATGGCCATTAATTATTATAAATCATATTAGTAGTTTTATTTTAGTGGTAACAATTCCCTATATTTATTAAAAAAATAATAATAATTCCCTATATTTAATACATAGTAAAGTAAAAATATTAAATTATTAAAATTAATTATTGATATTTAAATTTTTTTTAATATATAATTGAGTTATATAAATTAAATATATTAAAAAAAAGGAAAAAGAAAAGGAAAGAGAAAAGGACCTAACAAGAAGAGGGAGGGGGCATCTTTCCAGCTGCTACCCCACCATTTTTGTACACCTCTCTATCGTTGATAAAAATATTAGTAGACTGATACTGTATATATATCTGAGTAGATATAAATTACGTAAGTTAGAGTTTCGTATGACCCAATAGTGTCGTTAACTGTCTAAGTCTCCTGTGACAAAATACTCACCTATTTTCACTCTCGTGAGTTAATCGCCAACTGTCTACTTCTCAATCTCTCTGCCTTCATGTGGCCCTTAGGCAGGGAAATAACGGGATTTGTATTGGGCGAAATTGATTCCAGAGATTTTAGCAGCTGTAAATAAGTATTCTATCTAAAAACCAAGCTTGGGTCGGTCTACTAGTGTTACTTAACAAGGGCGAAAAATGTCACTCGGGTTTGAATCTAACTGGTAGAAAAATTTTACCACACCCACTTCTTATTAATGTAAAAAAATATTTTATCTAAATGATAAAATAGAATACTTATTGAGTAAATTGCATTATGTGATGCTCTTTGACCTTATTTTAGCGGGAGATTAGGCATTCAATGCTAAATTATTAATTTTTTTAAAAGTTTAAACTGTTAGGTAAAACTCAATTATGCTTTCATATATCTCTACACGTAAAATTGAGTCAATGAGATTAGGTTAAATAGAGTCAATGAGTAGATTTGTAATGTGTTACTTGCGTCAATAACTTAATTTAAATTTAATCAAAGGACTAAATTTACACGGTATAAATTGTAGAAGGACTAATTGAAATAACTAAAAGTATAAGGAGTAAATTAATACAATAAAAAAGTACGGGATTAGCGAAATTAACCCTTAATTTTTTTGTTCACAAACATTAGAAATTAATTTTTTTTTTAAAATTTATATATTTAATAAAATAGTCTAAATTGTAGTGCAAAAGGATAGCCCCCTTACTCAACTCGGGTTTGGATCTATTATGTAAAAAAAAAAGAAATTATAAATATATAAATAAATATAATATAGATAACATATATTTAATATGTATATACTAATGTAAGATTTTAGAAAATGTTATAGATTAATTATACAATTAATATATTGCTATAATTTATTTAGTTGATATCTAAGCTTTAGTGTGTATATATATAATCTGAATGTGAACTAGCTATAATATTATTACATTAATTTAATATATGAATATATAGCATCTTCTAAAATTTAATATTATTGAGTGACGTTCTTATAAGAGAGCGAGAGCGTGTGAGAGGCAAATCCTGACCCTCTATTATAACGGACAGGCAACATTTGTTGAATATTAAGAAGAAAAATAATTTACAACCCACACCCCTTCATGGGGTATAAAAAATGAATGAATATGAGAGGAAAATTATTTTTTTTCAATACTCAATAAATCTTAACCATAAATTATTATTTTTATTTAATGTCCAACAATTATTGACCGTCCATTATAACAGAGGGCTAAAATTTACCTCTTTTACCCTCTCATAAAAATATCACTCTAATATATATATATATATCAGATCAGCGTTTACTTACATAATAGATTTTAAAAGTTGATATAAGAAAAAAAGAAAAAAAAAGGAATGCATCATGCAGTGAGCATTGTCCACTGAATTGCTTTCATAATAAGAATTTTATTTTGATAATAATAGTATCCAAATTTTATGATAATTAGTTAAGATAAATTCAATTATTAAGATAAAAATTATTATTATTAAAATAATAATATAACTTATAAGTAATAAGAATCATAAAATTATGTAAACTACAATTTCAATTTGACAATAGTAAATATTTTTTTTTTTTTGGGCGAAAACGTAACACCCCTAAAAAAGGGGGGGCCCACTGGCTGAGAGTAATTAAAGATGTGGGCCACGTGTACGGTATGGGCACTCCCTCTGACATTAATTTCCAGCTTTTGTTTTCCTCAAATTTATTATTATTACATTATTATTTTTTATATAATATTTTAAAACTATTAGATCAGAGAATCATATTGTATAATACGGCTAACTATGACCAGCCACTTGATTTTTAAACAAAACATCCTCAACGAATGACCCAGTCATTTCACATACATAAATATATATATATATATATATATAGGATGACAATCTTATAAGAAAATATGTGCGTAAAAAGAGTCAATTCTGACATTTTATTATAATAAATTGCCAGAATTTATTGAACACTAAAAAAATAATAATTTATAGACAAAATTTATTGAGTATTGAAAAAAAAAAAATTTCTTTCCTTATTCTTTCTTTTCTTTTGTCCTATAAAGGGGTATGTGATATAAATTATTATTTTTTTAAGTGTCCAATATATATTGGCCGTTCATTACAATAGAAGGTCATAATTAACTCCTCTCATGCTCTCACTTTCTTATAAGAACACTACCATATAAATATAATTGTCAGAGTAATTATTTAATTTATAAATAATAAAAATTATAAGATTATCTTAAAAATTACGATCTTATTCTTGTAATAATAATTTTGCCCTCACAATAATGCAAGAGCAAAATTTGTTATTTCAAGGCTATCATTTACCATAAATCAACTTATTACTCCAACAATAAAATTTTTTGCCTCAAATAATAACATCGTGTATATACGATGTAAATAGTCAAATCTTTATAAGCAAAAGCGAATGACTCGATAACTTTAATTCTTATCGCTAAAATAAGAAAAGAAAAGGAAAAAAATAAAATTCAATCAAGAGAATAAGAAAGAAGTAAATAAAGTACTCAAACTAATCAAGACAAAGATAAAGAAAATAAAAAAACTAATGAGTTATTTATAAGCACCTCTCTAGCCTTATTGTTATTTCAAAATTAAACTCTAAAAACAATATATTATGGTTCTCACTAAACGTAATATAATCCTAACATGACTCAAAAATCATAAATCTAATTAAATAAACTCCAATAAATAAAATATTAATTAAGCAAAAAATCTAAACCTAATTAAGCTAAGAAATCCTAATTAAATCATACTTAATATAAAAATGTACTTCTATTGCTACCTTCCAACCATTCTCGAGCTTCATTTTCTCCCTTTCTCGTTTTGATCGGATCAATTTTCATCCCATTATCAATACAAATACAACAATAACAATAACAACAAATATGGGCTCTGTTTGTTTCAAGGGAAGCACTTTTTCCTCGAAAAATATTTTTCTTTGACAGCCAAATTCATAGCTATACGAGCGCGCATGCATAAAGTTATTATTTTTTAAAATAAGTTCTCACATAATCATGTATTCTATTCCTTTTTAAATTAATACTACTATATTGTTTCTCTTGGAGTAGAAATATAGATTCAACACTTATCTCCCACATATATAGAAATGGCAGCCCAATGTCTTAAAGAAACTTTTGTCAAGGTAAGATTTAAGGATAGAAATGGCAATGGATGGGTAAAATCCATTGCCCGCAAGTACCCATTCAGTTTGGAGCAGGTATGAATACAAGTGTGGCAGATAGCAATGCAGGTCGGGTAAATATTATAATATAATATTGAATAGTTAATAGGGGCGAGTATGGGTAGTCATGTGGTACCCAAATTAGCATTGATATAAGGCAGGTAATAGATACCCATTAAACACCCTTGAGTAATTAGCGCGGGCATGGGCATGAGTTTGTACCCGCCAAGCCGAATATGGTATCCGCTTCATACCTATGGCGCGGAATGGGGTGAGTATAAATATAGATTTGGGTAACGAGTAAGAGTATGGAGGAGGCATCCCTATACCCTCCCCACTCCATCCCTAATATGCCGAGGGTAAGATGTACAGAGTTTTATCCCTAAAGTAGTGATACATTCTCATAGAGTGAAAAAATCACACATACAAATATATATATATATATATATATGAGATTTAGTAAAGTAAATAAAATATGAAACAATAACAATAACAACAACAGTCGCAGTGCTATAGGGGCTCCCATACGAAGCAGGGGGTGGATCCTTCCGGGTGGAAGAGAGGCTGTTTCCGAGGACCCCCATCTTGAAGATCGAGTCGTCAAAATAAAATATGAAAAAAGAAGAAATATTAAAAGAAAAGAAGTAAAAAGCTGAAATGGTTCAAAATAGGCAAGCAGGAGCAATGGTCATATCAGCAGTTCTTCTGGATCAGTACTCCACATGTCCTGTCTTGTAAAAGAGGCGTCTACATTTTTTTTTTATATTTTTACTAAATCCTTTTTTCCCAAATATATAGTTGAAGTAAGGTCAGGTATTAAAATACAGCACCCTAATGGCTCAAGTAACTGAACTCCCACAAATGCCCGAATGTCCGGCTTGTTAGGGCTCTTCAAACTCTATGCAGTAAACTCATGGACAGATAGCTTCTAATACCCAAATACCTCATATTCTTAATCATAGTTACTCGCCGTTATCCCACTCACCCATCTCCCACTGGTCTTTGTGTGCCGACCAAGTACCTGCTCTCTTGTCTAATTTAACCGACTACACATGACAAATTTTGCACTTCTTTTTTCATCCTACAGCCTTTTCTTGTGTCCATTAGCATATGTGCTCTTTATCAAGTTACCCTACTGTCTAAAAATAATTCTCCCATAAGAATGTTCCTTTGCTGTATATAATATGCGAGTGATAAATTCTCAAATCTCATCATACCGAACAAATCCTCCTCATATAAGACATCAAATTCTGTAAAGATGTCCAAATAAGGAAGTGCGTAAACAATATGCAAAATGGCCAAGTAAAAAGGTTCGAGAGACTTTGGTGGTATTGGACCCAAAATCGTCGGTGAAAACAATAGCAAAAAGTAGAATTCTTCCCCTTTTTTGCGTTCTTTAATTAATTATTTGAATATTAAGATACAAAAGTTCAAAAAAAAAAACACAAAATCCTTAATTTCATATTATTTTATTTACTAGAAAAGCTCAATCATAATCCATCATAAAGCTTGAAAAACTCGACTAGTCTCAAACTACAATAAGCTCATTTAGTATTATTTTAAAAATGAAGCTTGAGCTTGCACGCTCATGAGCATAAATAAATAGTATGATTTATTAGCTTAAATATATTCAACTAGTTTAAGCCCAAACAAGACTAAATTAAGCTTAAATGAGCCTAGAAATCACGAGCGTAGTTTAGAGCTCACCGGATTGGGTTCGAGCTCAATCGAATTGATCCAAGCCTGAGCCTATGATGAGTTGAGTTCGACCTTGAAAATTTCGAGTTGACCCTTGAGCTTGACAAGATGGGGCTCGACTAGACTAGCACCAATAAGTATTATCTTAAAAATAACTCCCGATAATATTATCATTATTCTCTATGAAAATGAAAGGTACATACCTTGCTAATCACATTGAGAAAGGTGTTTTCTTAAGTAAGCAAAGGTCAAACCACTAAAGTATGAACACTCCAAATTAAATGCCTTTTTTCTTTTTGGCAAAAGATGAATCCGGTTACTCGAAAAATCCCGACTCTTTCAGCAAATCACACATCATATAAGCCAGTTAAATCAGAAATTCCTCAAAAAGAGTCTCAGAAGAGAATCAAACTCTAAACTTTTTTTATTTAAAATAACACCCTATTTTCTTTACTTACTATTATTTTTTTCAATCGCTAAAATTAACGAATTCTCTCTCCACTTTGTTTATGGAGTAGTACCTTCCTAGTTGTTTCACAAAAAATCATGCACTATTATTTAGTGTTTTTATTCAATGAATGTTTCTTTATACAGCTCTCTCTCTCTCTCTCTCTCTCTCTATATATATATATATACATTCAAGGTACCATTTTCTTTACACAAGTGATTCCTTTGTCTTTTTGCCCAATGGCAAGTCAATAGTCCAACTTTACAAATAAATAATTTGATTAAACAAATGAGAATATACGTATCAGAAAGGGGGAAAAAAAAATCAGAAAACTCATTTTACCATTATGCCCAATTTTGTTGGTTTTCGTTTTTTTTTTTTTGTTTTTTCTTCTCGTGTTTATATGGTGTACCTAGATTATGCAACGTTGTTTGATCAAGCTTCTTTAGTAAAAATAAAGTATTTTTTCTGTGTAATTTTGAGTAGAAGTAGAAAATTAATATTACTTTTTTTTGAAGTAATAATATTTTTCTTTTAAAGTAGACATAAAAACTTTTTTTTTTTTTTAATAAGATACCCTATTGATAACACCTTTTATAAAGTGTTTTCACAAAAAAAATAGTTTTACAACTTGATAAAACAAGCCTTATTTCGGTTTGTTAGGACTAAGCGGTCCACTAGTAATCCCTATTTTATAGTGCATCTTGTTTTAAACCTATTCGTTGATCTAAGAGAATTCAAACCATGCTTGAACTTCCGAAGCTAAAGGCTCGCGATCCGAAACAAGCTATGCCATGGAAAAAGCACGAGCCTAAACTAACCTTGCTTGATCCTTATGAGTCTACAATTGGGCAAAAATTGGCACAAGCTCAGTCAACCTAAGTTCAAGCTCCACAAAGTCGAGTTGACTTCAATCTCTCCATGCTAGGTAGCCTCTAAATTGGACTAGATACACCCGACTATAAACCCAAGGCATGGCTTAACCCATTTCAAAGCGTAATTTTTTTTTAAAGAATGCACAAACAGCCAAAGATAAGATGTCCTCAGTCATCAAATAAAATCCAAAAACTAATAACAAAAGACCCTCCAATCCCCCTATAGATCCACCAACTCCAAAGAACTCCTAAAGCTCTTAGCCAAGAAAGAACTCATAAAAAGATCACCTTGTCCCATGCACGCATTTAGCATCAATCATAATATGTTCTAACAACTATAAAAATTTAGAGAATGGACACGGATAGTTCAGAGTTCAAAAGCAATCAGATTTAATGACCATTTTCCCAACGGTGAAATAACATTGTAATTATTAAGAACTTTACACGTGAGTCAAATGTGAATTTCACATTGCAGTTATACAAAATAAGAAACCAACATATAAGTCTAATGCATTATTCCACCTAGTGTTAATTGGTTGTAAAATGGAATCCTACCTGAGCTTATATATGAATCTTATATATTCAAACTACGTGGATCGGACCTAATACGTAGTGAAATTTAACAGTAATCTTTTGATTCAGAAATCTAAGAGTATACTATTGGCCATCCCCACAACCCCACTTGACCTGGAGAAACAGATGCTTAGAACATGGCACGGCATTCACTATGCATAACTTATAATATACAATAAACAGGATAAGAAAACAATTATTTAATATTGTCATCTGATAATTAATATCCTTAAACTATGTAACAAACTCAAGTTAAGTACATAACTTAGGCACATAAAGCATTTTATATAATAGATCACCGTGAATAACGTCAATAAACTGATTTAACCGAGGAGAAATATGGTAATTAATAAGGATAGGACTAGGAGGCGTGCGGTGCATTAAACAAGTATGTGCCTGCTGTACATTGGACGTGTGCATGTGTGACCCCAACCCAAAATTTATGGAGCATCCTCCTCGTTTATTTGTAAATACAATTTCACAAACCTAAACTTTAAGGAGGAAATGACCTTAGATAGATGACATAACTGTTACGAGTGAATAGCATAACGATACTAGTTCTTAGCGCTCTTCGGCTTCCATATTCGTCATTGTTGATGCTTTATTGTTGCTCGCATGCTTTCATGTCTGGTTCTGTTTTACTTGACTTGACTTTGACTTTTAAGTGGATCTTACAATTGTTGTTTCCATTTTGCTTTTAAGGTTAGGGATCCTTAGAAACAGTCTCCTTTCAGGGTAGCACCCCGTAGGGATAAGACTACGTGAATTTTACCCCTGATCTCACCTTGGCAGGAGCCTTTCAGGCACTGGGTTTATTGTTGTTAGTTTAACAAACCAAACACAATAAGTGCTTCAAAATACCTAAGAGAACCCTACAAAAACAAGTGCCAAATAAAGGTGATGATAGAGATTAAGCATCCCTATGGATAATCGAGGAGGTTTCTATTCATCCCTATGCATAATCAACAAGGTTTCTATGCATCCACGTATCTAGGAGTACAGTTAAACAACCTTGTACCAACCGACCAAGTATCCTCATACTTAGTTTAAGCAACCATGTGCTTAAGAAATAGAAACAATTGAACTTATTCAAATAATCTAATGATCTACCTTTAGGCTCTAGCTATACGAATATTTATTGAAAAGAAACTTCCTAAGTAAAAATAAACTTTTAAACAAATAATAACAAAGAAAGCTAATAAAAAGCCAAATGTTGATCCTAAGGTGATCCTAATTAATAAGACATCCTAAAAGATAGAATTTAAAACAATATAGATTCTCAATAACTATATTAGATCCAAATCTTGATACTTTATCCTTGATCTCTATCAGGTGATCTCACAAATTTTCCTATATACTCTATTTTCACCTTCCATATAACATATTTAAACATGTTTGATATGTTATTATCCAGTCTGGACCTAAATTCTTGATTTGGAACTTTACTGGTCTTAATCAATTATGGCCTGGTCCAACTTTAAAGTAATGAACATCTCTATAGATTCAAATAACATTATTGACTAAAATCATACCAAACCAGATAATTTAGTCCAACGTTGAAGTAGATCAGTTATTATTTGATTCAATCCTTAAGTCATTCTTCAGACATTAACCATTTCGGCCTAGTGAGGTCTAGATATTAAATGCTTTTAAGTTTAATAGGTTTGAAGTTTTTGAGAGAGAGAGTATTGCACAAAATAATGATAAATTGGGGAAAAAAATCACATTGTGAACCACTTAAATTTGACAGAGTGTAAAATTTTTTATGACTAATGGGGAGGGAATACAATGGTTGTTTTGGCAAGTGAGAGTGCCAAAAGGGACCAAGAGTCCATATATGGACCCCAGAGAAAAGGAAGCATATCTAACTCTTTGGAAAAAGTGTTGGCACAACTAGATATCCGGGATCAATTGACATGAACCTAAAACTTAGACTTTTTTGTCATTACTCTTAGCTACGTTAAATTGATCATCTCACTTTTCAATCCAGCTGTTTGAATAATTTAGACGTGTTAAAATTGACTTGGTAAAGTCTATCATCTTAGGGGTTGGCTTGACTATAATTGCACACTCTTCTTTGTTTGGTTGTGTGTCGTTGCTTACTCAACTAGGTTATCTTTGTGTAGTAATCCTAGGAATCTAGCCTTTGGGAGCATTCGGTTAGGAAAGCTGCCCGGAGATTGGAGGGATGCAAACATGCTTTCTTTTCTTTGAGCGTTGTTTTACGCTTATTTGGTCATCTCTTTTTGGTATTTTCATTTGAGATATATCTCTCTTTAGGATATCATACAAGGTGTGAAGCGCACTGGACAAACTATACGATATTTTCTGTGGCCAAGAGTGGTAGACCACCGAGATCATTTAATTAGTTGGGACAGAGTCTATAAGCGCTATAGTCAAGGGGGGGCGCTAGGTGGACTTTGACAATTTAGTGTCCAAAAACATGTTTCTTTTGGGTACGTACTTACGGTGATTCCCTAGGGACCTGATTTCCAAAGGCATATGGTGATTCAAAATAGAGAATCGATGAGATCTAAGGGTTGGTGGACATGATGGGTTGTTCCTTTCCATGGAAGTTTATCTCACAACTCTCTCTTTTTCCCTTATTCACAATTGTTTCTGGTTGTGTCCGATGATCATACTCAATTCCAAGAAGAAACTTGGGCTGAAGATATTGCTTTTACTGATTAGTTTCCACTTTCATATAAGGATTATTTATATTTTAATACCTCGATATTTTTAGAAATAATAAAAGGAACTTTGACCAATTTTAATTAATAAAAAGGCCCCCAAGTTTTGATCGTGTAAAAAGGCCACTTTCCAGCTGTAATGAAGTCATATTCCATCGACAGAGCTAATGTGGCAACTGCTTTTTTATAAATGTTACCATAAAATGACGAAATAACCCTTCAATATTCATAATCTTACATTATTAGCACAAAATTATAGATGTTGTAATAAGTAGGCACTATCTATTTTTGCTTAATTTGTTCAAAAATATGGTTATTGAAATGTATTTTTATCATTTTACTGTAGTATTAATAAAAAAAAGGTTGCCCCTTCAGCTATTTTAATAGAAAATGACGTTATCACGCCGAATAGTAGACTTTTTATTAATACAACAAAAAATTAGGGACCTTAATATTAATACGACAAAAATTTAGGGCTTTTTTATTAATATGACAAAGATTACGGCCCTTTTTATTAATTCAAAAAAGTCATGATTCTTTTTGATATTTCCAAAAACGTTAGGAACATACCCAGTGCATCAAGGGCTCCCGCCTACGCAGGGTCGGGGGGGGGGGGGGGAGGCGGATGTACGCAGCCTTCCCCCTTCAGGGTGTTAACTTGAAGAGAGGCTGTTTCCTAGTGCCCCCAACCTGAGGGTGAGGACTTCTCAGGAGGTCACCAAAAACATTGATATATTAAAATGTAAATAACCCTTATATAAATTATCCATTATTTATAATACCCCCGCTACTATCTTTACAAATTTGTAGGAATGTTACTATTAGGGAACTACGTGAATTCATATGGTTAATCCACGTTTTGGATCAAATATGCTTGCTTTCGCCTCCTGATACAGGTCGACTATTTGATGGGTTTACTACTAGATCCTTTTTTCCACATGCTACACTAAATATTCGTTATTCAATTGCCTCTTTATGTTCTTATGTCTAGAAAGCTAAGGTACCCTTTATAATCAAGAACTTTAAGTTATCTTTATTTCTTAACAAATTTAACACTCAAGATTACTCCAAAAACAAAGACCTTTTTAAGGCATTGTCTCCAAGGATGTGTGAAATGTGTACTTCTAGAGTGGCCAAAAGCACAACCATTTATAGGGTTGGGTTTTATGATACAACTTCCTCTCACTCTTGGTCAGATATAGGTTAGTCCAAAACCTGTTAAAGAGTTTTTGTCTAATCTAATTCCACAACAGAAAACAAAAGAAAGAAGAAAGACATCAAAATAACATTTTTTGTAGTCGAGATTGCAATACTCCGATGTATTTGCTCAGAAAGCAATGCAAGGACTTCCAAAATCAATATACACAAGTGAGTTTCTCATGGCAAATGGTGGTTTTTCTAAAATCTATTTGGAGACTTAGCTGACTGGCTGATTTGCACAGTGAATGTGATTTGAAGGCCTGCTGTTATTAATTGTTTTTGATAATTAGTGACAGTGTCGCAATACATAATAGGCGACTCGAACAAGCGAGGCTTAAGAGAACCTGAATAAACTCGGAAAATAGAAACACGGAATAATATACACCTAAGAAAACAGGAAAACCTGCGGTTATTAATTCATAATCTTTTATATTTGAGTAGTAACAGCCAGCACCAAATCTAGTGTTAAAAACAATACCAAGATTAAGACCGAAGCAAATAAGATTCTAGGTTTAAATCTCTTCACCCCATCCCAGCTTACCAAACAAAACAAACACTACACCAAAACTCCATTTGGCTCAAGAGAAATATTTTCCTTTGGAAAATTTTTCTTTACAATATTGGTTTCATTCTATAAATTTGTATGAGATTTACGCTTGGTTAAATTGAGGTTAAAGTGAGACACATAACATGAGATTACTATGGAAAATATTTTCACCTTTATGAAGAAAAATGTTTTCCCTTCCATTACTGGAAATACAACATTTTCCATGTTTGTTGTTGCTATAAAGTTATGCAGCGAAATAATAGAATTAAGACGGAAAATGTTTCCCATCAAAACAAACGGACCCACAAATTTAGAAGTTTTTCTTTTTTAACATCAAGGCGGATATTTTCTAAATATTACTATAATAGATTTCCAGTCAATAGACTATTTGCTAAATTTAGAGTCAATTTTCACTTACTATCGCTTTGAAAAATCAAAGGTGATATTTTACAGTTCTACAGGAAGCATGCAATCTTTTATTCAGCATATGACAAATTCTAGAGTAAATGAAGCAATCAGAGACTCAGAATGATGGAATTATACATGATAAATTGTAACATACCCTGAATGATGATGAAACTCAAAGAGATGAAGATATCGCCACTGCTGGTAGTCAGGGAGCCAAACGATCGATTCTCCATGAACGCCTTCCATCGACCTCTGCAGGAGAATATTGCAACCTGTCGAAAAGGAAAACAATTCCTTCAGGACAAACCACATATACAAAGAGCAATATTCATACAAACAGCGTACAGTATACATGATGGACATGTATCCGTGCTTTCCCCTTTAAAAAGAGCGCTTACATATAATTCCCAACAATACGGTAAAATACGTGTTTTCTTAATGTTAACCGTACAATACACACATTAGTATCCGTATTTTTCTCATTTAAAAAATAAATGATAATTTAAAATAATCAATGCCTACACCTAAATTAAATGTCTATATTCTATATTTTTTCAAATTCGTTACTTTAACCTTCAAATTATTAATTTTACCTTACCATTTACGTTATGCTTCTGTTACCATAATTGTGACTGACATTATTCATTATATTTATAAGTCAGCAAACTCTTGACTAAATTTTACATGCATAAAGCCAAATAATATACTTATATATTAGACGACGACAACAATAAACCCAGTGCCTGAAAGGCTAGCTCCCACCAACGCAGGGTCAGCTTTACCTCTACAGGGTGCTACCTTAAAGGAAGGTTGTTTCCGACTATTTAGATTCTCTTTAACTCTCGTACTATATTTTACTAACATGGGTCATAAGCAATATTTGTGCATGATTAACACGTGATAGAAATGCTTTCTTTCTTTCAAATAATTAACCAAGAAAATTGATGTGTTACCATTAGTTGTTCTAAGAACAGGAAGTCTGAACAATGTTTACTTGTGCAAGATACTCAAATCAAACAAAGCCGGAATTTTCAAATTCCAAAAGTGCCATTTATCGTCAAAGATTGATGGTATGTAAAGAACCTTTAAAGGAAAAATGGCATTAGGAAGTATTTAAATGATAAAGGAAAGTTGACAGTATAGATATGGGAACCGGAAGGTGAGCTCCTATCCTTCTCAATCATTCCTCTACTTCTTTCATGGGTACCCTTGATGATGACACTAAATCATTACATTACTCTCATAACTCATTATAGAAAAGGAATAATCATTCCTTTTCTTTCTTGAAAGACTCCAACTATGAAGATTTACAAGTTTTTCATAAGGGTTTAGGACCCTAAATATTTATGTCTGCAGAGTGGACAAGGCCAGAGCCACAGTAATAACCATTACGTACGAACACTGAGCTAGACCAGATAACTCATGGCAGCTATTATACAACAATATTTCGCCAATCTAGCCACTACACAGATCTATACGATCATCAGTTAACAGGCTGGAACCCAAAATCATCCATTATGAGCGTGGAAACCAACGGTAAGCAAGACCAAAACTATCTCATAATGACCTGAGAAAACTCGACCCTGATGAGCTAACTAATTTTAGCTTGAAAGTCATTTTAGATCCATGATGGACTATCTCGTTTATCCAAGCAAGTCCCACAAATGCATGAGCTCGGCGGTTCATAAGCCTAAATGAGTCAATCTCAAACTAAATTATATAGCCTAAATTTTGCTTAAACAAGCCAAATTTAAGCCTTAGTGAGTTGAACTCAAGCCTAGATGAGCCAAGGTTACTAAAAGCACGACAAGCTGCACCAATCTCAATTAAACTCGCTGAGCCTCGGAGCTAAAGCACATGGGCTCAGCTCAACTGAGCTCGTTTACACCCGTCGTCCGAAAAAGAAGTAATCTAAGAGGAAATTTCATAACAGTGCAACAAAAATGAATCACTACGGAAAAATGGTAGTGAAGCACCTGTCATGCAAGCGAGATAGTTGCCCCTGCCAAAACTCAAAACGTTCTGGTTTTAGCCGGTATCCTCCCCAGTCATTGGGCTTGGGAATGACACTTCTGCATAAGGAAAGATAACTAAAGAGTAAGCTAAATTTTCACAACGACGAACATTTCAATGGAAAAATGACATTGAGCCTTGGTAACGTTTGAGTAGGTATCTGCTTTCTCCTAGGTTTGCTAAAATGATATCAATGTCATAGTAGGGTGGATAGCCAAAAAAACCGTAGGCAATTTTTAAAGAAGTTATAGCAAGAAGGATATCCATAACGAGTGAATATGCAAGCCACAAAAACAGTGAACATCAAAAAACTGACCCATCTGAAAATCTTTCTTCCAACTCTTTGTACTTTTCATGGAGCGCTTGTCGACCAGGAACAACGCCACTCTGAAGAGAGAAAGCAATTATTATAGGCAGAACATAGAAAAATGTCATTTTAAGTACAAGAAATGAGGATGAATGAGAAATCTAAACCTGGTTGCTAGCTATTGCTCCAATTTGACTTCCTCGGGGACGACTATGAAAATAAAGTTCAGATTCCTCTTCCGAAACTTTTTCAACAGGCCCTTCAACTCTTACCTAAAAACCACAAGAAGTTGGCAGTGTCAAAGTCAAATAATCATATTTTCCCTTAAGAATGCTGTAAACACAGATGGACTCCAGTCTTCAAGATGAAGCCCATTAGTCTAGCAAGATACTAGAGCTAACTATAATGCATAGAACAAAATTTACCTTCAATTTTTCTTATGAAATTTAAATTTATCTTCAATTTTAATCCAACATAGATGACATGATACAAATCCCCACAGAGGTCTGGAACAGAAAGTCCCTTCCATGTGGATTGGAATTGATTTTCATAGCCATATCTACAACTCCACCCAAACAGATCTTTGGAAAAACAAATAATATGAAAAAGTTGGTTGGATGGAGAGGGTCAATGCAAGTGGACCGACCATACTTTTGGGACATCCAAGACTAAAAAATAAGACCACAAACCAATATAATAACTGCTGACCAGGACCTAGATGGACACAAACATATTGTTGTTGTAGTCTTGTAGCTATGTTGCTTTATTGCTACCGCTGTTGAATGCTGTATGCTTTATGCTTTCTATGTGCTGTTGTTTTTTATGCTTCTCAGGTTGGGGGTCCTCGAACACAGCCTCCTTTTAGGATAGCACCCCTAAAAGGGTGAGGCGCATATATTTCACACTCCCCAGACCCCACATATGCGGGAGCCCATAAGGCACTAGGTCTGCTGTTGTTGCTGTCAATGACATGAAATGTGTGTTCCGACAGTAAAAGATACCTGCCGATTAAGACCTTCCCAGTAAAACAGAAGTGCGGCATGGGGGTTCTCTGATAAATCATGCGCTTTCCGACTACCATAATTGGTGTAACTGCGCGAACAGGTGGCAAAAGAAGCAGAAATTATTCCTTCTATTGCAGGAAGCACCTTGTTAATATTGCCACCAGTATTGGGAGGGAAAAAAACTAACCAGACAAAACCATTCTTATCAACTTCTTTTAACAGTACCATCCGCGATGAACTGCAACAGAATAAAGTGGGACAAAGAACAAGTGAGGACCGACTATGGATGCATACAATTAGAAAATCAGTAATGTAGAAGAACTCACGGGTTTCCATTCATTCCAGCAGTTGACAGAGCCATTGCATTTGGCTCTCTCAGACCTGCAGCTATTGCATCATTGAACCATTTTTGGAACTGCAAGACAGTTTAGAGACCATTCACCGACACAATTAGAAAGTTTTCACATCAGGTACATGCTTTTTAGACTTGAACTACAAAGGAATCCCAGAAAACGAGGAAGTTGCATGTATCAAAACATGGATTAATGCGAACAAAAGCAAAGCATAGATACATACAAATCTGCCTCCAGACCCACACATAGTAAGAAATATTTGCAAGACACAGACGACAAATGGCAATTTCCTGACCTCCATAATGAAGTTGACAATTGCATCAGATAGACAACAAAACAGGAAAAAAAAAAAAAAGGAAATTATTTCACCTAAATTATTATATTGTAATATTGGCAGTTAATTGCTTTTAGGGTTGGGGGCCTTTCGAAAACAGCCTCTCTACGTGGTAGCACCCTATATAGGGGTCAGGTTCCGTATATCTTACCTTCCCAAGATCCTATGATGGAGGGAGCCTCTTTGAGGCACTGGGCTGTTAAGGTGGTTGTTATTGAACCAATAATAGCTCAAGGTTGAACCAGGAAAATGCAGCCAAAGTGAACCATCAACGATTCTTGACTACCTAAATGAATTATAGGGAATATGTGGAAGCTGCATTTAGCCTATCTTCCTACCATACCTGATCAAAGGGGTCAGCGTCCACCTGCTCCTCCAGAAGTGCTGGAGATATGTAGTTCTCTCTTAGAGCTGAAATGTCCACCTGAGGAGGCTTTCCAATCCGTACACACATAGAAGTGCCAGAATATGGTGGCAGACTAAACTTATATTTATCTACAATAGCAGGCGGAACAAATCTTCCACCTAGAAAGTGGTGTGGACCTCTAAACTTCTTGGCACACAATTTGGGTGCAGTCAAAGAGACCTAAGAATTGTAAAGCATAGAAGTTAGATGATTATGATATACCGACAAGCAACATTACAAACTATTCTAGTACTCAAGAAAACTTTATGCAATAGTGTTTCCACCAGAGCAGACCAGCATGTCAGGTTTAATGCTTTCGCCAGTGACATCTCCTTCTTCAACATGCCAGCCAGATGGTATATCTACTGAGACAATAACAGGAGACTTCCGGCCTATCTGATCATTACTCTGCAAAGACACCAGCCTCCGAATCAGCTCGTCAAACGGTGGCCTCGGTGCACCTAAGAAAAATTTAATTGGTATATCAGAGTTAAATTCCTCTTTACTAAGCCTTCTTTTTGGTAGGTCAGTGGGGTTGGGGGATCTGAACGTAAGACCTTTGTAGTGTTTTGACCACCAAACCATGGCCTCATTGGCTCCTCTTGCAAAAACACTATAGCTTTCATCGCCAATTGTTGAATTTCTCAATTGTAGAAGGAGCTCAAATCCAGATCAGATACTGTCACTATATAAAAGAACTGCTTTGGAAACTTTGTTTCCCATGCACTGATACAATACTCTTTCCAATTAATAAATATGTGCCTCAATCATAGAACAACATGTTAGGCTTAAGCTTTTAAATATCATGGTTGTATAATGATGGCATACAGGAGCTTAATTGCAATAGCGCACACAAATAAAATATGATCATATTACACATATTTACCCATAAGCAACATAATTCGCCAAAGAGTTCATTACCATGGAACGAGAAGCCAAACATTGCATCCACCAGAATGTCGAAGTCATTTGACAAGTCTGAAGGTAGATCCTCCACTGGCAAGAATGGGATGGCGAGCGACTCCAGCTACAAAATTTAGTCACCATATAAGCATATAGGACGATAAGAAGTACAAGAAGTAGTTAGTCAAGTTAAACTCCGCATTCAGCTGTATACCTGAGTCACAAGCCCATTATAAAGAGGCTTGGCAGTACGCTTCGGATAGCAAATGGATGGTCTGTATCCAAAGTGATATAGATGACGCGCAGCTACAAGCCCATCCCCACCATTATTACCAGGACCACAAATAGCAAGAACGCGACTATAATCACCGGGCTTGTACACCTGTCTAATATGATGTGTTAAAATGCATACATTGTAGATCTTCATTCTCCTTTTTCAGTACAACTCTTTACGTAATATCAGCCAATCCATCCTCAAAACCATAATCCCCACCACCACCAATGTGCAAAAGCATGCACAGAACACATAAACACACAGAGAGATAAAGGGAAGAGGAAAAATTTCAAATGTAGTTTCTTTAATAAGCAAAACCCTTGTACAATCAACATTGGTAAAGCTAGGACCAAGAGTTAGGGGCAACTAACCAAAAGTATTCGTTACTACAGACAAAATTAAACTTCTCTGATCAATTCCACGTCCAAGTGCAAGAAATATGAAGTGATTCTTATTATTTTCAAAAGATATTTGAAGAAAGATTGAAATGTAAAGCAGGACAATACAGTCTGAGGCGTTCTCAAAGGCTAAAGGAGGATGAAAGATCATATCAACAAGGAAAAACATGGCATGCAAACCTCGGCTCAGGAAAGAAGAAAGCGTGTTGGATACATTCCACCAGGCATCTTTGTCATGCCACGGGAATTTTGTGCAAAGATTTTCTGCTGAAATGAAAAAGAATCAAAGGGAGAGAGAGAAAGTGGGAAAGAGAGAAGAAGACAGTAGAATTGAGGGAGAAGAGAAGGAGAGCTAGAGAAATTGAGAGAAAAACAGGTAATACTGTATTGAATATCTGAAAACTTCCTTCAAATACAGTGCTTCCAACCCTTTTATGGGCATATTAAGGACTGCAAAATGCTAAAAAATGCAGCCAAACTAACAAAGCCCCTATTGGCGCCAAAATTCCCAACGGTCAATAACCGAGTTCTGCCGCCGGCTGTATTTTTTACAAAAATCAGCTAAACGCTTCCCAATTTTTTCAATCCTAAATGCTTGACAAACGTTTTCTAAACTATTGTTATCTAGATTGATGGGAAAATTGGGATAGATCATCGCACTCTTCCACAAATGTCACGAAGCCATGCAAGATAGGCACAGAACGCTATTTAAGAAGGAATATAAGCTCACACACTATCTACAAGTTAAACACAATTGAGCTCAAAAGCAAATGTCAGAGCACAATTTGCATCACTATAGTTACCTCAGCGACAGCAGTAGCAACGCTAAGGCCAGCCAATTCCTGCGAATCCAAAGAAACACAACACATAGCACATCAAGACTCGGTTAAATTTCACATTGTCATTAATTACAGTCAAATATCACTAAACAATATGAATCCACATTTGTCAAAGAACCAACTATTCAAAAGTTTAAACTAAAGGGTGAATCCCCAAAATTGGTTTTATATTGTAACATGCCTCCTCACTCAAATGCACATTATTAATTACAATCAAATATAGTCAAACAATATGAATCCAAAGTCGTCAAACAACCCACCATCCCAAAAGTTTAAACTGATGGGTGAAGGCCGATATTGGTTTTATACTCTAACATACCCCCTCACAAAAATGCCAATTGGGCTTGAAGTATGGACATCGCACAAACCCATCTCATACCTTGTGCTTAAATTATATTAATATTAAAAGTGGGATTTGTTGTGGCATTGAACCCGTGACTTTTTAATCAACAATATTATGTTACCATCTCAAATTGTCCTCAAGGCTCAAATTGATGGATGAAGGCTTAGAGCTGAACATTCGAGCTTTATGACGCAGCTTGGCTCATTCACACCCCTAAACAAAAGTAGATACATACCATCAGCTGATCGACACTGAACCCAAGGGGTCCCATAAGCGTCTCGTCAATCTCCGCGGCCTCTCGCTGCGAAAGGTACGAAACATTCTCCATCGCCGTGGACCTCGAAGTGAACCACCGAGACCTCGAATTCGAACACCTTAATCCCTGCAAAATCGGAAATCAAAATGTGAAACAATCAATCAGAAATTAGCAAAATCAATCAGCGAAGCCATTGAAAGGGAAGAAATTAGGGTTTACAGTTACAGAGTGAAGGAAGAGAGAGAAAGAGGAAGAGGGAGGAGAGAGAAGAGGTTTAGAAACGAAGAACGAATGTGAGAGAAGAAGACATGATGGCATTGCTTTGGCACTGCGGATCATAGCCGCTGCTGCTATTTTTGTTTCTGTACAAAGGGCATCATCTTTATGCTTTCTTCGTGTTGTTATTTTTATATTTTTAAATAATATTTTAAAAAAAAAGACTGTGTACATCTTAAATTCTAAATCCTACATTAATAAAAGTTTTTTAGGCACTGAATTTATTGTTATTATTGCTGCTATTATTGTACAAAAAGCCTCGTTTGGTATACAAGGAGTAATACGAGAAGTAAAAATTTATGAAAATTACAAATTTTAACTCTTATTTAGTTGATATGTGAAAATTAAAAATTACTAAGGAGTAATTTACGTAGTCAAAAGGGAGTTCTAATCTCTTTGTTTTCAACTAATCTCCCAAATAAAGTTATATTTTTTATTTTACTAATCAAATATATTTTACCTATTTTATAAAAAGTTTATATAAAAATTAAATTCGAAAAATCCAACTTCCCCTATATACTTGATTCATGTAGTAACCAAATAAGTTTGATGTTTGGCATATATTTTGGGTAATCTTATTGCCATGGATAAATTAGTTTTATATGTATCTCTTGTTATTTATAAGTTAGGTTATTACTCTGACAATAATAATATTTGTTCTGTTGATAACTACTCTTTATGTATATATACATTTAGAAAAAGGAAAATGAAAAGAAGAAGTGGCTTCCATATATTTGTGCCTGGTTGTTTGTGGGTTCTGGGATGCCAGCGATGCTCGTTGGGCGGAAGCATATGGGCTTGTCTCGCGGGCCTTGGGCCCAACATGAGCCTATGTTTTATTACTTAAATGAATACATGTAGTTATTATTTTAATATTGTTAATATATTATTAATTACCAAAGCGGGTACCAACACGCCACCACCGAATTCTATTAAAACTCCTAAAGTTAATCGTGCTTAAGCGAGAGCAGTATCAAGATGGGTGACCTCCTAAGAAGTCTTCGCCTTTTGCACTAAGAAACAACCTCTCTTCAGGGGTAATACATTGAAGGGGGAAGGCTGCGTACATTGCCCCCCCCCCCCCCCCCCCCCCCCCCAAAAAAATACCTTACTTAAGCAAGAGCCCTTAGGACATTGGATATATTACTTTTTTAATATATGATTAATTATTGATATAATACTTGATTTGAGTATTTGTGAGGTTTAATAATATGCCTCTCAATTGTTCTCAATTTCGGATATATTCTAAAAGAAAATATTAAGAATAACTTGTTCAATCAAAAGACCAAAATATTTTAACTAAATTACATAAATACTCTTCCTCCTCCTGAGTTTGGACCCCACCACCATCGTCACCGCCGCGTTAGCTAGTTATTTCATTTGTTTTGTTTGAATGATCGTGATGAGTTTCGAGAAAATAAATCTGCTTAAAAGTTTACTAACTTGGAGTAAATTGAGTTTAAATTGTACGTGATTGACCTCAAACAATTTCTCTTTATTTGTGATTGACCTCAAACAATTCTAAAGTTACTTTTTAGTAAAGTCAACAAATAATGCACCTACAAAACGAATAATTTACAGACAAAGTTATTTTCTGAACATGTTTTATAAAATTGCTTCTGCAAAAATAGTTTTTTTACCGTCTGCTCAAATAATCTAAAATGTCCAAATATAAGTTCCCAACAAAAAAGTAATATAATTACATGATAAAATTATTATTATCAGACTACAATTATAATTTTTAAGATAATTTCATAACTTTTACTTTTTATATATCATATTATTACTCGAATAATTATAATTTTTATCTGACAATTACAAATAGTTATTTTTGCCGGCGCAAAGAAACTCAACAGACAGCAATGGTTACCCGCGGGCTAGGGTTTCTATTTCATCCATTTTCCGTCCGATTTTGTTACAGGAGAAAATGAGCGGGGTGTTGAGCGGGAAATCAAACAACGGCAACATCGGATTCTTTTTGGAATTCAAAGGGCAGTTAAGTCGTTGGGATTTTTGGTGGGAAGCTTCAAGGCAGCAGCGGGTCACGTGAAGTGCACGTGAGAACTCGAGTCAGTTACAGCTTGTGCAGGGACATGCTCTTTCAGATGTATCACGCTTCTTCTTCTGCTCTGTCAGTTAATTTCCTGCATTTTGAATATTTTTCATGTATTTCCTTCATTAATTAGTTAGTATAAATAGTTTAGGTGGTTTTGTACTGGAGATCATCCAACAATATTGATGAATACTATTCCCTCTTTAATCTTCTTCTCCCTAATCTTTCTCAATCTATTTCTATTTCTCCCTCAAATTCTATTTCTATTCTTAGTTCGATTTGGGAATTAAGTTCCCTGTATCAGATTTCAACAAAATTAGGGCAAGATTCATCCAATTCTCGATGGCAATCGAAGCAGATACATTCAAATCCATAATTCCATCACGTTACATTTCATTCACAATCCCTAATTTTACCCTTCCTAATTTCACCGACTATCTTCATAGCAAAGAGATTCGAATCGCGGTTCTCGATTCTCCAATCCAAGAACACGATTGTCCTCCACAAGTAGCAGCCATGTTAGTCCCCAAAAACCGCGAAAAAGATTGGATTTTTGCAACAAAATCTGGTCATTTGCAGTTGATTTTTAGTTGTCATGGGATTTCTAGGTTAATTCTAATTGGAAATGGTCTATAAGCTCTATAGTCATGGGGAGGCGCTAGGTGGATTTTGACAATTTAGTGTCCAAAAACATGTTTCTTTTGGGTACTTACTTATGGTGATTCCCTAGGGACCTGATTTCCAAAGGCATATGGTGATTCAAAATAGAGAACCGATGAGATCTAAGGGTTGGTGGACATGGTGGGTTGTTCCTTTCCATGGAAGTTTATCTCACAACTCTCTCTTTTATCCTTATTCACAATTGTTTCTGGTTGTGTCCGAAGATCATACTCAATTCCAAGAAGAAACTTGGGCCGAAGATATTGCTTTTACTGATTAGTTTCCACTTTCATATAAGGATTATTTATATTTTAATACCTCGATATTTTTAGAAATAATAAAAGGAACTTTGACCAATTTTAATTAATAAAAAAGCCCCCAAGTTTTGATCGTGTAAAAAGGCCCCTTTCCAGCTGTAATGACGTCATTTTCCATCGACAGAGCTAACGCGGCAATTGCTTTTTTATTAATGTTACCATAAAATGACAAAATAACACTTCAATATTCATATTCTTACATTATTAGCACAAAATTCGAGATGTTGTAATAAGTAGGCACTATCCGTTTTTGCTTAATTTGTTTAAAAATATGGTTATTGAAATGCATTTTTGTCATTTTACTGCAACGTTAATAAAAAAAACAGTTGCCACTTCAGCTATTTTAACAAAAAATGACATTATCATGCCGAAGAGTAGACTTTTTATTAATACAACAAAAACTTAGAGGCCTTTTTATTAATATGACATAAATTTTAGGACTTTTTTATTAATACGACAGAGATTAGAGCCCTTTTTATTAATTCAAAAAAGTCATGATTCTTTTTAATATTTCCAAAAACGTTGATTTATTAAAATGTAAATAACCCTTATATAAATTCTAGAGTAAATGAAGCAATCAGAGACTCAGAATGATGGAATTATACATGATAAATTGTAACATACCATGAATGATGATGAAACTCAAAGAGATGAAGATATCGCCACTGCTGGTAGTCAGGGAGCCAAACGATCGATTCTCCATGAACGCCTTCCATCGACCTCTGCAGGAGAATATTGCAGCCTGTCGAAAAGGAAAACAATTCCTTCAGGACAAACCCACATATACAACGAGCAATATTCATACAAACAGCGTATAGTATACATGTTGGACATGTATCCGTGCTTTCCCCTTTAAAAAGAGCGCTTACATATAATTGCCAACAATATGGTAAAATACGTGTTTTCTTAATGTTAACCGTACAATACACACATTAGTATCCGTATTTTTCTCATTTAAAAAATAAATGATAATTTAAAATAATCAATGCCTACGCCTAAATTAAATGTCTATATTCTATATTTTTTCAAATTCGTTACTTTAACCTTCAAATTATTAATTTTACCTTACCATTTACGTTATGCTTCTGTTACCATAATTGTGACTGACATTATTCATTATATTTATAAGTCAGCAAACTCTTGACTAAATACTTATATATTAGACGACGACAACAACAAACCCAGTGCCTGAAAGGCTAGCTCCCACCAACACAGGGTCAGCTTTACCTCTACAGGGTGCTATCTTAAAGGGAGGCTGTTTCCGACTATTTAGATTCTCTTTAACTCTCGTACTATATTTTACTAACATGGGTCATAAGCAATATTTGTGCATGATTAACACGTGATAGAAATGCTTTCTTTCTTTCAAATAATTAACCAAGAAAATTGATGTGTTACCATTAGTTGTTCTAAGACCAGGAAGTCTGAACAATGTTTACTTGTGCAAGATACTCAAATCAAACAAAGCCGGAGTTTTCAAATTCCAAAAGTGCCATTTATCGTCAAAGATTGATGGTATGTAAAGAACCTTTAAAGGAAAAACGGTATTTGGAAGTATTTAAATGACAAAAGAAAGTTGACAGTATAGATATGGGAACCGGAAGGTGAGCTCCTATTCTTCTCAATCATTCCTCTACTTCTTTCATGGGTACCCTTGATGATGACACTAAATCATTACAATACTCTCATAGCTCATTATAGAAAAGGAATAATCATTCCTTTTCTTTCTTGAAAGACTCCAACTATGAAGATTTACAAGTTTTTCATAAAGGTTTAAGACCCTAAATATTTATGTCTGCAGAGTGGACAAGGCCAGAGCCACAGTAATAACCATTACGTACGAACACTGAGCTAGACCAGATAACTCATGGCAGCTATTATACAACAATATTTCGCCAATCTAGCCACTACACAGATCTATACGATCATCAGTTAACAGGCTGGAACCCAAAATCATCCATTATGAGCGTGGAAACCAATGGTAAGCAAGACCAAAGCTATCTCATAATGACCTGAGAAAACTCGACCCTGATGAGCTAACTAATTTTAGCTTGAAAGTCATTTTAGATCCATGATGGACTATCTCGTTTACCCAAGCAAGCCCCACAAATGCATGAGCTCGGCGGTTCATAAGCCTAAATGAGTCAATCTCAAACTAAATTATATAGCCTAAATTTTGCTTAAACAAGCCAAATTTAAGCCTTAGTGAGTTGAACTCAAGCCTAGATGAGCCAAGGTTACTAAAAGCACGACAAGCTGCACCAATCTCAATTAAACTCGCTGAGCCTCGGAGCTAAAGCACATGGGCTCAGCTCAACTGAGCTCGTTTACACCCGTCGTCCGAAAAAGAAGTAATCTAAGAGGAAATTTCATAACAGTGCAACAAAAATGAAATCACTACGGAAAATGGTAGTGAAGCACCTGTCATGTAAGCGAGACGGTTGCCCCTGCCAAAACTCAAAACGTTCTGGTTTTAGCCGGTATCCTCCCCAGTGATTGGGCTTGGAAATGACACTTCTGCATAAGGAAAGATAACTAAAGAGTAAGCTAAATTTTCACAACGACGAACATTTCAATGGCAAAATGACATTGAGCCTTGGTAACGTTTGAGTAGGTATCTGCTTTCTCCTAGGTTTGCTAAAATGATATCAATGTCATAGTAGGGCGGATAGCCAAAAAAACTGTAGGCAATTTTTAAAGAAGTCATAGCAAGAAGGATATCCATAACGAGTGAATATGCAAGCCACAAAAACAGTGAACATCAAAAAACTGACCCATCTGAAAATCTTTCTTCCAACTCTTTGTACTTTTCATGGAGCGCTTGTCGACCAGGAACAACGCCACTCTGAAGAGAGAAAGCAATATTATAGGCAGAACATAGAAAAATGTCATTTTAAGTACAAGAAATGAGGATGAATGAGAAATCTAAACCTGGTTGCTAGCTATTGCTCCAATTTGACTTCCTCGGGGACGACTATGAAAATAAAGTTCAGATTCCTCTTCCGAAACTTTTTCAACAGGCCCTTCAACTCTTACCTAAAAGCCACAAGAAGTTGGCAGTGTCAAAGTAAAATAATCATACTTTCCCATAAGAATGCTGTAAACACAGATGGACTCCAGTCTTCAAGCTGTAATAAAATACCAGATGAAGCCCATTAGTCTAGCAAGATACTAGAGCTAACTATAATGCATAGAACAAAATTTACCTTCAATTTTTCTTATGAAATTTAAATTTATCTTCAATTTTAATCCAACATAGATGACATGATACAAATCCCCACAGAGGTCTGGAACAGAAAGTCCCTTCCATGTGGATTGGAATTGATTTTCATAGCCATCTCTACAACTCCACCCAAACAGATCTTTGGAAAAACAAATAATATGAAAAAGTTGGTTGGATGGAGAGGGTCAATGCAAGTGGACCGACCACCTACTTTTGGGACATCCAAGACGAAAACATAAGACTACAAACCAATATAATAACTGCTGACCAGGAGCTAGATGGACACAAACATATTGTTGTTGTAGTCTTGTAGCTATGTTGCTTTATTGCTACCGCTGCTGAATGCTGTATGCTTTATGCTTTCTATGTGCTGTTGTTTTTTATGCTTCTCAGGTTGGGGGTCCTCAGACACAGCCTCCTTTTAGGATAGCACCCTAAAAGGGTGAGGCCGCATATATATCACACTCCCCAAACCCCACATATGCGGGAGCGCATGAGGCACTAGGTCTGCTGTTGTTGCTATCAATGACATGCAATGTGTGTTCCAACAGTAAAAGATACCTGCCGATTAAGACCTTCCCAGTAAAACAGAAGTGCGGCATGGGGGTTCTCTGATAAATCATGCGCTTTCCGACTACCATAATTAGTGTACCTGCGTGAACAGGTGGCAAAAGAAGCAGAAATTATTCCTTCTATTGCAGGAAACACCATGTTAATATTGCCACCAGTACTGACGGAAAAAAACTAACCAGACAAAACCATTCTTATCAACTCCTTTTAACAGTACCATCCGCGATGAACTGCAACAGAATAAAGTGGTACAAATAACAAGTGAGGACCAACTAAGGATGGATACAATTAGAAAATCAGTAACGTAGAAGAACTCACGGGTTTCCATTCATTCCAGCAGTTGACAGAGCCATTGCATTCGGCTCTCTCAGACCTGCAGCTATTGCATCATTGAACCATTTTTGGAACTACAAGACAGTTTAGAGACCATTCACCGACACAATTAGAAAGTTTTCACATCAGGTACATGCTTTTTAGACTTGAACTACAAAGGAATCCCAGAAAACGAGGAAGTTGCATGTATCAAAACATGGATTAATGCGAACAAAAGCAAAGCATAGATACATACAAATCTGCCTCCAGACCCCCACATAGTAAGAAATATTTGCAAGACACAGACGACAAATGGCAATTTACTGACCTCCATAATGAAGTTGACGATTGCATCAGATAGACAACAAAACAGGGAAAAAAAAAAAAAAAGAAAATTATTTCACCTAAATTATTATATTGTAATATTGGCAGTTAATTGCTTTTAGGGTCGGGGGCCTTTCCAAAACAGCCTCTCTACGTGGTAGCACCCTATAGAGGGGTCAGGTTCCGTATATCTTACCCTCCCTAGATCCTATGATGGAGGGAGCCTCTTTGAGGTACTGGGCTGTTAAGGTGGTGGTTGTTGAACCAATAATAGCTCAAGGTTGAACCAGGAAAATGCAGCAAAAGTGAACCATCAACGATTCTTGACTACCTAAATGAATTACAGGGAATATATGGAAGCTGCATTTAGCCTATCTTCCTACTATACCTGATCAAAGGGGTCAGCGTCCACCTGCTCCTCCAGAAGTGCCGGAGATATGTAGTTCTCTCTTAGAGCTGAAATGTCCACCTGAGGAGGCTTTCCAATCCGTACACACATAGAAGTGCCAGGATATGGTGGCAGACTAAGCTTATATTTATCTACAATAGCAGGCGGAACAAATCTTCCACCTAGAAAGTGGTGTGGACCTCTAAACTTCTTGGCAGACAATTTGGGTGCAGTCAAAGAGACCTAAGAATGGTAAAGCATAGAAGTTAGATGATTATGATATACCGACAAGCAACATTACAAACTATTCTAGTACTCAAGAAAACTTTATGCAATAGTGTTTCCACCAGAGCAGACCAGCATGTCAGGTTTAATGCTTTCGCCAGTGACATCTCCTTCTTCAACATGCCAGCCAGATGGTATATCTACTGAGACAATAACAGGAGACTTCTGGCCTATCTGATCATTACTCTGCAAAGACACCAGCCTCCGAATCAGCCCGTCAAACGGTGGCCTCGGTGCACCTAAGAAAAATTTAATTGGTATATCAGAGTTAAATTCCTCTTTACTAAGCCTTCTTTTTGGTAGGTCAGTGGGGTTGGGGGATCTGAACGTAAGACCTTTGTAGTGTTTTGACCACCAAACCATGGCCTCATTGGCTCCTCTTGCAAAAACACTATAGCTTTCATCGCCAATTGTTGAATTTCTCAATTGTAGAAGGAGCTCAAATCCAGATCAGATACTGTCACTATATAAAAGAACTGCTTTGGAAACTTTGTTTCCCATGCACTGATACAATACTCTTTCCAATTAATAAATATGTGCCTCAATCATAGAACAACATGTTAGGCTTAAGCTTTTAAATATCATGGTTGTATAATGATGGCATACAGGAGCTTAATTGCAATAGCGAACACAAATAAAATATGATCATATTACACACATTTACCCATAAGCAACATCATTCGCCAAAGAGTTCATTACCATGGAACGAGAAGCCAAACATTGCATCCACCAGAATGTCGAAGTCATTTGACAAGTCTGAAGGTAGATCCTCCACTGGCAAGAATGGGATGGCGAGCGACTCCAGCTACAAAATTTAGTCACCATATAAGCATATAGGACGATAAGAAGTACAAGAAGTAGTTAGTCAAGTTAAACTCCGCATTCAGCTGTATACCTGAGTCACAAGCCCATTATAAAGAGGCTTGGCAGTACGCTTCGGATAGCAAATGGATGGTCTGTATCCAAAGTGATATAGATGACGCGCAGCTACAAGCCCATCCCCACCATTATTACCAGGACCACAAATAGCAAGAACGCGACTATAATCACCGGGCTTGTACACCTGTCTAATATGATGTGTTAAAATGCATACATTGTAGATCTTCATTCTCCTTTTTCAGTACAACTCTTTACGTAATATCAGCCAATCCATCCTCAAAACCATAATCCCCACCACCACCAATGTGCAAAAGCATGCACAGAACACATAAACACACAGAGAGATAAAGGGAAGAGGAAAAATTTCAAATGTAGTTTCTTTAATAAGCAAAACCCTTGTACAATCAACATTGGTAAAGCTAGGACCAAGAGTTAGGGGCAACTAACCAAAAGTATTCGTTACTACAGACAAAATTAAACTTCTCTGATCAATTCCACGTCCAAGTGCAAGAAATATGAAGTGATTCTTAT
Source organism: Simmondsia chinensis (assembly GCA_018398585.1). NCBI lineage: Eukaryota > Viridiplantae > Streptophyta > Magnoliopsida > Caryophyllales > Simmondsiaceae > Simmondsia > Simmondsia chinensis. Next base: position 822,544 of record JAGTTD010000001.1, on the reverse strand, counting down.
TATTTTCAAAAGATATTTGAAGAAAGATTGAAATGTAAAGCAGGACAATACAGTCTGAGGCGTTCTCAAAGGCTAAAGGAGGATGAAAGATCATATCAACAAGGAAAAACATGGCATGCAAACCTCGGCTCAGGAAAGAAGAAAGCGTGTTGGATACATTCCACCAGGCATCTTTGTCATGCCACGGGAATTTTGTGCAAAGATTTTCTGCTGAAATGAAAAAGAATCAAAGGGAGAGAGAGAAAGTGGGAAAGAGAGAAGAAGACAGTAGAATTGAGGGAGAAGAGAAGGAGAGCTAGACAAATTGAGAGAAAAACAGGTAATACTGTATTGAATATCTGAAAACTTCCTTCAAATACAGTGCTTCCAACCCTTTTATGGGCATATTAAGGACTGCAAAATGCTAAAAAATGCAGCCAAACTAACAAAGCCCCTATTGGCGCCAAAATTCCCAACGGTCAATAACCGAGTTCTGCCGCCGGCTGTATTTTTTACAAAAATCAGCTAAACGCTTCCCAATTTTTTCAATCCTAAATGCTTGACAAACGTTTTCTAAACTATTGTTATCTAGATTGATGGGAAAATTGGAATAGATCATCGCACTCTTCCACAAATGTCACGAAGCCATGCAAGATAGGCACAGAACGCTATTTAAGAAGGAATATAAGCTCACACACTATCTACAAGTTAAACACAATTGAGCTCAAAAGCAAATGTCAGAGCACAATTTGCATCACTATAGTTACCTCAGCGACAGCAGTAGCAACGCTAAGGCCAGCCAATTCCTGCGAATCCAAAGAAACACAACACATAGCACATCAAGACTCGGTTAAATTTCACATTGTCATTAATTACAGTCAAATATCACTAAACAATATGAATCCACATTTGTCAAAGAACCAACTATTCAAAAGTTTAAACTAAAGGGTGAATCCCCAAAATTGGTTTTATATTGTAACATGCCTCCTCACTCAAATGCACATTATTAATTACAATCAAATATAGTCAAACAATATGAATCCAAAGTCGTCAAACAACCCACCATCCCAAAAGTTTAAACTGATGGGTGAAGGCCGATATTGGTTTTATACTCTAACATACCCCCTCACAAAAATGCCAATTGGGCTTGAAGTATGGACATCGCACAAACCCATCTCATACCTTGTGCTTAAATTATATTAATATTAAAAGTGGGATTTGTTGTGGCATTGAACCCGTGACTTTTTAATCAACAATATTATGTTACCATCTCAAATTGTCCTCAAGGCTCAAATTGATGGATGAAGGCTTAGAGCTGAACATTCGAGCTTTATGACGCAGCTTGGCTCATTCACACCCCTAAACAAAAGTAGATACATACCATCAGCTGATCGACACTGAACCCAAGGGGTCCCATAAGCGTCTCGTCAATCTCCGCGGCCTCTCGCTGCGAAAGGTACGAAACATTCTCCATCGCCGTGGACCTCGAAGTGAACCACCGAGACCTCGAATTCGAACACCTTAATCCCTGCAAAATCGGAAATCAAAATGTGAAACAATCAATCAGAAATTAGCAAAATCAATCAGCGAAGCCATTGAAAGGGAAGAAATTAGGGTTTACAGTTACAGAGTGAAGGAAGAGAGAGAAAGAGGAAGAGGGAGGAGAGAGAAGAGGTTTAGAAACGAAGAACGAATGTGAGAGAAGAAGACATGATGGCATTGCTTTGGCACTGCGGATCATAGCCGCTGCTGCCATTTTTGTTTCTGTACAAAGGGCATCATCTTTATGCTTTCTTCGTGTTGTTGTTTTTATATTTTTAAATAATATTTAAAAAAAATAAGACTGTGTACATCTTAAATTCTAAATCCTACATTAATAAAAGTTTTTTAGGCACTGAATTTATTGTTATTATTGCTGCTATTATTGTACAAAAAGCCTCGTTTGGTATACAAGGAGTAATACGAGAAGTAAAAATTTATGAAAATTACAAATTTTAACTCTTATTTAGTTGATATGTGAAAATTAAAAATTACTAAGGAGTAATTTACGTAGTCAAAAGGGAGTTCTAATCTCTTTGTTTTCAACTAATCTCCCAAATAAAGTTATATTTTTTATTTTTTATTCTACTAATCAAATATATTTTACCTATTTTATGAAAAGTTTATATAAAAATTAAATTCGGAGAATCCAACTTCCCCTATAAATTTGATTCACGTAGTAACCAAATAAGTTCGATGTTTGGCATATATTTTGGGTAATCTTATTGCCATTGATAAATTATTCTTATATGATCAACATGTAAATCTTTTAGTAAAAACTTCATCCACAGGAGCTCACAAATAACAGCTGCAAGACTTCTATATTCTACTTCGGTAGAAGAGCGAGACACTGTTTGTTATTTCTTTGATTTCCAAGAGACTAATGATTCTCCAAGAAAAATTGCATACCCAGTTATAGATATAAATCTGAATCTTTGGAGTAGAATATACCTTGCCCAGGTGCTCCTTTTAGATATCTTAATACACAATAGACTGCTTGAAGATGTGTATCACGCGGCTGAGCTAAGAACTGACTTAGCTTATGCACAGAGAAAGTAATGTCTGGTCTTGTAATTGTGAGATAGAGCAACTTCCCAATCAATCTCCTATAGCTTGTTGGATCATCAAGTAATTTTCCATCTATCTTGCTAAGCTTTATGTTGGGATCTATGGGAGAAACACACGGCCTGCAACCTAGCAATCCTGCAGACTCAAGAATTGTAAAGTGTAATGTCTTTGGCATAAGTAAATACCAGATATGTTCCGCAATTTCCAGACCAAGAAAGTACTTCAAAGGACCTAAGTCCTTAAGCTTAAATTGTTGATCCAATGCTGCTTTCAGTTGCTGTGCTGCTGCACTGCTATCACTTGCAACTATTATGTCATCAACGTACACAACAACAGCAATAAAAGAATCTTTGTTGCCTCTTGTAAAAAGGCTACAGTCTGAAGAAGCTTGTAAAAAGCCCAAATTTAACAAAGCATTTGAAAACTTTGCATACCATTGTCAACTAGCTTGTCTAAATTCATATAAACTTTTGTTTAATTTGCATACAAGCTTAGTTGAAGACGTATTTGAATTTTGAGAAGTTTCAAGTAAAAAACCGGGAGGTGGATTCATATAGACTTCTTCAGTAAGATCACCATGTAAACAAGCATTATTAACATCTAATTGTAATAGATGCCAACCCTTGATGGCTGCTACTACTAGCAAAGTCTTTACTGTATTTAATTTGGCAACGGGAGAAAAAGTGTCTAAGATATCCACTCCTTCTTGTTGAGTGTATCCCTTTGCAACTAATCTAGCCTTATACCTTTCTAGTGACCCATCTGACTTAAGTTTTATTTTGTAGACCCACTTACATCCTATGGGCTTTTTATTGGAAGGTAAAGGCACTATTGTCCATGTATTGTTAGCTTGTAAAGCCTCTATTTCAGCACTCATTACCTCTCTCCACTCAGGATGTTTAACAGCCTGAGAGTAAGAAGTTGGCTCTTCATTGACTGAAATGGACATTGCAAGATTTTTGAAACCTTGTGATTGCTTATCATAACTCAGTACATTAGACAAATCATGAGCTGTTGAGGCATCACCAGAATTTTGTGAAACAATTTCTTCTCCATGTACAAGGTTGCAGTGAAAGTCCTTCAGATAGCTCGGTGCCCTATGGGACCTTTGGGACCTTCTTATATCAGTGGAAGGATGAACAACAGGATTAATCATGTTGTCATCTGAAATATCAGGCATAACATCATCAGAAACTTGTTCTGAATGTTCATCAGAAACAAATTCTCTAAAGGCTTGTTCTGGTAAAGCACCAGAAGGCTGTGCTGGTGTAAAATTAGTAACAGGACATTGTGAACTTTGCTCTATTGTTGTAGTTGGCATAAAAGATTCAGAAACCACTCTAGGCATTACTATACTATCAAAAGGATCTGGATATAAGTTATGATGTTTGAAAGGAAAAATATTCTCATGAAATATAACATCCCTAGATATAAACTCAGTTTTAGTATACAAATCATATAATTTGCATCCCTTTGTACAAAATGGATATCCAATAAAGATTGATGGTCTTGCTCTAGCCTCAAGTTTGTGTTTGTAGCCTTTGATGTTTGAAGCAAAACATAAGCAACCAAATGCCTTAAGATGCATATATTCAGGTTTAGATTTAAAAAATATCTCATATGGTGTCTGATTTCTTAGCAATGGAGAAGGCAATCTGTTTATCACATAGGCTGCTGTCATAATGCAATCAGCCCAAAACTCTAGAGGTAAATTAGCTTGAAATCTAATGGCACATGCTACATTAAGCAAATGTTGATGTTTTCTTTCCACTACTGAGTTTTGTTAAGGAGTTCCTACACAAGATAATTGATGTATGATTCCTTTACTGTGGTAGAACTCATGCAATACAGCTCTTGCCCATTATCACTACTCAATATCTTAATGCTTATGTTAAACTGGTTCAAGATTAAAGCATAGAAGCTTGGTATTATGCTTGATACTTCTGATTTATTCTTCATCATATATATCCAAGTTGTTCTACTACAATCATCTACTATAGTTAAGAAAAATCTATGTTTTTGTATGGATTCTAGATGAAAGGGACCCCATATATCACAATGAACTAAATCAAATATTCTAGAAGACAAATGATTATGAGAAACAAAAGGTAACCTCCTTTGTTTTGCTAAAGGACATATCATACAAGGATTTTTGTCTTTTCTATACAATGAATCAGAAAAACCAAGTATTTGCAATTTGTAATCAGAAGGATGTCCGAGCCTCTTGTGCCATAATTCTTGATTGCTAAATTTGCTCATGTTTACTGACTTCTTAGTGAAAGAATTGCTTGAGCATGAACTAGGCTTCTCTTCTCCATTGACTATGTATAGATCTCCTATTCTTTTACCCACTCCAATCATTGTCGAATGGATGTGGTCCTGGATGCAACAAGAGTCAAGTGAGAAAATGCATGTGTAATTATTTTGTTCAAGTAATTTTGCCACTGAAATTAGGTTGTACTTAAACATAGGTGCATAAAGTACGTTTTCTAATGTCAAAGTAGAAGTTACTACTATTGTGCCTAGATGCGTAACAGGAGCTAGATCTCCTCTTGGAAGTTGTATGTTAAATTGAGCACAAGACCTGAGCTCTTTAAATAGATGCTTATAGCCACATATATGATGGGTTGCCCCAGAACCTATAATCCAAGCAGTTGGTTTAGAAGAATTGCACTTATAAGCATGTGAAGCAATTGAATTATCAACACGTGAAGCAATTGAATTACCAACTACAGAAGTAGAGCAAAGATAAGTAGTTATACCAGACATAACAAAAGAAGAGTTTGCTGCTGGCAAAGGTCGTGCTGTAGCACCAGATTTCACATCTTGTGAAGTCCCTGCCAGCTGAGAACTCAACAAGGAAAGCAATTTTTGGCATTGTTCTGTAGAAAATAGAACTGGAGCAGAAGAATTTTGTGTCTCATGCACAGATGAAGATGGATCTGCAGTCACATTGTTAGCCTTGAAAGAATTTGTTTGCAACTTTGTCTTTCCCTTATATCCAGGGGGAAATCCGTGCAATCTATAGCACTTATCCACAGTGTGCCCTGTATGCCCACAGTGTGTACATATGGGCCTTTCCTTTTTGTTATATTTGTTCTGAAATTTCCCTTCATTTGCCTTTCCCAGCATGGCTATAATATCGGATGTAACAGGGGGGATTTTATTAACAACTTGTCTCTGTTTTTCTTGTTGAACAATCTTTGAAAAAACTTTGTTTATACTAGGCAAGGGATGAGTAGAAAGTATTTGTTCACTTATAGTTGCATAACTATCATCCAATCCCATTAAAAAACTCATTACAAGGCCCTTTTGTTGCAAATCTTGCAAGGATTTGCTATAGTTGCATTGACATAAACCGCAAGAACACTCTGGTAAAGGATTGTATGCTATAAGCTCTTCCCATAAGGCTTTAACCTTGCCAAAGTATGTTATTACATTCATATTATCTTGTTTTAGGGTAGACAAAGATCGTTTGAACTCAAAAACTCTAGGATCGTTGTTTTGGGAAAACGTTTCCCTTATATCATCCCAAAGTTGCTTGGAAGATCTACCATATATGATTGTTGACCCTATTTTCTTCGAAACTGCATTCAAAATCCACGAAAATATCATTGAGTCACACCTCGACCATTTTTCAAACAGATTATCACCAATTTGAGGCTGTGGAATTAAACCAGTAACAAAACCTAGCTTATTCTTAGCCCTAAGTGCTACTGTCATTAATCGAACCCAGGTATTGTAATTTTCTGGGCCAAATAACACTTGAGTCACAAGAATTGCACCAGGATTTTCAGAACTACTAAGAAAATAGGGAGAAGAAGCAAACTCATCTTGCTGAACTTGTGTAGCAGACTGTGAATTGCTCGATGTAACCCCATTGTGTTGATCTGCCATCGTGACTCAGCAGGCGAATTGAAAATTTGTGCAACAAGAACTCGATCTGCAGAGGAGAATGCACTCTGCACTTTCATGAAGAACACTGTTCTTGAATCAGCAAGAACTTGAATAAACGCGAGCGAAAAGAAGCAAAATTCTTTGCTCTGATACCATGTTAGGATTGTAAACAATCCATGCAAACTAAATGTAGAACACAAGAAATTGAGAGAAAATTCAATTGTATTAACAGAAATTGATAAGATCAAGGTAGGCCAACCTAAACCTTATTTATACAAGAATATAACTGACTTGAATATTGCCTAACATGTTAACCTTAGTTTATTAACTAATCATAGTTAATTAACTAACTAAATTACATATTACACATCTATAACATAATCTCTAATATATCTCTCGTTATTTATAAGTTAGATTATTACTCTGACAATAATAATATTTGTTTTGTTGATAACTACTCTTTATGTATATATACATTTAGAAAAAGGAAAATGAAAAGAAAAAGGGGTATATTTGGGCCCGGTTGTTTGTGGGTTATGGAATGCCAGCGATGCTCGTTGGTCGGAAGCATTTGGGCTTGTCTCGCGGGCCTCGGGCCCAACATGAGCCTGTGTTTAGTTACTTATACGAATACATGTATATATGTAGTTATTATTTTAATATTGTTAATATATTATTAATTATCAAATATGGTACCAACACGCCGTCACCGAATTCTATTAGAACTCCTAAAGTTAAGCGTACTTAGGCGAGAGCATTACCAAGATGGGTGATCTCTTGGGAAGTCTTCACCCTCAGCACTCAGAAACAGCCTCTCTTCAGGTGTAATACATTAAAAGGGGAAGGTTGCGTACATCCGCCCCCATACCTTACTTAGACAGGAGCCCTTAGGACATTGGATATGTTACTTTTTTAATATATGATTAATTATTGATATAATACTTGATTCGGGTATTTGTGAGGTTTAATAATATGCCTTTCAATTGTTCTCAATTTCTGATATATTCTAAAAGAAAATATTAAAAATAACTTGTTCAATCAAAAGACCAAAATACTCTTAATATTTTAACTAAATTACATAAATATTCCTCCTCCTCCTGAGTTTGGACCCCACCACCATTGTCACCGCCGCGTTAGCTAGTTATTTCATTTGTTTTGTTTGAATGATCGTGATGAGTTTAGAGAAAATAAACCTGCTTAAAAGTTTACGAACTTGGAGTAAATCGAGTTTGAATTGTATGTGATTGACCTCAAACAACTACTCTTTACTGGTGTTGATAGTTTGGTGAATATGTCTTAAGTTCGCTAATTTTTTGTGTGGAATGGACTAATGCTCCAATTAAGGAGACTTTTATATTTTTGTGCATTTTGTATTTAAAATGAGAGAATTAAATGATGATAGGTACTAAATACTAGCGATGGTTGGGATGAAGCACCACAAAACTGCCCTCAAATGCCTCCTTATCTACAATAACTAAAAGTTGGGAATTGAAGTAGAGATATGCTCGAGAATTCCATGACCTATCGTGTGTCCAAGTCAATCAAGCGTGTGTCGACTCTTAACTCAAGATTACTCATAAGAGAACAAGCTCAGTAATAACCAAATTTGAGTCATCAGTCCAAGATTAGCACCATCAACCTTGAAGGGCGATTTGAAGCTTTGTGGAGTCGGTTGGTAAATGCTTTTCCAACTTAAGTACTTTAAGTAATGCTCATTAGAAACTCCAAAATCGATATAAAAGTTAGTAGTAGGCGGCAAACAACTACTAGTGTCACTCAAAGACGGTTGATTGAAAATTTTTAAACTTTTATGGTATTTGTTTTTGCTTACAAGGAACACGGTTAACCGGTAAACTTCGGCCCAATGGGGGAACCAACACAACACAGGAGCTAATTAGGTCAAGAATTATCCACAGAGACGTTCAAGGAGGAAATCAAACTGTCAGAGTTTTTTGCTCAAAGCAACACTCTATCCCCTCATTTTCATGATTTAAAAAAAAAAAATTTAAAAATTCACAATGGTTCTTTTTATTAAATTATATTATTTATAATTATTTAAGAGAATTTGCCACTCAGGAAAGCTAGAATGACATGGCATGAGATAATTGGAGGAGCAACGTGGTTAGCCTACGTGGGCGGCCCATTAGATTTACGAGGCCCACGACGTCAAGCCCAGCTACCTGATATCTCTCTCTCTCTTCATCATCTTCCCGGCGGTTAACCCACCGATCAGCCTCTTCGGACGATCCTTTGCCGACATCGGGTATGAAATTTCTCCTGTTTTAATTCGTCTTTGCAATTTATTTTCTGATTGTTTGAATTTTGTTCTATATTTCATTTCGTTTCGTTAAATTTGGGAAATTCATGTGAGTTTCTATTTAATATTTATCTAGGGTTTCCTATTTTGAATCGCTGTCTAGGGTTTTAGGCGATTGGTGAATCGAGGTCATCAATTAGGTGAATTGGGGATTTGTGTGTTGTCTGAGGAAATTCTAGTGCTACTGGATCGATTTCTTGGGGATGTGGGGTGGACGGTGGAGTAAATGGGTTGAGTTGGTCTTTTCATTGTCATTTACATGATGCAGTTGTTTGCGATTAAAGAAGACTCGTATATGAGGGGAGTGTTAAAGATTCCATATATGAGTTTATTGACAAATCTCACATTTGTAAGCAAGAAGAGATTAATATATGAGTTTAGTAGATTACTTCATCCAATTCTAATTGGTTTGGGGATGGAATGCCACTGGGGTTTACATGCGGATCTCACATATGCCAACTTCACAGGTCGGGTCTAAGGCCCAGTGAAATTTAACGTGATATCAGAGTAGTTTGATAATTATGGATCTCTTGTTTAAGGGATCAAGTTTTCGAGAAAAGGGGTCCATCTAAATTTGATGTGCCAAGACGTTTCTGTAATGAATGGTAAGTCTAAATGGAAGTAATACTCAATTGAACAGGAGAAGGCAGGGGGCGTGATTAAAGAAGACCCACATGTGAGGGAAGCGTTAAGGGCTCAACGTTCGAGTCTATTAAGAAATCCCTTGTTGGAGTTGTCATATAAGCCCATTGGGCTACTCCACTTATTGCTAATTAGTTTTGGGATGGAATCCTATTTAGGTTTATATATGAACTTTGCACATACAGACTTTGTGGATCAGGCCTAAGGCCGGGGAAGTTTCGCATATTTGACTTCTTCAACTGTTGAGCTTGATGGCATTATTTGGGGATTGAAGATGGACTCGTGCGAGTTAGGAGAAAAGGGGCGGCACAAAGGGATGTGCCATCGCACTGGTTGTGGTAGGGGCAATTGTGGCATCAGCCATTGGATGTGATATCATGTTAATGTTCATTATAAGTTCTAGCACAACTGGATTTGTAAATTTTAGCACTACTCGTTATGATAATTACTGGTGTAAGAATGCCTTGTAACAGCCATTGAAACATATTGTAGAGTGATTTATACATTACAAGTTCTAGGACAACTGGATCAGTAAACTTTAGCACTACTTGTTATGATAATTTTGTTGATTCATCAATATTGCAGGCTTGATTTTGGCACCCTTTTTTAATACAAGATAATAACAAATCAGACACATTGGGAGCCGTTTACTAATTGGTGCACTCTCCTTCATTACCCTTCTAGAATTCCGTTTTCCGCTCCAACGGCTGTTCCTCTGGGAAGGTCTTATCTTGATTTTGATTACTTTTATCTTGGACCAATCAATGGCAACCAAAAGTGGTGCTGTTCCATACAGATCAAGGTATGAATCGTTTCTTTGGATAATATCTTAAGTTATATTCTAGGGTTCATGTTCTTTTCTCTTTTTTTTCCAATGCTTGTCTGAGAATTTATTCAACGTGCCCAGTCATTGTATTGCTAAACTGATGTTGGGATTTAGTCTCTTATAGTGTCATTTTTTTTAGTTTTGGGTGTTTAAGAAACCAAAAAGTTGAGTTTTGGAAATGAATTTCCCTTAATGTTTGGTTTTTGGTTTTTCATTTTTTTGTCCGAGACTTCTAAAAACTAAAAGCAAGCAATTATATCTAACAAAAAGCTCTTTTTAATGCCTAATTTTTAGCTTTTCAAAAACAAAAATCAAAAACAGAAAGTGATGACAAACAAGTCCTTAGTTCTTAATTATTTCTCAAACCGTCTGTCCAGTTTAGTGTTCTTTTTAAACTTGCACATTTGTGTGTTTTGCAGGCAGGGTTTGACCACTCGGCCAGTGGGTAACTCAGATGAAATACAGTTGCGCATTGATCCTATGCACGGAGACCTGGATAATGAAATTACGGGCCTTAGGAGCCAAGTGCGACAACTCAAAAATGTAACTTCTCGCATCCTGTTAATTTGACTTGGTTTGTTTATTTACATTATTTGAAGTATATGTTGTTGAAGTGGACAATATCCGCTTTGAGTATATCCGTATAAATATCACTCTTATAGAATTTTAGCGTTGACTATTTGGAATCGATTAACTGATTGGTAAATTTGTGGATGGCTTCTTATAAGCGTGGTGTTTGCTGAAGAAAAGTTAATTCACTTTAGAAGACAATCTTGTAACGAGCTTCTTGATTGGCCCTGTATCTGGATGGCGCCTTCAAGGATACAAAGGTCGTGATTTCTTTCGTTGTTACTGTCTTTGACTTAGAATATTGGAGTAGCAGTGATGGAGATTATGGATAAAGAATTAAGATTTAGATCTATGATATATATGATAATTTAAATTGTTGAAAATTTTATCTTTTAGGATAATGTTATTATGATTACTTTAGTGTTAGAATTTGACGGGTTAGGGCCCACGGACACAGTCTCTCTTTAGGGTAGCACCGGGAAGGGGTAAGGCTGCGTACATCTCACCCCCCAGACCCTGCTCGGGCGGGAGCCCTTAAGTCACTGGTTTTTTGTTGTTGTTGTTGTGAGTTTGTCATTATCAATTCAAAATTCTATTTTCTAATTAATATTCTCTTTTGTTCTAACTACTGATGTAACAAGAGTTTAAAAGCAGATGATTAGAAGATTTTGAATATCGAAGTACATTGATACTTTGTTTAGTTTGTTAGTTGAGCATATGACCGTTCAACCACCGTCCTCCTAGGCACAGGAATGTCTAAGAATCTCCTCGATTAGGCACAAAGAAACTGAATCTCTATAAAACAATGCTTTCAAAGATAGAATAAATGAATCAACTGTGTCCATGAATGATTGCGGGATCATACACAATGTACAAGAGAACGAATGACATTAGTTACCTTATTGGCTACTCTTTCTGGTTTCTAGTTTTGCATAACGGCCCTCTTGTATCAGAGCAGAACTTTTGATGAGTTCTGATGCGAACGACTTCTTTTATAAGCACGCATGTCCATTTGTTTCTCTATCTGATACCTTATGGAAATGCAGGTAGCTCAAGAGATAGAAACAGAAGCAAAATTTCAGAATGAGTTCATGAATCAGTTGGTACGTTGTCAACTCCAAATCCTTTAGCTTTCTCTATTTTTGTTGAACAGGTCCACACGAGTTTCTGAATCACACTAAGGTATCCATACAATATGCAATTATCAGAATGACGACCTAGTTGCACGAAATAGAAGCAGGAGTGGGATGCGAGAACAATGGTGTGGGCAATTATAGAACTTTCTAAAGTTGGAAGTGTTTATACTATAATATATTAAATATGCAAGAAAGATTAATGAAATGTCATTAATTGAACTATTGAAGCATAATAATGTTATTAAAACAAAGTGAATACAGAGTAAAAACCCAAGAAAATTGAGTACTCCCATGAATACGATTAAGAAGATGACTCCAACATGCCCTCATGATTCAATCATGTTTTGAATTGAGTGATAAATGAGTCAACAAATTATCTTATAAGTATCCTCTTATTAGAATGATTCAATGATTGTTTGAAATGTGTTTATATGTGTTTGAAACACGGATCTTTCTTTGAAATGTCAAATCGTGTCTCTTGGCATCAAATACCCACCATTTTAGGTGTATCTGCAGCTAGAGAATGACATTGTTTCATACAGATAGCAACAGATTTTGAGATAACAATCCCTTAGAATTAAATAGCCCTTTGTGATCGTGTCGTGGTCAGTTGTGGTAGGGTGTTAGCAGAGTGGTAATAGGTTGCAATCTATTGGATTTTTCAAGGGAACATAAGGTGCTTTCTAGTCTTATGTCTGTAAAAGTTTGAACGAGTAGCCATTTAATCACTAGTTTTGATAAGAGGAGAAAATAATCTACTAAAATCAGAAAAAGAAGATAGAATTGGATGCCACTCGTACTAATTTCCCTTCTGGGCTGAGGCTCTTTGCCACATCAACAAACCTTTGTTTTTGAATCGAGATATGAATTCAAGACACAACACTACAATTACCGAACTCACCTCTGCATCAAATTAATACCCTGCAACGGTAATAACATTTGCATTTTGAAATTTTGACATTGGGTTTGATGTTGGTTTGGAACAGCAAATGACGTTGATCAAAGCTCAAGCAGGTGTCAAAAACAACATGAGAAGACTGAACAAGAGCATCGTGCAGAGTGGCTCAAGCCATATTCTTCATGTGGTGTTATTTGCACTTTTCTGTCTCTTTTTGGTTGTTATTTGGTCCAAATTTTCGCGACGTTGATATTTACTTGTTCATATTTGCGTTCTGTAAAACATCAAGGTTAACCATAAATCAGGGGTCTTCTTAGGTTGTCAAGATAATGAAATTGCAATTAATTGTGGATATTAGTAATTCGGTTGTCTGGTTTGGCCTTGAATTCTTATTGGTGAATATTACATATAAACCTTCGTTTGAGTTTGATTCAATAAAATTTTAGTGGGTTCCTACGTAGCCGATCCATAATCGAGCCGAGCTTGTTACCCAGGTGAGCTCGCTATTGAATTGGGTTTTTCGAGTCACTATCGAGGCCGCATTGAACCATTTTCAAGCTAATACTCACCGTTAATAAGTTTATAATCTCTTGATAAGTTGTTGAGCCCCTAGAATGGACAAGAGTTATAATTTGTTGCAAACACAAGTAGTTCCTCGAACTTGTGATTTGATTACACCCCTACACGTATCCTAACTAATATTTGGGTTATATACGCATCAAATGCGTGGAGGCATTGGGTTTGTTGTTGTTGTATATGCATCAAATGTGTATCCTTACTTATCTTTGGATTATATATGCATTAGCTAGAGAAGTTTCTTCCTGTGTGTCATGGTGACTCTTAAGGAATTGTACAGTGAACTTCAAACTTTGTAGTGACAGATCAAGAATCCCAGTTGGGTCAGGCAAATGGATAATCCTGGAAACAAATAATTTTTTTAAAACCATTTTCTTTTATAAAAGAAGGTTGATCAAACATGTCCTAGATCTTTCTGTTTTTTTTTTTTTGCCAAGCTGATGCCCAGTTTTGGCACTCCATCATCATTGAATTGGATTGTAAGGATCTTATTTCATCCACTAATGGGGAGTCTTGCTCCCCAGCTGACGGTATCACTATTATTTGAGACAATTCTTTCTTTTGCTTCCTCGTTTAATTGTATTTCCTTTGTCTGGGCCCTTAGGATGTGTAATAGAGATGCTCATTTTGTCGCTATGTTGCGTCAATCTTTATATTGTAATCATGAGTGATGGCAGTCCCTCCGCCTGCACTGAACTCTATTGTATTGGCTGATTTTGAGGTCATGTCCTAAATCAAATGGTTTCTTTTCCATTGTCCATTGCTATGCCTTTTTATGGTAACTGTCAAATGCTATGCCTAATCCTTCAATTACAATTTTTGGATTGTCTAAAATTTAACGTAAGAAATAAAACAATACGCAAGATTTACATGGTTCGATAATCGTACTTACATCCATAGAGTTGCAAAGATTTTTACCGTCTTTTAGAAAGAGTACCAAAGAATTCTTGCTCTCTCATATCATATACCTCGCAAACTCTATGCAAAGATATATACAGCCATGTAAAACCCTCATGCGCCTAAAAACACCTAGAAAGAAGCCATCTGTTCTTACAATGCATGAGGAACAAAAACATTCTCGATTGACTCGATACCTTCTTGTAATAATCCCAATCGATACATTTGCTAAACAATCTTGTACCATTTTCCAAATCCTTTTTTCTTCTCAAAATACTCCTTAGTAGCAAATATCACTGTTGGTCATGGCGACCAATAACAGCCTTTTAACATAGCTAAACACTTTTTTTACAGTAATAAGGAGGTACAAGTACAACACTGCCCTAAAAAGGGCCACCAATATTCGAGGGAGGGAGTAGATAACCTAACCACTATACCTAACCCAATAGCTCATCTAAGCGCTCTTCCGTTGCACCGACTTTGTCCACGTCTTGCCTTTGCACCCACCCATTCAATAGAATCTCCCATGTCTTCAAATTCGGACAAGCGCCTTTCTCTAAAGTACGAAGATGAAATTTCTCGGCTTTCTCTACAAACCCATGTCTTATGTATCCACCAAGAAGCACATTTGATACTCTAATATCATACCCATTTCGATTCGATTCCCATTCTTCAAAAACTCTTTCCGCTTCTCTAAACTCACCAAGTTTCGTTAAAGATGACAATATACACATGTAATTAGCACAAGTAATTCTCCCTTTAACTTCTTTACTAGCTTCCCAAACTCTTAGAACACAATCCTTATTTCCTAGTGATGCATAAATAGTCATAAGGAAAAAATAACCAAGTCTATTACGAGCAGATAACTTACTTTCTGCAGTTCTAACAGCTCGAAGTGCCTTTTGAGCGTCACCCGATTTCAGATAGATATTTGCTAGTGTGCATAGCGTACTCCATCCAATTTCTACGCTTCTATCGCTTGCCATTTCTTTGTATATCATCTCCATCGATTTGACTCCCGATAGCTCTCCGCACGCGCTCATCCAAAGGTTATAGGATAGAACATTCAGAGGTATTTTGTTACTCTTCATCTGCATAATTACTAGAGGTACCTTTTCAAATTCGGATGTTGCTTGATAAAGCTTCATCATCTCGTTATACGGATGACAACTCACTATCAAGCCGAGTCTATTAAGTTTTGACATTAAAGCCTCGGCTTCCTCAGTGGCCCGTTCTCTGACGTGAAAGCGAAGAAGAGAGAGACACGCAGTTCTTCGTGCAGAAGTGTTTGGTATGTTCATGAAATACTCTTCTGCATTTGATATGTTTTGGACTTTGGCGATTAATTCTAACTTGATGGCAAAATCAGCAGGTGACATTCTAGATCGCTCTTGAGCTTCCATCCATGATAATATCTGAAAATTTAGAGGTTCTAAATTAATGGCCTGGATCTTGTGAATATTAGGTATGAATTTAATAAAGAACAGTGTTTATTACGAACTCCACATGCGAATCTAGTAAAAAATCCTATATTCTGTTATGAGAGAAAAAGAGATGAACATATAAGACTAGTGGTATACTCCACATGTTGCCAATTAGTTTTAGAAGGCAATCTACTTGAGTACTACCAAAGAGATGAATAAGATATTAACTAACAAACTACTTCTCTGAGATAAAAAGAACTAAAGTATCTTAGCGACTGTATTCTGAAATAATGATGATTAAAATATTTTACTGGATCAAAAGACATTCTATTCTAATCCAATCAATTAATTTATAGAGATTTATGAAAACATCATGTCTTCTACAATTATTAAACATCCTTTTTTTTTTCTTTTTTTTTTTGCTGATGTGATTATAGCTATGAATTCAGCTTATGGGGTTGAAATTTCTCAAACTGGGGCAAAGATAATGCATGCAGAATTGACAATTTTAAGAGGCTCAGGTTCCTAGAAGAATATGAATGAGTACCTCAAGGGCATGCTTATGGTGTTGAAGTTTCACAAGTTTTTTGCTACTATGACGAAGCTCGGAGACTGAAACTTCGCTGCCATTGTCAACCAGATTTTGCAGGAACGTCACTGTACTTTGTCCATTGTGTACAAGTCTCACTATTTTTCCAAATATTTCCTCATTGGATTTGCGATTTGATGCCACTAAAGATGAGGAGATTGGTCTGGGAAAGATCAATCTTCCTAGAAGGGTCACAGATGAGTAGCGGACACTGCAGAGAGGTACATGGATCATCATCAGAAATAGCGAATCTTGATAGACGATAGTCACTAGATGACGTGTTAGAGTATAAAACCATTTCGGGGCGTCCACCCATTAGTTTAAACTTTTAAGATAGCTGGTTTATTGATAGGGTATCAGAGCTTTGTTGAACAAGAGGTCATGACGTTGAATCGCAACAACCCCTATTTTCAATATTCACATAATTTAAATATAAAGTATAAGGTGGACCTGTATATTATCCACGCTTCAAATGAAATGGGTATTCACTAGGGGATATTATTAGGAGTATCTTCTATTTACATGTACTTCTGAATTCCTAATTATTTTGAAATTCCTAATTATAAGGTGGACCTATATATTATCCACGCTTCAGGTCACGAGGTTGAATCGCAACAGCCCCTACTTTTGGGATAGTTGGTTTCTTGACACTTGCACAGGACGCACTCCTATAAAGAGGTAAGTGTTGAAACCGTTATATTTTGTATTTTGTTTGTATTAAGTTTTTGTTAGGTAATTAGCGGTAGGGTTAATCAGAGTACCACTAATGCTCAATTAACTCTACCACTAATTATACACAAAAAGCATACTATAAAATACAAAATATAACAAGTCTCAACAGTAACTATTGTGTGAACAGCCACATCAACATGAGACTAAATTTGTGCGGTTCGGCTTTGAAGATGTCTGCTTGAGCAACAACACAAATTCACTATTTCAATTTGAGGCAAGCACCAGTTGTAGCTGGATTGCCTTTCAAGATGCACAATATAAAACATAATCTTTCTGATACAATATAAATTCATTTCAGGCTTTCGCCTATTAGCTTAAACTTACGGGATAATTTCTTGAGTAGGTAGCAGAGCCTCGTTTGACCGAGAAGTCATGGGTCCATCTCAATACCTCTTACTTTCTATATTTATATACTTTCAGCACAAAATATGAGGTGTATGTGTAATATCCAACACATCAAATAGGTTGAGTGCATGAAAGACTTGCTAGAATATAAAATCAACTTATGGGATAGTTGGTTTCTTAACGCCCATGATTCAATAGGCTCCGTTCTTCCTAGAGGAGCCAAGTTGAGGCTTCAACACGCGGAGTTCGCAGACATGAGATTCACGTATAAGTCTAAGTGGGTTCCATCATAAAATTTGTTCACATTAGATGGAGTAGCCCATTAGGTTTATATATTATGCTTTATTTCTCAAAATTCCGATGTGAGATTCCTATTAGGTTCACATGTAAAGTCTTTGACATAAACCAACAGGCTTCGAGGCCAAAAGGGGAGACAAAACGGGAAGAAGTATCCGTCATGATTATGTCAATATCACATTTGTTTGACGTATACGCAATCGGTTGGATCAGCCTACGTAGAGTTTACGTCTGTATCCAATTGATTGGATACCTACCCAATAGATAGGATAGGTCGCTGCTAGGCGGGAAAAGCCGTTTTCACCAAATATTTTATGTTTTTTATATTTTTTTCATTCTTTTTTTTAAGTATTTTGCCTTGTAAACTCTAAAAATAGATATTAGTCCTTTATTATAATGGATTCTTCACTTGATTAATGAAATTTTACTTTGATATTCAATTCTAAGTCTCTCTCTCAATATCTTGAATTTCTACCTCCAATTTCCCTTTTTCTACCCTCCACCTTCTTCCCTAAAACTGTTTCTGCCCCTAGTTCTTCCTTTCCTTCAATTTTTCCATTGATGTATGAAGTTTTGACATAATTACTACATTAGATCATAAGATGTTGAGACTCCACATGTGAGCCCATTAATTAAAATCTTACATAACAATTGTGAGAGTGAATAGATCAATTTATAAGACTAGTAGTTTAATCCACCTAATGCCAATTATTTTTATGATAGAACCCCACTTGGGCTTACCATGTGTTTCAACTCAATGGGTCGGGCCTAAAGGCCTGATGAAATTTAACATAAGAGTTGATATCAGAGCCAAGTTTGACCTAATTACCACGTTAGGTCATAACAGTTGGTATCAGAGCCAAATCTGACCCAATTAGCACATTGGATCATAAGAGTTCGTATCAGAACCAGGTTTGACCTAATTACCACATTCATTGACGACCCAGTATCAGAGCCAAGTTTGATGTAATTACCATATTGGGTCATAACAGTTGGCATAAGAGCCAAGTTTGTCCAAATTACCACATCGGGTCATAACGGTATCAAGAGTGAGTGGGGCACAGTACTTACTGAGTAATGGCGGAGAGCAGGAAGCAAACCGCCATGGCAGCTGCCAATTCCTATTTAAGTAACTTCACAGGAGTTATGATTCTTTGCGGCATTTCGTCGAACACCTGGGCTTCATTGTTTAAAGGTAATGCCTCTCTATTTGGTTCTGAAAGCATTTCGTTTTTAGTGATAGAAAAGAAATTTTGCGAATAAAGAAAGCTAACCACCAGCATGCGTGTTGTATCACGAGCGCAAAACCCCACAATTTAACGTAACAGCTAACTCAATCGGTAAAGTCTGTGAAACAGTATCTAAGATTTGGGATCGAATTTCATCTTTATCTAGGGTAATAGGATTTACGAGAGACTTGAGGAGGTCTGGTGTCTTGTGTAAAAGCCTCACTATTGTTTGTGGAAAAAAAATAAATAAATGACTCGAGTTTAGTTCGAGATTAGCTCATTTACATTAAACTTGGTTTGGATTTGATTTGAAACTCTCTCGGCTTAGGAAATTTAATCTTGACATCGACTCGGCACGGATGAGCTTAAACACGTCTGGATTACATTTGAACTAACATCACCTATTGAGACTCATTTAAGTTCAATTTAGCTCATTTTGAACTTGTTTTGGACTTAAGACCAGCTCATTTATGTTTAAATTTAATTTGATTGGATATACTTAAACAAATAAATTGTATCAAGATAAACTTCTTTAGACTCATGAGCCTATAGACTTGAGCATTTCAAGTTTTATGACACATGCTCTTGTAAGTCGGATCGACTCATTTAGAACGCCCCACATGTATCTAATTTGGTTGGGCATCATATAGTGGCCCTTAGGTAAAATTAGTTGGGTCAGTATTAGAAGTGGCCAGTGAGCCGAACTGGGTCGTTTGGGCCTGAGCTAGGCATGGGCCTCCTCAAAAATGGGGAAGCCCGGGCCCGGCCCTTTGCCTCTAATGGCTAGTGCCCATTTGGGTACTATAACTTATTTTATAATTATATTTTTTATTTATATTATTATAATTATAGTTTTTTAATAACTTATAATACATTTTATTTTATAAAATATATTTATAATTTTATAGGGTACTATTATATTATTATAGTTATATTTTTTAACAAATTATAATACATTTTATTTTATAAAATATATTTATAATGCACTATTATATTATATTATATGTTATATTATATATTAATAACGATTTGATCCGAGATCTCTTTAGGTAGAGCTGAAAATAATAGAATATAAGATTAGAGTTAAGAGCCTCCACCGCATAAAAACTGTTGTTTTTTTTTTTTTTATATATTTTATTAGGTGGGTCTCCACCCCACCGCGTGAAAACTGTTTTTTAATTTTTTTAAACTTTTTTTTTATATTTTATTATTTAATTAAAAATTATTATATTATATATAAGAAATAATATATAAATATAAACTTAATTATTAGCTGATATTTACGACTTTGATGTTTTGGACTCCTAAGAGGATTATCTTCCTTGTTAATTAGGTAGGAAACTTTCGGTTTTCTAAATTTTAAATGCTATATTTTAAAAATAAAATCTTATTTTTCTTAATGCCTTTTATGTTTAACACATCAAATTTTGGGCAAACTAGGAAACAAAGATTATTTTATTTATGTTTCTTTTTTTTTTTTTTTTGTTTAAGGTCAATTAATTTAGTTGCTAAAATTTAGGATTCATTTATCGGGTACTAATACACCGGATCCCATTAGAACTCCGAAGTTAAGCGTGTATGGGCAACAGTAGTACCAAGATGGGTGACTTCGTACGAAGTTCCAATGTTATCAATTCTATAAGGTTGGAGATACTTGGAAACAGCCTATCGGCAGGGTTATATCCTGAAGGGGTAAGGCTGTGTACATCCAACCCCAGACCTGTTTAGATAGGAGCCCTTAAAACACTGGGTCTGTTGTTGTTGTTGTTGTAATTTAGTTGCTAAAATTTATCAATTGGGTTTTTGTAATTATAACAGGTATCTGCATCCTCTTCCTCTATTTTATCTACTCATATTTTCTATTTTAACGGCAGTTCAACCTTTTCGAATATTTTGAATAAAAAAAGGAATTATTTTATTGTTACCTTTTTTTTAAATTAATAGTTTCTTTTAAATATTTACCTTAAAAAATTTAATTTAATGTATGAAACTGAAAAGCCGTGATCTCAGCAATTTTTGGCCAAAAAGATATTTACTTTTTTGGTCCCAAAAAAAAAATATTGACCTTTTGTGCAAGATGAGAAGATATTTATGATAGTGGGTGAATTGAATCACATGACAAAATATCTATACATTGGGAAACAAATAAATATTAATTTCATGTATATAATTTAGAGTTGGTATTTGCTTTTCAAGTTTTGAGTCCTCGAAAATAGCCTATCGTTAGGGTATCTTTTGATGGGGTAAGATTGTGTACATCCTATCCTCCGACCTTGCTTACGCAGGAGCCCTTGAAGCACTGAACCTATTTTTGTAATTTAGAGTTGGTATTCTTTTCTTATTGTATTTTACGGTCTTTTAAAAATTAAAAGTTATATTCTAAAAAATATTTTCTCTTTGTTTTTGGTTTCTTATTTTTAGTGAAAAACATAACATTTTTAGTGCCCAAGGGCTCCCGTCTAAGCAAGGTTTTGGGGTGGATGTATACAGCCTTCCCCCTGCACAGTGCTACCCTGAATAGAGGCTGTTTCCGAGAACCTCCAACATTAGGGTTGCAACACGAGGACTTTCCAGAAGGTCACCCGTCTTGGTACTACTCTCGCCCAAGCACGCTGAACTTTAGAATTTTAATATAATCCGGTGTTTGAGTGTTGGTACCCTCTTAGGTGGAGAAATTGAAAAACAAAGAACAAGAAAAAAGGTCATTTTTTATATAATAATATTGATTATGTAAATTATTTATAACAAAGGTCTGTATTTTGTTACTGTTTTATCCTTTTTGTTTTAATTGTGTTAATCTAATTATTGTATAATTTTTTTATGTTAATTTAGTGCTACAGTAAAACTAAAAATAAGTTATAATTTAATTTTTATATAACACGTTATCTGACTATATGGACTTCAATCCCAAGACAATTCAAATAAAAAAAAGGACCAATATGACTTAAATGTGACTCAAGATAACTTAAACTAAGACTAAACCAACCCACCAAAATTTGACCCTAGCTAAACCCAAAACTCAACTAGATTAACCCAAAACCACGCTGACACGGACTGTTATGAAACTATGATCACGATTATAACTTCTTAACTGAATTTCAGTTCCAACCTAATTCTAATTTCATAGGAATTGAAATTGAAATTATCACTCCGAACTACCTATATATTCTAATTTTTTAATATCACATCTAAACTTTTTAAAATTTTTGTAATGTCACATCTTAATATAATGCGTTAACGTCCATTAATTTTTATTGACGTAACATTCCAAAAAAAAGAAAATAGTTTTAAAAATTAGAATTTACATTTAAAATAATTTATAAAATTTAAAATATTTAAAATATATTTTAAGTATCGATAAAGTTCATAAATATTTAATAAATAATTTATATATTTAAAAAAATATTTTTTTAAATTATTATATCAGAAAAACTAACAAATATTAATGATAATGGTAAACTTTTTTAAAAAAATTAGGTATCAAATTTAAAAATTAAAAATGTTTAAAGTTTAGATAATTTTTAGTAAAGCAACTTTATTTTATTTTATTAACAGCAATATCTTTTTGAGGTACTTTTGCCGGTCTGCCAAAATTACAAAGATAACTTTTAACAAACCGATTCAGAATCCAAAAACTATAAATTTTCACCAACAGAGAGAGAGAGAGAGAGAGAGAGAGATACACGCTCCATCAATCTGAGTTCTGTTTGGTCAAATCACTTTCAAAAAGAAAAATCTCCAATCCTTTTCGATCCGCCATGGAAAAAAGGTTGATTCAATCTCTAATGGACGCCAAGATCCTCAAGTTCATGTCTTCAAAGCGCGCTTTGTTGGCGGTTAACTGCGTCATGTTGGCGGTTGGCATCGCCGGAGGTCCTCTTGTGATGCGGCTCTATTACCTTCACGGTGGCCGGAAAATCTGGCTCTCGGCGGGGTTAGAGACCGCTGGATGGCCGTTTATGATTGTGCCGCTTGCGGTTTCTTATATACAGCGGCGGCGTACAGCGGAGGTGCCGGGTCAAGCCACTGTGGTGTTCATTAAGCCGCCGTTGATCGTCGCTGCTGCGCTAATTGGTAAGATACTTTTGGATTTATATGGTTTTTAGGTTAGGTTTGAGTCGTGTGATTGTGTGGATTGTAGATGAATGATTGTGATTGCGGTAATTTTTGTGTGTTTGGATCTTTGTTGCTGTTGTATTGAAATTTGATGGATCGAACCATGTATTTGGTTTGATATTGCAGTACTTGAAATTAGAATGACCTTTTTGATTAAATTTTTAGGGTAAATTACATTACGGTATTTTGAGATTTAATATATTAATATTTTAGTTTATAAAGTTTGCAAAATAATATTTTAGTCAGAAAGTTAAATGTATTAAATAAAATAATCTAGACGACGGTGTATGAAAGTATGAAATAGTGTTATAAGATTGTGGTTTGTGCCTGAATAAGAAGAATATCGAGAGAAAGGTGGGTTTTACCGACAAATAATAAGAAGTTTTATATGTTTATACTGTTATTTAGACTAGCTTTTTATTAAATTTAGGATTATTTACATCAAAAGATCTTGTATTTTGTCTATTATGTTAATTTAATCTATGTATTTTTAATTATTTTAATTTAGTCCTTTTATTATTTGGGTTGTGTCAATTTGGTCTCTAGAGTAAAATTTAGGGTAAATTACAGAAAACTTCCCTATTTTTTGCTTTAAAAACAGAAAATCTCCCTCACAAATAAAAGCACTCACAAAACCTTCTCACTTTTAAAAATTTATCACTTAATCCCATATAATTTATTTTTGATCATTTTGTCCTTAATGTTTAATTTTATTTTTAGAAAAAAGTTTTATATTATTAGACAAAAATTAAATATTTTATGTTTTTAGCAAAAAAATTAAGAAAATTTTCTATATTTATAAAAATATAATTATGTTAAAATTTTCAGGAAAAAAATATTATGAGGTAAAATATAATTTTTTTTTTGGTTGAGGGACAAAATGGTTAAAAAAATTTATTTGAGGGTAAAGTAAAAAATTTTTAAAAGTTAGGGGGTTTAGTGAGTGGTTTTATTTGTGAGGGGGTTTTTTTTGTTATTAAAGCAAAAGTTAGGGGGTTTTCTGTAATTTATCCTAAAATTTATGTTAAGTTAGTTAATGATTCGGCTATCATTTGGGTTAAATTGAGTCGGTGGATGAATTTATAGTGGATTACTTGCATCTAACATGATTGTATCAATAAAAATTACATCATTAACTTATCTTGAATTTGATAATTAAACTAAATTGGCACAATTTAAATAGTAAAGGAATTAGATTGACACAATGAGCAAAGTATAAAGACCTTTGGTGCAAATAACCCTTAAATCTATATGAAACCTTATAGACTAAAAAGATTAATACAATATGTTTTAGATATTAATATATAATTTACCCAGCTATTTATTATATAATACAGCATTTTTTTTTATCAAAATTATATAATACGCATTGCCATCATGAATTTGTATGCATTCAATTGCCTTCTGTCCTGTTCTGTTTAACATTTTTTTGGTCAAAGATTCTGTTTAACATTGTCAGTGTCTAAAATTTCTTGTATATGATGAGTTGTGATGTTGACTCTTAAGTCTACTAGTCATATACATATGTTTTTGATTAAAAAAATCTGAACGAATATGCATTATAAGCTGTACTAGAGTATAAAATTATTCATGAATTTGCACCCATTAACTTAAGTTTTTGGGATATATAGTTTCTTAACATAGGTCGACACCCAGAGCCTTGTTGACCAACAGGTTACAATTTTGAGTTTCAACAACCTGCACTCTAAATATTAATATATGTCAAGCACAAGTTATGAGAGAGCTTGTTCATTGTCTACGCTTCAAGTCTAATGAGCATTTGCGTGAGGGGACATTTTAGAGCATAGAATCATTCTCATGTCTTCACCCATTAACTTAAGTTTTTAGGATACTTGATTCCTTGATAGGTTGAATAGAGGATAGGGGTTACGAGTTACGTTACGTCCTAGAAATACCCTTTTACCTCAATATATCCTTGAGAAAAGAGAATCTAGAGAACTATGCGGCTTAAGGAAAACTCATGAGAATATGGCCTAATATTAGAATCTGCTTTAATATTAGAAGTACGTGTTCTGTGTATTCCAATTGGTCTCATATGAGACGTATCCCTGTGTCAAATCGAGATCACAGTTGTCAAAAGTTGGAAGTAGTGAGCCGATTGGTGAAGACTTTTTAGCCCTTGTCAACCAATAAGATGCTTGAAATATCCCTGAGCTTTGAATTATGGATGTTGCATAAGATACTTTATACCTTACGTTGAAGTTACGTTAATATTGATAGTAATGACTGTTAGGATTTGAACTCGTAATCTCGAGATCAACAAGACTTTAATACTATGTCAAATAACCAATAATCACAAAAATTTAAGCTGACGGGTGAAGTTCCAAGAGTAACAGCTTCCGTTACCTTGAAGGGATAAGGTTGCATACATCTCACCAACCCAAACCTTGCTTTGACTTTGAGGTATTGGGTTTGTCGTCATTGTTTTTGGTGGTGTAGGTCCGAAAATGATTTGATGCATCCTTAACAAGCTTAAGATTTAGAACTAATCAGCCAATTTTTTCATTAAAAATCAGGTCTCCTAGCAGGAGCAGCAGACTACCTATACGCCTATGGAGTGAAACACGTCCCAGTCTCCACATCATCCCTCATTCTTGCCACGCAACTTGCATTCACAGCCGCATTTGCCTTCCTCTTCGTCAGGCAACGCTTCACCGCCTACTCTGTCAACGCGGTGGCGCTGCTGACGATAGGGGCTGCAGTGCTGGCGCTCCATGGGAGCAGCGACAGGCCCGAAGGCGAGTCGAACAAGGACTACTATTCAGGGTTCTTTATGACACTGGCATCAGCTGCCATGTTTGCCGCTATGCTTCCTCTGGTGGAGCTGACATACAAGAAGGCAAAGCAGGCGATTACCTATCCTCTGGTGATGGAGATTCAGTTGGTCTTGTCATTGTCTGCTACTTGCTTGTGCAGTGTTGGTATGCTTATCAATAAGGACTTCCAGGTATAGTTCCCTGCAATGATTATCTTTCTTTCTGGGTGTTAGACAAATACAAAAGTATTGGATTCGATTAAGGTAAAAGAAATAGATTTGAAAGAATGAAATTGAGAAGAGAAGAGAGAAAGAAAATAATAGTACACAAATTTACATGAAAACTTCTCAAATGAAGGTAAAAAAACTATGGGCGGAGAAGAAAACAATCTACTAAAATCAGAAGGAGCTAAATGTTGAGTGCTCCCATGCGAGTCTTGTATAAGAATCCCATATTGAAGTTGTGAGAGTGAAGAGATCAATTTATAAGTCTAGTGGGTTATTCCACCTGATATCAATTGGTTTAGGATGGAAACCTACTTGAGCTTGCATGTGAATCTCATGTGTGCTAACTTCATGGGTTGGGCATAAAGGTCCAGTGAAATTTAACATGATATCAAAGTGGGTAGATGATCCTGGGCTCTTGTTTGTCGCACCGTGACCTCGTGAAGAGGGGTGCATGTAACTTTATTGTGCCAAGGGCCTCTCCAATGATTGGATCTAATTGAATCGGAGAAGGCGAGTGGTGCATTTGAAGTTGACTCACATTTGAGTGGGAGTGTTGAGGACTCCATATGTGAGTCTAATAAGAATCCCACATAGGAGTTGTGAGAGAGAAGAGACCACCTTATATGCTTAGTGAGTTACTCCTCCTATTGCCAATTGGTTTTAGGATGGAATCCCGCTTGAGTTTGTATGTGGATCTCATTTGTGTCAACTTCGTGGGTCGGGCCTAAAGGCGCGGTAAAATTTAACACTAAAGAATATAACTAGTGCCACTCTTTATATACAAGATGGCTAGAAACTCTTATTTCCTTACTGTGCCTTCTGGGCCATCATATGCCTCTGTTTCTCAATTGAGATGCGAATTCGAGGCACAACACAACTTTGAACATACATAAGTCTTAGTTTTGTATACATGAACATCTAGAAATGTTTTCTTCATCATATCCCGAACTGGTAGAACTTACAAATTTCAAGTCTTAAATAGTCGTGTCTTGTGGACCTATACAGAGTGCATAAGGTAAATGAATGAATCAACGTACAATCCATTTTCTTTCTGCTAAGCAAGGGTTTGGGAGTTATGAACTAAAAGATTTTGCGCATTAAAATTTTGATGGTGATGCTTTTAATATTGGACCAAAATGTTTTTGGCATGACCCAACTTTTAACGAGATAACAATATTGGTCCTACATGCGTGAAAACCACTCCTTTAGCTAGGCTTAAAAAGCATGACTTTATACAACTGGGTCACAGTACTCTATTATCAAGACAACCCGATCATGACACTATTCCATTATCTCAATTTTAGTTTTTGAAAAACTAATTAGGCTTTGAAAAGTCTTCTATTTTTATTTTTGATTTTCTATTTGTACTTCCTTTTTATGTTTGAGTGAAACTGGAAATGAAAAACAAGAAATTTTTTTTCTTTCTCAAAACCTTGTTTTTAGTTTTTCAACCATGTCTGTTGAAAATTGTGATGTTAACTTGATTCATGCATCACTTAATATTAAGCTTCATTCACTTATTAGGTTAATTGAATACTTTGTTCACTTAAGTTCATATACCACGTTTTTTTAAGGTTCACTCTTATTTGAAGTCATGTGTAACATAGGTTTATGAATTCAGATCTTTAATACACCAAATTAAGCAGTATATCTGATCGCTTTAATAAGTTTTTCTCACTTGAGTTAGTTTATCATTTTTATAAAAATCCAGTTTTGTATTTTGCCATTGATTATGGGTCTTGGGCAATGTAATCTAGTTACACTATTGGACAGTGTTAGACACTCAACATGCCAAACAGGCTCTAAATTGATTGATATTTCTACTATGTTTCATATTTCAAGATAAACACGAAATTGAACACGACACAAATCCCATATTTTTGCAGGGGATACAAAGAGAAGCAAGAGAGTACGAGCTAGGAGTAGTGATGTACTGTGTGGTACTAGTATGGAGTGCAATAGTATGGCAATTCTTCTACTTAGGAGCAGTAGGAGTCATCTTCTACGGTTCATCTCTACTCTCAGGAATCATAATCTCCATGGCTCTCCCTGTCACTGAAATCTTAGCCGTTATCTTTTACCATGAAAAATTTCAGCCTGAAAAGGGTGTCTCTCTTGTACTCTCCCTCTGGGGTTTCGTCTCTTACTTCTATGGCGAATTCAAGCGCGTTAGGCGACAAAATCGCGCTCGTAGTTCAGAGTTGCCTAGATCGTCTCTTGTATCGTCATAATTTCCATGGTTTTGAATCATGATCACCATTCACGATGGTATAGTAGTTGAACTAGTTTAGTTTCTGTTGTGTAGTGATTATTATTGGATGACTTGTTTGTAACGAATGGTGTCCGACATAAGGGTGACTCACTAAATATTGTTCTCCTGCATTAACACAATGCGGTTGAGTTTTTTACCCCTAATTTGGGTTTTTGCCCGAATTGGAATTTTCCTTTGGATGTTTTCTTTTTTCTTCAGCTTTCTATAGGCTTGCTCTATGCCGTTGTACTTTTATGCTTAGATGCTTTTATGCTTCTCAGGTTGAGGGTCCTCGAAAACAACCTCCCTTTAGGGGGTAAGGCTGCATACATCCAACCCCCCGGGCCTTGCATATGCGGGAGCCCTTGAGGCACTGGGTTTCTTTTTTTTTTTTTTTTTTGTTGTTGTTAGTGGAATGTGATTTATTTTACTTTGAGCAAAGTATACACTTATTTATTTATATTTAGGGCAAGGGAGATGGAAAAATTGCATGTATGTATGGTCAGATAAGAGGGTGGGCAGCTAGTTTGGTTAGCGCAGTTTCTCAAGTCGTACCCCGAATTTGGGATCAAATTCTACCTTTATCAGGAGAGAAGAGGTTAGTAGATTCGGGGAAGGATGTCCCTTGTGCTTAGAGGGATGCTAGTAGAGAGGGGCGGGACGGTGGGGATATTGGCGTTGATACTCATAGTTGTCCCGGTGGGTACAAACCGATACACATACCCATCCTGGTACATGTGGGTATCCAACGAGTAAATCTTTAATAGCCGCCTCTTACTTGCCCTAATGTAGGTACCGAAGGATCATCAATATTCATTCATATTGATTATTTCATATTATATTTTTAAAATTTAATTAGATTTTGCTATAATATTTGACACAAAATTAAATACATATTTTTCTTATTTTTAAATTAATAAACTATAAATTTGGAAAGGTATGGGATGCGTATGCCTGGTATGGCAGGGGAGCGAGGGTGCATCACTGTACCTGGACCCTAGGGGTATTGTCATGTATACTCGACTTGTATCCGCCACTCACCCCACTTGCACCCATAATAACCCCAAACATGGGGTGGGTACCTACAGGCTATAGGTTTACTCGTTTCATTGCCATCTTTAAATCTATAAAGGATAAGATGAAGTGTTTGATATGATTTACATAGGTGAAATTAAAGCTGATGGATACGCCTTAGAAGTAAAGAGATAATGAAAGCTAAATAACGAGAGGTAGGAAATAAAAAGAAGAGGTATATATATGATCTATTTTTTGATAGGTAGCGAGAATCTCGCAATATAAGTAGGGTGCTGACATGATGGGTACTTCTTTTACACACATGGTCGGGATTCTCAAAATAGTTTTCAATTATGCCTCAATTATGCTTGATTATGCCATTTTTCAACCTTTGTTTGCTCCGTTGCACTCCAAGACTACATGTATCTAGATTACAAGAAAACACCCATGTAAAAGTCAAATATGTCGTAGGAATGAAGAATAAAATATGTAAGTATAAAGTACATCAGGCACACCTATATATTACTTGATTAACAACCACCCAGTGCCTCAAAGAGGCTCCTACCATGGCAGGTTTTAGAGGCGGTAAGATGTATGCAATCTTACCCCTATAAGCTGGTACTTTGGAGAGGCTATTTCTAAGACCTGATTAATGATGATATTTGAAGTAAACCAAAGTTCAATGGCAGGGTCGTTATGATTAGGGGGTGTAAATGAGCTGAGTCGGCTCATGAGCCCTTACAAGTCGGCTCGTCATAAAACTTGAAAAGCTCGGCTGGCTTTGAGCACGAGCCGAGTCAAGCAGCTTCTTTAGCTTATCGAGCCGAGTCGGAGCCTAATGAAGCTCGAGCTCGTAGGCTCATGAGCCTAAATGAAAGCGAGCCTTTTTTAGTATAATATATTTGCTTAAATATTGTCCAATAAAGTCATATTGAAGCCTAAATGAGCCGAGCAGCCCAAACGAACCTATATTGAGCTTATATGAGCCGAAATATTGCAAGCCTAATTTAAAACTCACCGAATTTACATCGAGCCGAGCCAAGCCAAGCCGAGCTTGAGCCTTTGACAAGCTAAGGTCGAGGCTCAACTTTCAAAGCTCATCAAGCTTCTCGGACTCGGCATGACTCAAATCCAACCCCAACTATGACTAACACTACCTACTAGTCCAGTAGTCCTTTTCTGCCTGGTCAACTCAGTCAGTTCTCATTTTTATAATCATTCAACAACCGATTTGTTTGTTGGGTAATTTAGCTGATAAAATAAATTACCAAAAATTAAAAATTATTAGCATATAATTATGGGCTACAAATGACATATTCTGCATCATAAAACAGGGAACCAAATGAACTGGCCATAATTGTTTGCTACATGTCATTGAAATATTTTATTTAAGAGCAATTAATATCTATTATTAACTTATAAAAAGTTAATTAATTTATTACTTCTTTTAAAGGGCCACAACAGTGAAACAACAACAACAAACCCAATGCCACCAAGGGCTCCCGCCAAAAGCAGGGTCTGGGGAGGGTAGATGTACGCAGCCTTCCCCCTTCAAGGGGTTACCCTTAAGAGAGGTTGTTTCCTCGGACCCCTAACCTAATATGATGGTCTTGCATCCATCAGCCAAAAGACCTGGCAAACATCAGAAAGCATAAGTATGACCCACATAAAAAAAAAAAAAAGGTAGATGAGAAAAGGAAAGAGAACGTAAGAGAGAATGAGATAGGGATAGAAAGATAGAAATGGATAGAAAGAAAGGGATAAAGACTACCCTACTCTAACCGGGTCATCTAATACCCTTATGCTAGCCCTCCATTGGGCCCTATCTAAGGTCATCTCCTCCCGAAGGTTTAGGTGGGTGAGGTCTTGTCGGATCGTCTCAAGCCATTTCTTCTTCAGTCTGCCTCTGCCTCTTCTGCCTAATGTAGTAATAGGCTGTTGGCATCTTCTGACTGGAGCTTTGTCCGGTCTCCTTCTGACATGTCCGAACTACCTCAAACGTTGCTGCCTTAATTTATCCTCAATGGGAGCTACGCCCAATTTGCCTCTTATGATGTCGTTTCTGATCCTATCCTTCCTTGTGTGTCCGCACATCCACCTCAGCATTCGCATCTCCGCCATCTTCATCTTCTGAGTGTGCTGTTGTTTCATTGCCCTGCACTTCGCCCCATACGCCATGGCTGGCCACACCACCGTCTTATAGTATCTTCCCTTTAGCTTCAAGGGGAATTTCCTATCGCAAAGTACGGCCACGACACTGAAAACTAACGGATATTACCGGCTCTATATTAAGGTGTAATATTGAAAAAAATTGAAAATTTAAATGATTTTTTGAAATCACATATAAAGTTTAAGTGGTTTTAGTAAAAAACATCCTAATTTTTTGTGATCTAAAAAACAGTCTCCCTTGAGAGTAGCACCCTAAAGGGGAAAAGCTGCGTACATCCAACCCCCCTAGACCCTGCATATGCGGAAGCTCTTGTAGTACTGGGACTGTTGTTGTAATTGATCAATTGGCTAGCTCAAAATTTATTTTTTTAATCATAAAAAATAAATCAATTTGTCCTATAATTTTGGTCTTATAGGGGAATAATTCTTATTGTTAGACATTTATTTTTCTAGTGTTTTATTTGGTGAGTGAGATTTGAGCATTTTACATTTTTATATTTTTTTTCTATTGTTGATCATTTTTTTCAATCGTTGTTCTTTATATTATACGCCATTATAGTTGACATAACTAATAAAAATGTGCTAAACTTAATTTACAATAAAAAATAACTAATGATAATTATTTCAAATTGGTTCGGTTTGGTCTATATAGTAACCATTTCGGACCAGACCGGTTAGATTCAATCACTCTTCGGTCTTCAAAATAGATCAGCTTTGGCCTTTGACCTGAACCAGTTTGGTACGAGTCTAAACTGGTCAACAACTCTAGACCTTATTATTTGGATTTGATCATTGTGCACATCATCCTTCACAGATAATTAGTCTTTTTTGTCATTTTTATTGAATTGACACTTTATACATTTCATGAGGAGATCCTTCCCTCCATACATACGTAGAAACACTCGTGTCAAGTAACCATTTTTTCTGAAAAGTTTACGCCGATGGGTGAAGGTTCATGAATCATTTTGTACTCTAATATAGCCCTTCACGCGAATGTCAATTAGGCTTGAAATATGGATGATGCACACACCTATCTCATACTTTGTGCTTAAATTATTTTACTATTGAAAGTGAGAAATGTTGAGATTCGAACTCGTGACCTCTTGGTTAACAAGGCTTTGATACCATGTCAAGAAACCATTTTTTCCAAAAATTTAAGCTAACGGATAAAGGCTCATAAATAATTTTGTACTCTAACAGTACGCGACCTTCTTCGCTACGTATTTATTGAAAAATAACATAGTAACACCCAGTAAAATCACTAAACGAACCAGAATAAAAATAAATTAACCCACTCTTTTACGTGCATAAACATATGAAACCAAGCAAGATACACGCATTAAATTTAGATCTCAACACATACACACAACAACATTTTCCACTAGCATTTTGTTTTTAATTATCAAAATAGCACGTGAAAATTTAAAATTGTCAAAATAAAATACAAAAAATAAAATTACCAAAACAACATACCTATTCAACAATGTCATATCGAATAATAGTATCTATATAATACAATACTAAAAATTTAGTCAACATTCGATTTTTTTTTTTTTTTTCACATTTAGGTGAAGATTGTTGCAGCCATAAAAAAAACTTTTTTTGACCAATATGTCCTTGCTTAGGTGGCAATGACATGCTGATTGGGCGTGTTATTTTGATAATTTTTAATTTTTACATCTTATTTTAGTAATTTCGAATTTTTGCATGCTACTTTTAAAATAAAAATATCAGAATGTGCTAGTTTTAAAAATAGTATCTTGTACTAACATTGCTGGCCACCTGGAGGGTGACATGGGCCACCAGATTCACAAGGTGGTTCTGCGGTGGAGCCGCAGTTCGAACCCTCTCCTCCACCACATGCGCCGCCACCCGTGGTGGCGGCTACCACTTCAACAACCTCCACAGCAGTAGTACTAACAGCTTCATATACTGCGGGTTCTTGTTGCTCAACACAAGGACTCTCAACAGGGACCTTTATTGTTTTCTTTCTCTTCTTGATACAAAACACAAAGGCCGCTAGGAATGCAAGGAACACCACCCCACCTAGGGTGGCAAACACAACTATTATGGTGGTCGTGTGGTGGCTGCCGCCACCGGCGGGTGGTGTTGGTGGGGTGAAGATATTGTTGGATGGTGAGTAGGCGGAAATTGGGACAGGTGGCGCGCCACCACTGCTGGTGTGCGGTGGTGGGGTAAGGATGGCGTATGGTGGTGGTGGGGAGTGCGCGGTGGGGGTTTTGGGAGATGGGGTTAGTGGGGCTGGTGGTGGACTACCGGAACTGCCTTTGTGTGGTGGTGGGTTGGTGGTGGTGTTGGGAGGTTGACTAGGTGGAGTAGTTGGGCTCGGTTGGGACGAGGGTGGCGGTGGGACGAAGCTCGTGTTAGGTGGTGGTGACGAGGGTTTCAGAGAATTGGGTGACGGTGGCGACAATGTGCCACCATGAGAAGGTGGTCTAGTGACCGGAGACGGGTGTTGGTTGGTTTTGCGTGGTGGTGGTGGTGGTGGCGGCGATGAATAATAATACCAACTTCTCATTTTCTCGAGTCAAACTTAATTAACAGATAAATAAAAAAAACCTTATACCGTAAATCTCACTAAAAGTCTAAAATTAATCAACTATTTATAGCAAGGACTTAAGCTAAGTTTGAACCAACTTTTTAAGCCATGTTGAGTATGATTGAGTTGCATTATGTGATACTAATTAACCAAATACAAATATTCACGTGGCATAAATGGGCATAACAATAATAATAATAATAATAATAATAATAATAATAATAATAATAATAATAATAATAATAATAATAATAATAATAATAATTTGTATTATCACATTGCATTGAAGTTTGATAATGGATTAATTATTTAACTGTTAGAAAATAATAAGAGACTTGTAGTAGGTGGTCCAAAGATAAGTAGCAGCATATTTTAGTAAACTAAAAATATGCAATTGATTAAATATGAAGAATAATGCTATTAATAAATGCAAACTGTATTTGTTTTAAGCATAAAATATTATTAAGTTATCAAAAGATAATTATTTAAGTGTTTGCACATGTTGAGAATTGTGAGTGATTGAAAATAATTAGAAGACAACCAAATATTAGTATAATTACTATAATAATATGATTATTTATGCCAAATGTCTCTGTATTTTATCTATTATGTCAATTTAGTCCTTTTTTTAATTATATTAATTTAGTCCCTGTACAATAAAAAATGAGTCAATTTGGCCCTTAGAGAAAATTCTATGTTAAGTTTTTACTAAAATTTTTAATGTTCGGCTACGAATGGGTTAAATTGAGTAAATGATCAATTTACAATAAGTTACTTGGATTTAGCATAATTTTTTCGTTCAAAATAACGTCATTAACTTAACTTAAATTTGGCCAAAGGACTAAATGATCATAGTTTGAATTGTTTAGGAATTAAATTGACACAATTAAAAATATAAGGACCAAATTGAAACAATGGGCAAAGTAGAGGGACCTTGGAGTAAATGACCCTATATAATATATGTATGCTATAATATGAAAATAATCTCTTGATATTCTCATTTTGTGACTAGTATTAGGCCATTACTGAAGTGGGATACGAATAACATTATTGGAATTATAATTTGGGTTTTATGGTTTTGAAAACCCTTTGGATCGCTTTAGCGAGTTCGGGAGAAATGGGGTGATGGCGGAGCCAAGGAAAAGGCGCCAGAATTACAGGGTATCCGTGATGTTTAAGGAAATAGCTTATTTGAACGAGATGTCACAAGCAGGGCAACTAGTGGCTCGTAGTTAATTTTTGATAATTTGAATACAAGTCTAAGAAGACACAAAAGTGTAGGGTAAGGTCCGAATGGCTACTAGTGCATGGGCCTTTTCTTTTTCTTTTTCTTTAATGCTTAAAATTCATCAGGCTTGAGCCCAAACCCTAGAGTTGGAACGTACGACATCCATGTATATATAACTCATATGAGGTTCTATTATAAAATAAGTTGGGACTAAGTGTAGTAACCTACAAAAGCTACGCATTAATCTTTTATCTCTCATAAGTTTTATGAAAAAAATTTACTAGACTCAAATTGCGAAGTCCTTAACGTTTAATTTGAATAGTAAAATTTCAAAAATACTTCTAGATCTTAAGTAGACGAAGCATGCTGATCCGGTTCGTTGACTAGTCAAAACGTGTTATTTTGAAAAGTTTTAAATTTTCACAAACTATTCTAAAAATAAAAATACAAAAGCATGCTACTTAATAATAAATCTTTACTACATCGGTACTCTTTTTAAGGATACCCTTACAACATCAGCATTAGTTAGAGTAAAACGAGCCATGTCCGAAAAATGCTGCCTCACTGAAAGGTCAGAACCCCTAAAACCCAAGCTCGTTAACCGATCTGCATCTCATTTGCTTTCTAAAAACATTCATTGAAAGAAATCTGGCAACACGAGCTTCTGGGCCTACATAATAATTAGATTTTGTGGTTCAAAACACTTTCTCATATGGGCTGGGCTTCGTGGGAGGCAGGCCGTTTCTGGGCTCATGGACTTCAATAAGGAAAGGAATGGAACATATCCAGTGCCTTAAGGGCTCCAGCCTACGCAGGGTTTGGGGGGCGGATGTACGCAACCTTCCCTCTTCAGAGTGTTAACCTCAAAAGAGGCTGTTTCCCAGTGCCCCCACCCTGAGGATGAGGACTTCCCAGGAGGTCATCCATCCTGGTACTACTCTCGCCCAAGCATACTTAATTTCAGAGTTCTAATGGGATCCGGTGACAGCGTGTTGGTACCCTCTTTAGTGGGCTCATGGACTTCAATAGATCCATAAAATCTTGTTGATGTTAGATTTGGATAAATTAATAAATGAGCCCATTTATTATATATTTAGCTCGTTTAAGTTAATGATTTATTCGTTAAATGCTCATTATTAGATTGTTTACATAACGTTAATGGCTCGTTAATAACTTAATTAGATATTATTTAGTTATTACTTGATATTAGCTTGATAATGAATTGACTATGACTGGCAACTTCAAATAACACGGCTTCATATTAAGGTCTACTCCGCTTGACAACCAACTCCAATTATATATTTGTTATACTTAATTATATTTTAAAGCAATAATAAAATAAAAAGTTCTACACGCATTAAATTTATATACATAATTTATGTACCCAAATGACGTGACACACATTGTTATAGACTATAAAAAATAATATTCAACAATTATTTTTTTCCGTACGCAACTAAATTTATGCCATATATTGTTAGATTTTAACGGACCTCTAGCCCCACCCACAGGATTGACATATATAAGATCTATGTATAAGTTCAAATGAAATTTTGTTCTAAAAGAAATTAAATAAAGAAAGTAATTCACTATACTTATATATTGATCCATTTTCTCTCGTAATTATAATATAAAACATTTACTAAACTCATATTTGATGTTATTAACATATATAATTTGCCACATATGAAGATACATAAGTTGAAAACGTATATCATTGCACTAACAAAATTTAACGAGGAAAATGCAGGTACGTAACATGAGATTAAATGAAAAAAGAACACAGATTATTAAGCTAGGTGTATTGGATTCAGACAATGTTACGTCGTGTTTCAATTTTTTTTGTTTAAATCCCAAGCTTTTCTAAGGTCGGGTTGTTATACTCGTTTCTTTCTAAGGCTATCTCTCTACTTCCACCAGTAGTTTTTCCTTCTCTTTGAAAGTTTTTCATGTAAATACCAGTGTCTTGGTTTATCTTTTTCCCTTTCCTTTTTATTTATTTCTCAAATTTTATTTTGGTGTCTAAATCAAATATAGATCTCGAATATTTCGTTTAACAGATGAATTAAGGTGAGTCGGTGACGAGTGACCGGTTGGGAAACGAAGATCATGAGATGCCCAGGGAGGGCCAGATAAGGGGCCCCCATTTTGGGAACACTTCTTTTCAAATTTAATTTCAATTATTGCAAAAATTAACGAAATTTTTTTTTTTTCAGGAAATTAAATCTTCATATATCAAATATTAAATACAATAATATCTTTCTTAATCTTCAGATATCAAATATTAAATACAACAATATCTTTCTTACACTTGGTCATTTTCGCTTTTCCTATTCCTTCACTAACGACAACAAAAAACCCAACACCTTAAGGGCTCCCGCATAAGCAGCGTCTTGGAGGGGTGGATGTACGTAGCCTTACCCCTTCAGGGAATAACCCTACCGAGAGGTTGTTTCCGAGGATCTCCAACCTTATGGGATTGGCAAGACGAGGACTTCCTAGAAGGTCATCTATTCTAATACTACTCTTGCCAAGGCACGCTTAACTTCAGAATTTTAGTGGGATCCGGTGCCTCAGTGCCTGCCTAGTAAATGAACCCTTCCTATTCCTTCACCAAGAACAATAATAACAATAAGTTTAGTATTTGAAAGCCTCCCACTAAGACAGAGTCTTGGGTGTAATATAAGCAGCGTTGCCCCCATAGAGTGTTATCTCAAAAGGAGGCTGTTAAAAAAGTGGCCTTCGTTTTCTCACCCCATAAATTTTATCAATTATTCCAAACATAGTTTTAATTTCTCAAAAAAATAAAGGTGGTTTTCTATATTTTTTTTATATGGCATAAAAAATAAACCTTGCAAATTGTTTCATATATATATATATATATTGTGTTACTTTGAAGTGTATTGCTTTTTTTTGTTTGATTCTCGCTGAGGATATACCTGCGATTTATCTGTTTATTAGGATTGTGGGCCTTCTCATGAGCCGAGGTTTATTTGGGCAACCCAGGTTCCTCGTTACCAAAAAAAAAAAAAAAAAAGAAGTATTGCTTTGTTTGAAATCTAAGTTTTTTAATAAAATTACGTATTTTATATTATTAAATTTTTATATGGCATATTGTCAAAGTAAAAATGAGGTTTTGAGCATTTTATATTTTCGCGTGTTAATGAAAAGGTATTATCAGTTGATATGTTGATTGTGCATGATGTGGCTTGCTTTGAGTCTGTGTTTTGCTTGCCATGTGTTTTTGTCCCACTTATGCTTTGTTGCTTCCTGCTGCCAGGTCTTTTGCTCTTTGCTGCGGACCTGCTTTTCAGGTTGGGGGTCCTTGGAAACAGCCTCTCTTCAGGGTAGCCCCCTGAAGGGGGAAGGCTGCGTACATCTACCCCCCCAGATCCTGCTTATGCGGGAGCCCTTGGAGGCACTGGGTTTGTTGTTGTTGTTGTTGTGTTAATGAAAAGGTAAAATAAATGAAACATGATGCACATGCCTATTAATTTCATTAACTGATTTTAACTAGTCAATAAATAAAAATAGTAATCATATTTTTAAGAATTAAATTATATATGATGTGTTACTATAAGAGTAATTTTTATTTCGACAGTAGTAAATACGATTGAAATATAATTACCTTAAAAATAATAAAAATTTAATCGTATAATAGTAGTAGTAATAATAATATTGAAAATTTCTCTCCATATATGTGTGTGTGTATATATATATATATATATATATTATTCTTATTATTATTATCATGTTCTGATTGCTTTGCCCGACTCATATGTTAATCTCTTATTGCTTGCTAGCACTACAACAAAAAAGGGTAAATCTCGGCGCAAAAAGCGCCGAGAATTTCATTATCCGGGCTTAGGACAAGCGCCGAGAAAGAAAACGTCGAACGCCGATATTTTTCGGCGTTTTTTATTGTCGAGATTTTTCAAGTTTTTTAAATACCCTATTTTTACTTCTTAGCATGGACATTTTACAAACAGCCTGTATTGTCTATTTATTTGTGCATATTTTCCACACACACACACACACACATATATATATATATATATATATATACAAAATTACTTAATAAAAAAATATCAACTAAACTGATAAATTTTTCATAAGATTCCAAATTCGACAATCAAAATATTACATCATTGTCAATGTACTTTGATAGTTCAATACAAAATTTGAGATTTTTTTCACTCCAAATATCAACATAATTAATCTAATAACCAAAAAAAAAAAAAAATATATACAATGCTAACTTAGTCAAGTACATTCTTCACAAATATATCAATCAACCGAATGAGCTTGGCGTGCTTGGAGATGCAAAAAAATTTGAGGGTTCACCGTCACCTGATCCCGATTCATCTCTACCATGTATAGACAACACAATAATAACATTACTTATGTACAATATATCAATCTACCAGTTTACTATCACATAAATCAATAACAATGAGCACATGAAATCATTTATCGGAACCCGTCAACCCTCAAGTGTCCACAATCCCTTTTGGAAGGGAAGCAGGAGTAAATAGAGGGAGGCCTAGGTTGTGCTGCATGTCATGACTTTCATATCATGTGATTGCCACCTATTTAGCTTGCCCTCCATTCTCATTTCTATCTAGTATGTGCTTAAAGCAAATGAAGAGTCTGCAACATCTTAAGGCGACAATATAGCACATGAGATTCCACTCTCTGCCACATCTTGCAAAGCACAACACACATGATTCAAATTATATCTTGTTGTCTAAAGTTAGGCTATTCCTCGTATGGAAAAAATTGAAATAGGATTATCAATGAAGATATTAGAGAAAAGATTTAGTAGAAGAAGTGTCAAAACATCCAAAAACCAAACCATCTTTTCAAGCAGCAAGACAAGCATATCTGATCCAAAATTTTGCTTCACATGGTAAATTTATATAGTTTCCCAAAAGTACCAACCCCAATGCCACCTTTTGTCTCAATCATTCACATCATCAATTTCATTATTTACAAAGGATTAGAAAGGTAATTATTTGCATTATAGTACAAATAAATACAAATTAAATAGATTATCTTACCGGATCAGCAACCGCAGTAATAATTGCTCGACCTTCTGCTATCATTTCATATGATGCTTGGCCAGAAGAAACAACATCATAGATAGGCAGGAGCCTTCTTATTTGCTGCTTTACATTGGCCAATTCTATTTTCATATTTTGTAATTCGACATGATCACCGGTACGGTCGAGTCCCTTTTTCTTTAGTTCACCCCTGACTCCGTATATATCACTCCTCTTCACTCCAAATTCATAGCCTACCGCTCGATAGCCCGGATTTTCCTGTTCATACATTAGCTCTGCAAATACTTCCTCCTCGATTTCTGATCGAGGTCTGGAAGAAGATCCAAGTCGAGCCTCAACTATTTCTCTAGCTGTATCCTACAAAGAAGAGAAAAAGACATTAAATACATTTAAATTAAAAGAAATATGAGATAATAATAAAACCCACCATAAATTTTTGTGAAACCGTGTTCTCAAAAAAGCCACCACTTTTCCTGGTATGAGTTTCCTGGTAAAACTCTATACTGGTGGGCTTCCTCCCTTTATTAATTTCCTATAATCAACACGTCAACATAAGTCTTAACTAATTTAACAGGTAGATAGTAATAATACACTAAACATATACTAAAGTCCTTACAAAACTATCTCTTTTATTGGCATAACTTGTTGAACCAGTCGTGTGAAACTGATTCTGCTTGGCATGTGCTTCTTTGCCGCATTTACTCTTCTCCTGACATTGGAAATCAACATCAATCCAAGAAAAACTTTACATTCATAATCAATATCAATCTGCTTCCCCCTTTTTGACCAATCAAAAATTACTTAAAAAGAAATTGTTTTATCTTGCCTTGTGGAGAAAACAAAAAATTTACCAAAGTTATCCATTGGTCACGATTAACTCCTCGTGGCACTGTTGCAATAACTTCAGCCTCAGTTTTGTTCCCTTGGCAATATTGCGTTTTCAAGCTCGTCTTATAACCCCTTCACATTTTGCCAAGATGTTGTAGTATTGATTTATTAATCAATACATCACTGGGCATTAAAAATTTTCCCTAAAACATAAAATCCAAAAATAATGTCATAAAAACCCAAGGGAATAGTAAGAAGGCGTAAAGCAGTAGTTGTACTAGTAAGAGAGCAACCACATTTCAGTGTTATATCCAAATTTTATTCGAACAGTAAAATTTGATAGAAGAACCTATTGCCAATTATACTATTGAATCAAATTAACACAATTAAGAGTACAAAACCTTAATTAATACAATGATAAAGTTCAAAAACTTCAGACATACATATTATATCATTTATATAAAGTAAACTTCAGACATAAATAATACTTACTCGGATAACCTCAATAGCTTCTGCTTTGTATTGGTCATTCATCGTACGCCAATCTCTTACTCCGAGCGGACAAAACCGTCCCGTTTTTGCAACCTCTCCAATAAACCGGATCAACAAATCGCCACCCTTTCTAATTGGTTGGCGTAGGTCATTGAACCGCACAATAATTCTTACACCTTCAGGAAGATGCCATACTTCCTTAACTGGTATCGTCCTTAAGGTACTCAAGTTACCTTGGCCATCTATTAACGATTAAGATATACCATTACTTTTCTAATTGATTAGAAAATTATTACCATAATTAATGCTATAAAATTGAAAACATTTACCGATAAGTTGAAGTAGCTCCCTCTCATCAAATGGCACGTCAGTGGACCAAACACCAGCTTCCCTGACTGGTCCCTCTGCTTCAGATGTTGACGGTCTTGGCCGACTATCATCACCTCCTTCATTTTTCGGTGTTGCTGTTGAGGACTGCACTGATTTGCCACTTCTAAAAAACCTCCTCATTGTGAATCCACGCTTTTCCAAAAATAAAAGAATTAGTAGATGTATAATAGAACGTACAAAAATAAAATAAGAAGCAAATATGTTCCGTAAAACAAATAATCAATAATGAAACAAAGATCATGGA
Organism: Simmondsia chinensis; assembly: GCA_018398585.1. NCBI lineage: Eukaryota > Viridiplantae > Streptophyta > Magnoliopsida > Caryophyllales > Simmondsiaceae > Simmondsia > Simmondsia chinensis. The sequence continues at coordinate 780,224 of JAGTTD010000001.1, read as the reverse complement.
CAAAATGAAACAACACGTACAAAAGAAAACTAACATACATGGACAAAATAAAACAATACGTACAAAAGAAAACTAACATACATGGACAAAATGAAATAACACGTACAAAAGAAAACTAACATACATGGACAAAATGAAACAACACGTAACATTATTTTACAACTCTAAAAAAACAAAGATCAAATCTCGCCTAGATCATACAAGTCCCTAGGTTTAGTCTTAATGACATGATACCATCCCTTTTGCATCTCATCTTGAATATAGAAAACTTGCTTTGCTTGAGATGAGATGACAAATGGATCATCTTTCAACAATCGACCCGTATGCATCAACTTAGAGAAGTTCACACAAGCACCATCATTTCTAAATGTTCTTAAGCCCCTATTTATATCTACCCAATCACAACGAAAAATGACAACTTTATAACTCCCATAATAGTCTAGTTCATATATGTCTGTCAATTTGCCATAGTAAACTTGTCCATCAGCTATGACCATGACCCCAGAATTTTGTGTCCTCATATAGCGTTCACGATCTTCTGTATGAAACTTATATCCATTAAGGACAAAGCCCTTCATTCTTTTAGCATACTGATTTAGCCCACCAGCTAAAGCCCTTCTCAATCGGCCTTCTTCAGTAGTTGCATCAATTTTGTGCACCTTAATAGAATAAAAGGTAGTATCAAAATTAATGGTGAATATATAATATCAACTTCAACATCGAATAAAATATATTAACCTGGTTTTGAAGCCACTCAGAAAACTCTTCAACAATCCCCTGATTTTCTAATGTTGCATTAGATCGACCTCTATGGAAATATGCTCGTCGTTTTTCACTTAAAAATTCACTATAATAAGGAAATTATTAGCAGGTTGAACAAAAATAGTTAATATTGACAAAGTTGCTTCTATTAACACTTACTCACGAAGTTCCTTGATTTCATCTAGCTGAAGTAGCACATAACGATGCGCTTGTTCCTCACTTCTCATATCAAGGCGAACAACTTTCTCTTTTCCAATTGCACGACCCCTAGACTTTAACAAGTATTTACCCATACTTGAACCATTATCATCATTTCTTTTGGGTCTATCAAAAATGGTCGTAGCACCTTCTAAGTATCTAGAACAAAATGTAATAGTCTCCTCCATGATGTAGCCTTCAGCAATGGACCCTTCTGGCCGCGCCTGGTTACTTACGTATGCTTTCAAATGGGACAAATACCTTTATTACATAAATATAAATAACACGTGAGATCAATTACTGGATGCCAAATATGAGAGATAAAAGTAAATGAAGCATTATCGGCTAACCTTTCAATCGGATACATCCATCTATAGTGAACAGGCCCACCAAGCTTAGCCTCCTCTACTAAATGAATTAGTAGATGAACCATGACTGTGAAAAATGTAGGTAGAAATTCCATCTCCATCTCACAAAGTGTAAGAATAATGTTCGATTGTTGAAGATCGAGCATATTTGGGTCGAGGGTCGTAGAACACAAGTATTTGAAAAAGGAAGACAAGTCTGAAAGCAACTCAATGACTTGTGTGGCATTGGATGCTCGTAAAGCTACAGGAAGAATATCTTGCATAAGAACATGGTTGTCATGACTCTTAAGGTTTAAGAGTTTTCTTTGTTTCAACTTCACACATCTAGAGATGTTAGATCCATATCCATCTGGGACCCTAAGTTTCTGTAGAACTCTTAGAAACCGTTCTTTATCATTTGAAGACATATAGTAAGAAGCTGGAGGCATGTACGGATCTCTATTAGGACGAGGTTGTAGCCAAAGATGTGGCTTTATGTTCCTTTCTTTAAGGGCCCTTCTTGCCTTTTCATCATCTCTAGTCTTTCTCTCCATATGTAATAGCGTCCCTAGAACATTATCACACACATTTTTCTCTATGTGCATGACATCTAGATTATGTCGAAGGAGATTGTACTCCCAATATGGCAAGTCAAAAAATATGCTTTTTTTCTTCCAAAGCACTTCCTCATTGTCCACTCTTTCTATTGAACTGTCTATGTGGTGCCTTTCTCTTTTCTTCTTACTAGTCTTTTGGGTTCTTTCGTACTTGTAACGAACTTGTTCTTGTGCTTTCAAGATATCAGTTCCTGATGCCGGAGTAGGAGCACAAGCATACTCCATTGTCCCATCAAACAATTGACTCTGAGATCGAAAATGGTGATTATTAGGTAACCATTTACGGTGTCCATTATAGCAAATCTTGCCCCCAAACTTATAAGAATGTGTATGTTCAGTGCAATAAGGACAAGCTGTGTAGCCCTTTGTACTCCAACCAAACAACATAGTATATGCAAGAAAGTCATTGATAGTCCACATTATAGCCCCTTGCATCCTAAAGTTTTGTCCACTATAGGCATCATATGCATCAATACCTTCCCATAACAATTTCAACTCATGCAGCAATGGTTGTAGGTACACATCTATGTCAAGTCCAGGGCCTGATTTCGCAGGAATAATCAAAGAAAGAATGAATGACGATTGCTTCATACATAGCCATGGGGGCAAGTTGTACGGGATCAACACCACTGGCCATGTACTATAAGTAGTATTCATAAGACGGTACGGATTGAAGCCGTCACTAGTAAGACCAAGCCTAACACTACGAGGATCTGAAGAAAACTCCGGATACCGAGCATCAAATGCCCTCCAAGCTAAGCCATCTGCAGGATGCCTTAATTTCCCATCCTTCAAACGGTCTATCTCATGCCATCTCATATCTTCGGCTGTTTTAGATGACATGTATAATCTTTTAAGCCTTGAAATCAAAGAAAAATACCGCATAACCTTAGCGGGCTCTCCTTTTTTGGTTGACATAGTTTCATCACTACAACCGTCATCTTCCTTACCCTTAACTGTCTTCCATCTTGAGGTACCGCATCTATGACAACTCTCTTTTTCAGACATTTCACCCCAATATAACATACAATTATTTGGACAAGCATGAATCTTTTCATATCCAATACCCAACTCATTGATCATTTTCTGTGCTTCATAATAAGATGATGGAAATACCATAATTTGGCGAAATGCATCAACAAGAAGTCTTAGCAACATCGTGAAGGACTCAGCAGACCAACTATGCATACATTTCAAGTGAAACAAGTGCAAAAGAAATGACAATTTGGAGAATGCGCTACAGCCTGGATATAGTTCTTCATTAGAAGCTTCCAATATCTTCTTATACTTGGCTTTCTCCTCAGGAGATTGGTTGGGTTGTTCAAGAGGAACTTGGTCCGACCAATCATGTTCATCAGACAAATTGGGTTGACTTGTGGAGGGAGGAATATCAACTCCGATACTTTCTCGTAGTAATCCACCAATATCATCTCGACCTATGGCCCTTCCCTCATTATTATTGGTAGATGTTTGACTATTGCATCTCAATTGTTGAACAATATCTTCTTTTCTATGAAAAATCCATTTCTTATACTTTGGCCAAAAACCCTTAAAAATGATATGATATTCCACATCTTCTAATGAGAACCATTTGGCTACTTTGTATTTATTACATGGACATCGAGTTTTTCCTTCTATAAGGTTTTCTTTAGCCAACTTAATGAATTCAATGACACCATCAATATAAGCTTGACTAATCCTTGGTTGCGTGATCCAACTCGTATCCATATCTCTAAATATTAAGTAGTGCAATCAAATTACCTAAAAATTAAAAAAAGATAAAGTTCATAAGACAAATATTTAATCAACCAATCAAAATATATACAAATACAGAAAAAAATAATTAATGGGACTTAGGAGAAGTTAAAAATTAAAGTAAGATACATGAGTTCCTTATAATCAATTTTAATCCTCTAATGTGAAGGATCCATCTAAACAAGGGATACAGCAACAAAGTTTTATTTTTCCAAATTTAAAAATTACGAAATCGATATCTAATCTCCCTGACATTAACAAATTGAACTCACAAGCGCCACCAACACATTATTTTAAACATCAATCAAACACAGTAACACAAGAATTTCGTCAAAACAATAATTTTTTGTATTAATCAATTCAAATGATGAGATGCAATGATAGAATCATTCGAACCATAGCATTAAGGATGCGCATGAAGCAGGGGAAAGTGTGAAACGGCGATAATACAAAACTATAATAAAACTACTTCAACCAACTCAAATAATATAACACTTGTAGAAGAATAAGCAGTCCAATAAAAATAAAAATCGAAACTAGGGCAAGGACATCACATACTAAAAATAAAAATCGGAAGGTGAGGGTGAGAGGCGAACGCCGGCGGCGACGGTGAGAGGCGACGCGGTTGGAAATTGGGTGGTGAGGGTGAGAGATGAACGTGCTTTGCGAGGGTGAGGGTGAGAGGCGAGGGTTAGGGTTTGCGGGAGGTGAGGGTGAGAGACGACGGTGAGAGCGCGAGAAATGAGGGTTAGGGTTTGTTCGGGGTATTTATACCCGGCGAGAATCTCGGCGCTTATAAACGCCGATATTTTTTGCGTCGTTTAAAAACGCCGAGAATTTTCGACGCTTTGTCTCGACGCATTTAAACGCCGAGATTTCTCGACGTTTGTATAAACGCCGATAATTATACGCCGAGAATTGCCCTTTTTTGTTGTAGTGTAGGCTGCCATGCTTCGATGCTGCGGACTAACTTATCAGGTTGGAGGTCCTCGAAAACAGCCTCCCTTCAAGGTGGCTCCCGGAAGGGGGAAGGCTGTGTACACTTACCACCCGGACCCTACTCATGCGGGAGCCCTTTGTGGCATTGGATTTGTTGTTGTTATTGTTGTATTATCATGTTCTGATTTATTAACATCACAGTTCAAAAAAATATTAATATCAGAACAGACACTCTTACGTTTATAATATAATTAAGTTAATATTATTGTTAAGATAAAATTATTATATCAAAATAAATTTATAAAATTTATTATTCTTATTTAATATAAATTAAATAATTACTTTAATAATAATATTTTATGCACTTATAATAATCACATCCCATAATTATTGTTTTAAGGTAGGGGGTATATAGGAGGATCCTCCGGTCTATCGCCAAAATCTAAAGGTTCATAACCTCTTGGGCGAGGCCGATCAAAATCAAGGGTTATGTTAACGTTAACACAATAAATCAAGGCAAGAGGGGGAAATTAAGAAAAGTGATTCAGTTATTTATGGAGTGATTTTGCTGCGTTTATTTATTATTGAAATAAAGTTTTATCAAATGCAGAGAAATAAAGTGCTTTATTATTGCAATATAATAAAAATTAGTGTTATCCTATGCGATATATTCAAGTGTTTGTATTTAAGAAAAATAATTTTTCTACATTATCACATATCAAAGAGACATACCTTTTTATTAAAAAATATTTTTTTATCAAGATATATATTTTTTCATTAAAAAACATAAACTTTTATTGAAAGTCACACCTTTTTTTTTTTTTTTGATAATTGGAAATTTATTGACCATGGAGAAAAGCAGGAATAATAGGTCCAAACCTTCTTAGAGATCAAACAAAACGCATCGCAACACACGAACCACCCAGAACACCAAAAAAAGGAAAACCTGAAACACCCTGAACACCAAAAAAACACAACCAAGACCCCGAACAAAGGACAGCTCAAAACACGCACAGCAAAGCAACACGTGAACAAACGCCAGGCCCAAACAAACACCAAAGCAAATCAAAAAACAACGGAGAGAAGAAGCAACACAACCTCTTTATAAACTAATTGGATTAAGTATTAACTAATACAACTTAATTGTCAAATGCAACATAAATACTTGATGAAATATCGTTTACAACATCCTGTGGAGTTTTAGAATTGCACAATTTAGAGTTTAAAGACTTTTGAAAGAGGGAAGACTTGGTGGGACTTTAAATTGACCGTTTAGGATTTCAGAGCAGGAGGGAGAGATTTTGCAATAATATATAGAAAGATATAGCACCACATACAAAAATGCTTAAATTGTTCAAAATGCTAACTGAAATGTCATGTGTCATCAGTTTTATAAGCCATTTGTGTAAATATTGTTCATCCCAATATGGTGCCAAGAATTAAGAAATATTTAGATAGTCAATATCGAAAATGTAGTATTAATTTACAATTAGTATATGACAATACTATGAAATCGAATAAAATTGATAGTACGAACATAAGATCTTGAGAGAAAAAGACATAAAAGAATGCAGTGAAGCCGTAAAAATAGACGAGCAGAGTGAAAGAAAGAGAAAAAGAATGGAAGCATAAAAAACCAAAGCTGAAAATTTAATTTAAAATTGTTTTGTTTTATAAAAGAGTAAGCCTTTTCACTTAACAAATTGTACATTTTAACAATTTTTCAAAAGAGTAAGCTGAAAATTTGGGATTATTAATTTCTGTACTTTGTCTACAACAGCAACAACAACAACTCCAGTGCCTCCAAGGGCTTCCGCAGAAGCAGGGTCTGGGGGTAGATGTACGCAGCCTTCCCTCTTCAGGGGGCTACCCTGAAGAGAGGCTATTTCCAAGGATTCCCAACCTGAGAAGCTGGTCCGCATCATAGAGCATGAGACCTGACAACAGGAGAGCATCAAAGCAAAAGTAGGGCAAAACACACGGTGAGCCCCAACCTGAGAGCATCAGAGCATGAAATTTGGGATTATTAATTTCTGTACTTTGTCTATTAAATTAATTTAGTTGTTATACTTTTAATTGTATTAATTTAGTTTATATATAATAGATATTGTCTAAATTTGGTCCTTAGAGTAAAACTTAAGGTTATTTACATTTTAGTACCCTAACATTTTTGAAAATAATAAAAAGGACCTTGACCTTTTTGAATTATTAAAAACACCCATAAGTTTTTGTCATATTAATAAAAAGACCCCTCACAAGTGTAATGACGTTATTTTTCATTAACAGATCTGGCGTGGCAATTGCTTTTTATTAATGCTTCATTTGTTTCAAAATATGGTTATTATAAAATATGGTTATTATAGAGTAGTTTTGTCATATTACTGTGGTATTAATAAAATGCAGCTACTACGCTAGACTTGTCGACTAAAAATGACATTACCATGTCGGAGATGAACCTTTTTATTAATGCAACAAAAACTTGGGGGTCTTTTTATTAATATGACAAAAATTTAGGGGTCTTTTTAATAATTCAAAAAGGTCAAGATTCTTTTTATTATTTCCAAAAACGTCATGGTACTAAAATATAAATAATCCTAAAATTTATGATAAGTTGTTAATGAAATTTCTAATAATTTGATCATGAATCGGATTAAATTGAGTTAATAAGTAAATTTTTTATGGGTTACTTGCATCCAAGTGATTATATCGTTAAAAGTTAAGTTAATATAACTTAATTTAAATTTGACTAAAAAACTAAATTAACACACTCTAAATCATAGAGGAACTAAATTGAATCAATTAAAAGTACAAACACTAAATTGATACCGGCTATATTTGACAAGTAATTTTTTATAGCATTTTTCATGTCTTTTAGCGTTTATCTAATCAAACAAATAATAGCACTATTTGGTAAAAATTTTATTGTTTATATTATTCATAGTATTTAGCTTTTAACTTTTTAAATACTAAGTAATTAAATTTTACTTATCATTTTATTTTTTATTTATCTTAATTTATTAAATATATTATCTATTAACTAATAACTAATAACTAATTAATTAACTAACAATTAAATGCTAAATGCGAACAAGTAAAGCGAAAGATGGCCGCAATATAAAAAGTACTAGAACCCTTACGGAAATGACCTTATATTTTATATTTTATTTATTCCTTACGTATCCCCGTCTCTCGCTGCTCTTCATTTATGACCCGTAACCGCTCTGCTCTCTCTCTCTCTCTCTCTCTACCTCTCATATTTCTCTGCAACAAAATGGTGAACCCCCGCGCAGAGGGGAAGAACCTCAACTACGACCTCAATCAGCCATTGATAACCGTCGATCCTCCGCGGTTACCTAAATCGGACGACGGCGGCGCCAACCGAGATGAGGCGGAGAAGGAGGAGAGGCGGTTATCGGCGAGGATACTGGTTGAATCGAAGAAGCTATGGCATGTCGCGGGGCCATCGATATTCAGCAGAATCGCGTCGTTCTCGATGAATGTTGTTACGTCCGCGTTCGCAGGCCATATCGGCGATCTCGAGCTTGCTTCTCTCTCTATTGCTAACACCGTCATTGTCGGATTCAACTTCGGTCTTCTCGTACTATCTCTCTCTCTAGAATCTCGTTTGCTCATTTCTCCTTGAAATTTGTTGAGGAATTAAACGTAGGTCATGAATGGTTTTATATTATAATATAGCTTATTTAAATGAATGTTCATTGCGTTTGAAGCGTGGATAATGTAGAAATGAACAAGAACTAAAAACACAAAGTAAATGGAAGGATGAAATGTATACTACTTTATTTTGGATGATTAAAAAAGAACAAAACTACCACTATTTATACTATTACATAGAACAACCTATCACCTTCCCAAGCTATGAGTTACATGAAGTAAATAACAAGAAATATCTAGGCTTTAATCCTACTTATTGCCGGTTGGGAGGGGAGAGCAAGAGATGGAGTAAACGGTACCTACCCACTAATTACATAGATCATTCTAGAAAAGAAATAAAAGAATATGCTAAGTAAAATATAAATGCGTACAAATACGAAGTACTAAAGTCTACAGAAAAAAGATTACAAAGAAAAATATGAAAACTATTTTCAACACTCCCCCTCAAGTTGGAGCATGTAAATTTACGATGCCCAACTTGCGAAGGAGTGAAGTAAACTCTGTTGAACCGAGCCCTTTAGTAAAAATATCTGCCACTTGTCCTGACGAGCGAACAAAAGAGGTCACAATCTCCTTGGACAAAAGCTTGTCCCGAACAAAATGACAGTCTATCTCAATGTGCTTTGTAAGCTCATGAAAAACCGGATTAGAGGCAATGTGAAGAGCTGCCTGATTATCACAAAATAAAACAGAAGCATAGTCAATAGGAACCAAGAGGTCCGTTAATAAATATCGCAACCACACGAGCTCACTAGTCGTAGTTGCCATGGACCGATATTCTGCTTCAGCTGAAGAACGTGAAACCACACTTTGCTTCTTGGAACGCCAAGAAATTGGCGCCCCACCAAAAAAGGTGATAAAACCTGTCGTGGAACGTCTCGTAGTCGGGCATCCAGCCCAATCTGCATCACAATATGCCCTTAAACGAAAATCACTGTCTGAAGGTAAGAAAAGCCCTTGTCCCGGTGTCCCCTTTAAATATCGCAAAACCCGCATAACAGCCTCAAGATGGGGAATTCTAGGATCATGCATGAACTGACTTAAAATACGAACGGCATAGCTAATGTCCGGTCTAGTTATTGTCAAATAAAGTAGACGCTCTACTAGCCTTCTATACTGACCTTCATCCTGGACCTTATCCCCAACCTGATCTGCTAAACCGTGATTCTGAATTATGGGAGTAGAAGACGGTTTGGCCCCCAGTAAACCGGCCTCCCTTAAAATGTCCAATGTATACTTTCGTTGATTCAAGACCATCCCTTTTGGAGACCGAGCAACCTCGATCCCTAAAAAATATTTTATCGGTCCTAGGTCTTTTATTCCAAAAGTATCATTCAAAATGTCCTTCGCTTTAGTGATGTGATCTTGATTATTACCAGTGATTATAACATCATCAACATAAATCAAAACCCCGGTAAAAATCTCATAACGATGAAATGTGAAAAGAGAATAATCCCCCTTGGATTGTTTGAAGCCGATACCTAGCAAGGTTGAGGAGAATTTATTATTCCAATTGCGTAAGGCCTGTTTAAGTCCATACAAAGATTTTCGTAAACGACAAACTTTATCCTTATGCTGTTGTTCAAAACCCTGTGGAAGCTTCATGTAAACTTCCTCGTTTAAATCCCCATGTAAAAATGCATTATTTACATCTAATTGATGTATTATCCAACTTCGAGCAACGGCAACTGCTAATAAACATCGAACTGTAACCAATTTAGCAACAGGAGCATAAGTGTCGTGATAATCGATACCTTCAATCTGCGTGTAGCCCTTAGCTACTAACCTCGCTTTGTATCGTTCAATCGACCCGTCTGATTTGTACTTTACTCTATAGACCCATTTCGAGTCAATAGCTTTCTTACCCACTGGTAAGTCTTCTAGTGTCCATGTCCTATTTTCCTCAAAGGCACGGATCTCCTTCTCCATTGCATCCCTCCAATGTTTGTGCTCCACTGCCTGCTTAAAAGTTTTTGGCTCATCACAAGATGTGATGGCATTTAAAATGTGGCAATGAGCGTTAGAAAAATGCACATTAGTGATGAAATTCGTAATAGGATACACTATACCCGAATTAGCTGTAGGAGAGGAAGCAGGAGTATGGGCTATAGAAGACGGAACATCACAAATGTAGTCTTGCAATTTTGCAGGAGCTGAACGCAAACGAGTGCTCTTTCTGATACCCAAAACACCCTCTTCACCAACCTGTGATCTCGAAGTATCCAAAATCTCAACCGATTCGTCCTCGGCTACTGGAGGACTGACCGAACCAGTCACTGCTGGTTCGGGTGGGCTGTCTGCACCAGCAGCTGCTGGTTCGGTGCTGGCTGGCACCGGCCGAACAGTGGGGGTCGGTGTTTGAGGCACCGGCCCTTCATTGTAATCAAGTAGTCCCGGGTTTCGTTGTATGTGTTCACTACTAGCATCTCGGGTTTCAAGGAAAGGAAATATCTTTTCGTAAAAATGAACATCTCTTGAAATAACAATTTTATTTTCCTTCCTATTGTAAATTTTATAACCCTTTTGCCCATGTGGATAACCAACAAAAATTCCCGATGCCGCCCGATCATCAAATTTATCACTACTTCTATCCTTCGTGCGATAATAACATAAGCTCCCAAACACACGTAAATGATTGTATACGGGCAATTTCCCAAAAAGCATTTCAAATGGACTTTTATTACGAAGAGCTGAAGAGGGAGTCAAATTTATCAAATAAGCCGCGGTTAAGATACACTCACCCCAAAACTTCTTAGGTAATCCTGCCTGAAATCGAAGTGCTCTATCCACCTCCAAAAGGTGTTTGTGCTTCCGCTCAACTACACCATTTTGTTGCGGCGTCCCAACCAAAGAGGTTTGGAATTGGATCCCATGACTCGTATAAAACTCCAATAGCGGCCCATACTTGAATTCTTGCCCGTTGTCGCTCCTTATTTGTTTGACATGAAACCCAAATTGTGTTTTGACCATACGACAGAAATCCATGAGTATCTGATGTGCTTGGGATTTTTCCCTCATTAGAAAAACCCAAGTGCACCGAGTAAAGTCATCGACAACAGTGAGAAAATACCGAGCACCAGTTAAAGACAAAACTCGATAAGGACCCCAAATATCACAATGAATTAAGTCAAAACAACCACGAGTTTTGGTAATAGACGAAGGGAAAGGCAAGCGTTCTTGCTTAGCACGATGACAAACATCACAAATGACATCAGTTTTCTTAACATTCAAATTGGGAAAAACACACAACTTCTGAAACGAAACATGACCAAGACGTCGATGCCACAAGACGGCATCCTTATTCAATTGAGCCGAGAAAACCGATCCACCCGCGGTTTGTGCTTGCAACAAGTATAGCCCATCTCGCTGCTTACCCGCTCCAATCAGCCTCCTCGAGTGAAGGTCCTGTATATAACAAAGATTGTGATGAAACGTTAATGTGCATTTTCCCATTTGAGTTAATTTGCTCACTGACAACAAATTATAACGAAAACCAGGTACGTAGAGCACATCATGGAGAGTGATATTTTCCGAAATTTTAACTTTTCCAATATGAGTTACTGCTAACGAGGTCCCATTAGGCAACTTAACTGGGCCAATCAAATTGTTTATTTTGACGTCATACATAACCGAATGAGAAGACACCATATGATCTGTAGCACCTGTATCTATTATCCAATCATGAAATGACAAGACTTGACCTGTCAAGTTGACACAAGGAGAGGACGTAGTAGGGCCAAGAAGAGACACCAATTGCCGGTATTGTTGTGCTGACAGTCCCGAGATGGGGCTGTCTTCTCCACCAAGTGGGTCGGTCACAGCTACTGCCGGTGCGGCGACCGGCCCTCGGGATCCGTTGCCCTGCCCCTTGTTCTTCCAACCGGGTGGGTACCCAATTAGCTCAAAACACCGCTCCTTGGAATGTCCCTGTTTCTTGTAATGAGCACATGTAAAACGATTAGTACGACGGTTTCCTGTCATAAGAGCCGTGCCACCCTCGGTGGTCTTGGCTGTCAAAACGGCGGCGTCCGGTATCACCACCAAACCCGCTGCTACGCTTTGCTGTTTCTCCTCCTGGCATAACACAGAATATGCACTACCAACAGATGTTAAAGGCTTCGTGTTCATCAATTGTGAACGAATAGTTGAGAAAGATGAATCAAGACCCATCAAAAGGTTCAACAATTTCTCCATATCACGAATTTACAAAAAAGCCTTTGCATGACCACAAGTACATGGTGGGATCTCAACTAGTGTATAGAGTTCATCCCATAATGACCTCAACTTAGTAAAATAGGTTGAAATGGGTAAATTTGCTTGCTTCAAGTGTGAAATCTCGCGTTTTAATTCATAGACACGAGGGACGTTGCCTTGTGAAAATCTCTCATGCAAATCTAGCCAAATATCATGCGCAGTTTCTAAATAAGTGATACTCTCGTTTATCTCTTTTGACACAGAATTCGAGAGCCAAGTTGCAACCATGGAGTCACACGCACTCCAAGTCTCAAAATCCGGTGAATCTTCATCCGGTTTGACAATATTGCCGTCAAGAAAACCAATTTTCCTTTTTGCTTTGAAAACCTGAAGAATTGCCCTTCTCCATGAAGGGTAATTGGGTCCTGTTAAAATGTTTTGAACAAATATTAAACCCGGATTATCCGAGGGATGTAGGTAAAAGGGTGAGTTAACATCAATAACTCCCCCTGTCGGGAGAGCCGGCATGATAGTTTGGTTAATATCAGCTTGAGTAGACTCGTTATTGTTAACATCCGTCATATTTTAATAAATCAAAACACAAAACAGGCACAAAAAGCAAGAGGGAAGAAGTGTAACTCACAATAGCATCCAAGGTGCTTAAGCCGTGACCAACAAGGAAGAAAAGCAAAATACTTAACGCAAGATCGTACTTTGCTCTGATACCATGTAGAAATGAACAAGAACTAAAAACACAAAGTAAATGGAAGGATGAAATGTATACTACTTTATTTTGGATGATTAAAAGAGAACAAAACTACCCCTATTTATACTATTACATAGAACAACCTATCAGCTTCCCAAGCTATGAGTTACATGAAGTAAATAACAAGAAATATCTATGCTTTAATCCTACTTATTGCCAGTTGGGAGGGGAGAGCAAGAGATGGAGTAAACGCTACCTACCCACTAATTACATAGATCATTCTAGAAAAGGAATAAAAGAATATGCTAAGTACAATATAAATGCGTACAAATACGAAGTACTAAAGTCTACAAAAAAAAGAATACAAAGAAAAATATGAAAACTATTTTCAACAGATTAGGATAGTATTGAAAGTTAGGGTTGTTGGGATTCGAACTTGTGACTTCTTAGTCAATAAGATTCTAATACTGTAAATGAACTAATATTTCAAAAGTTTAAGCTAACAAGTGAAGGTTTATGAATAATTTTTGTATTTTAATGAAATTCTGGAGGATTTTTTGCAAATAGAGGAATTAATCTCAGAAATTTGGGTAGATGGCACCTGATTTGAATATCAATAAATGATTGGAAGATAAGTACTAGGTAATGCTTTGTTAGGTCAATATTATTATCGGAGTTATAGTATAACTGTCATTCTCTAATGGTGTTGTCATTGCAAGAATAAAAAATATTGCGAGAGAAATAATATGACTTAAAGTGAATATTAGCGATAAATTTTTAAAAAATCACTCTAACATTAGTATCTTTACTCTATTAATAACGTTATCCTCATTTGAAATCTAACATTAACATCTTTACTCTGTTAATAACGTTATCCTCATTTGAAATCATATGATAACAATAACGTTTGTTGCTTTAATAATGGCAATCTCCTAAGTAGTTAACATTATCTTTTAAATTTCAATCTCTTATTTGAACACTATATAATATTTTTTCATACAAGCACATACAAGCACATATAAGGGCGAGGTAGAGGAAGTGAGATATTCTCTAGAGTATTAATATGGTAATATTATTGTCAGAGTAGAAATATTATCATCAAAGCAAGATTATAGTTTTTAATATAATTTTATGACTCTCATTATTTACAACTCACGTTATTACATTGATAGTAACAAGTTTTACCTGACAATAACAATTTAGTATCAATATTCCATCTATTATTTAAACTTATGAGCATAGGGATCTGTAGAGAATAAAAATAACCCAGTTAATATTAAAATAAAATAGTAAAATAATAACAAAAATTAAAAATACAATTTTATATTATTTTCCCTCTCCTCTTTCTCCCCCCCACATGCCCCTGCCTGCCCTCTCCTCTCTCTCTCCCCGCGTGCCCCTGCCTGCCTCCTTCCCCAAACATCTCTCTCTCTCCTCCTTGACATCCTTCACCATCTCCCTCTCTCACCACCTACCGCCCCTCATCTCCGGTCACTCTCCCATACCGGCCACCCCGACCCGGTACGCCTACCGACGACCACCGGCACCGCCTGACCTGACCGGTACCGGGCCGGTACTGCCTCCCTCTCTCTCTCACCCACATCCCACTCTCTCTCCTCAAACCACTCACCATCATCTCCTTCTCTCTCTCCATTACCGGCCACCATGGCCGGGTACCAACGACCGCCTCCTCCACGCTCTACCGCCTCGCGCTCTCTCTCTCTCTCCTACCGCCTCCTCTCCTCGGTCACTTCTCTCTCCCATACCGGCAACCCTGATACAGACTAAAGGAGGTTCCATCCCAAAACCAATTGGCAATGGGTGGAATAGCCCCTCTAGTATATAAATTGGTACATTTTGTGTCTTCCCACCGATGTGGGATACTTATTTTTCCTTTTAGCTCTTTTTTGGGCTGTAACAAACCACCACGCTCCGCAACCGTCGTCCTCGACGGCTGTCACTCTAGGTAGCTTCACTCTAAGTAGGTAGCCCTTTTCTCTGGACGGCTTCACTCTACTCTAGGTAGCCTCTCCTAGGTAGCCCTTTTCCCCCTGGACGGCTTCACTCTAGGTAGCTTCACTCTGAGTTAGGTAGCCCTTTTCTCAGGACGGCTTCACTCTACTCTAGGTAGCCCTCTCCTAGGTAGCCCTTTCCGAAACTTAGGCCCGTTATAAGTGGTTTGTCCAGTACGGCCATCGGGCACGGTTCGTCCCATACCGGACCGAGCACGACTCCGGAGCAAGGTCCGTCCCATACCAAACACGAGCCCCTTGGAATCGATCCGAGGATCGACGGCTCTGATACCAATGATACAGACTAAAAGAGGTTCCATCCCAAAACCAATTGGCAATGGGTGGAATAGCCCCTCTAGTATATAAATTGGTACATTTTATGTCTTCCCACCGATGTGGGATACTTATTTTTCCTTTTAGCTCTTTTTTGGGCTGTAACAAACCCCGACCCGGTATGCCTACCGCCTACTGCCGACCACTAGTACCGCCCGGTACCGTCTTTCTCTCTCTCCTACCGCCTCACCAACTCACCATCTCTTTCTATAAATACCCCATTCTCCCTCTCTCACACTAAGGCACAAGAAGCCTTCCTCCTTTCTCTCTCCTAACAACCCCCAACACAATCACCCATCTCTCTCTCTCTCCTCCCGCTCCGGTCTAACGCCGGCCACCTCGCCCGCGCGGCTCCAACCACCAGTGCCGGTCTCTCTTCTCCGGCCACCTCGACGGTCCTTTGGCCCGTATTTCCCGCTCTCCAGGCCTACAAGCCCACGCCCCCGCCACCTCGCCGGTACGGATTCCGGCCACCAGCTGTCAAGGGCCCTTTCCATATACAATAAGTATTTATTGTTATTTACCTTACGTTATTTATTTATCATATATTATTATTATTATGTCTTTACTAACTTAGGCATCAGAGGGGTCCCCCGCGGGCAAACCCGTGCGTCCCTCTAATGGCCTTCTTTATTTTTGCAGGGGAGCTCGAGCTAAACGCGCCAGCAGCTGCTTCCTCAAGTGAGGGTTGAGTCCCGCTCTCATCTAGAACCTAACAAAAAAATCCCGAAACAGGATCTGTCTAGATTAATGTAAATTTCGGGCATATTATAAGAGTAGGAGAATAATAATATATTACTATACAATTCTTATTCGCCTTCTTTAGACGTGTGGCTCACAAATAGTGCACTGGTACTCTTTGACTTCTTCTTGAAGTTTGTCGTAGAGCCATTTTTGTCCATTGACGAGGGAAGGAAATAGAATTCGAGCCACTGCTGCTTTGCCATAGAACGCTTATACTATCCTGGTTTTGGGGCAGGTCTATGTCTATTTCAGTAAAATAAGATTGGGTTTATTACTAAAATGACTTGAATTTTATATACAGTTTTAAAGATTTACCTATATTTTTTTCAATATTATATCTAAATTTTTAAAATTTTTTTAATGTTATACCTTAATATGATACCGATAACATTTGTTAGTTTTTGCTAACATAATATTAAAAAAGTATTTTTAAGAATATATAAATTATTTTTCAAAATATTTGTAAAACATGTTGATATTTAAAATATTTTAAATTATTTAAACTGTAAATTCAATTTTTTAAAAAATCCTTTATCTTTTTTTTTTAAAATATTACGTCAGTAAAAACTAACAAATATTAAGGTTGTTACATTAAGTTCGGACATTGAAAAATTTTAAAAAGTTTAGATATAACATTGAAAAATTAGAAATAAATGGTTTTTTAAAACCACACCTAAAATTTAGGTGGTTTCAGTAAATAACCTAATAAAATAAAAGGAATATACCCAGTGCCTCAAGGGCTCCCGCCTACACAGGGTCTGGGGGGGCGGATGTACGCAGCCTTCCCCCCTCAGGGTGTTAACCTGAAGAGAGGCTGTTTCCCAATACCCCCAACCTGAGGGTGAGGACTTCCCAGGAGGTCACCCATCCTTGTACTACTCTCGCACAAGTACGCTTAATTTCGAAGTTCTAATGGGATCCGATGACGGCGTGTTGGTGCCCTCTTTGCTTGATATTGCCAGGTTAATAATTATAACTGTAAGAGTAATAATGCGGCTTTTGGTGAAAAATAGCCAATAGATTTCACAAAATTGCTCAAGCAATGCAACTTTGACTTGGCAATAACACTACTCTAAAATATTTTTATTATTCCATGGAGAATATTATTAATAGAGTAGTCAATATTATAATCAAAACAACGATATACTTTATAGAGGATACTAGTCATAAAATTACAATGAAAATAATATTTACGAGACAATAACATTGAATATTGAGGCAAAATCGAATGACATTGGTAGTATTTTTTTAAAGAGAATTTTAGATGTATTCAATTTACATACCTAGTAATATGACCAAAAATTATTAGATGATAAAAATAAGATATTTTTAATTGTGTTATTTTGATCCATGTAGAATTACATTGTATTAGGTTAGTTCTATGATTTAATTAAAATTAAATTATAACGTAATTTTTAACAGTACGATCATATTAGATGTAAGTGATCCAGTATGATTATCCACCAGTATGCCCTATTTAAACCCTTAATATCAATTTTGCTATAGGACGAAATTGACACAATATAAATTGTATAAGAACTAAAGTAAGACAAGTAAAAATATAAGGATTAAATTAATACAAGTATTAAGATCTACTCATGCTCATACTTTGTTTGCTTTACTGTTGCCAAGTCTCATGCTCTAGGCTGCGGACCAGCTTCCCAGGTTGGGAGTCCTCGGAAACAGTCTCTTTTTAGGGTAGCACCCTGAAGGGGAAGGCTGCGTACATTTACTCCCCAGACCCTACGTATGCGGGAGCCATTGGAGGCACTGGGTTCATTGTTGTTGTTGTATCATAAATTACCCTAAAAAGTAATATTAAATTAATTTTGTATTAGCTAATTACCTTTTCTTAATGTTTTCTAATGGCCTTTTGTTGCGTGCGTTGAACACATAATTAAGGTTCTGTTTGATTCAAAAGAAAAATATTTTTTTTTAATAGATAATTATTCTTTACTTAAAATTTTTTATACTGTAAATTATGATTGTATTATATTCATTCGTACAAGGTTCATGCTTGACTAAGAGGTTCAAGTGTGGCGCATGACAGCTAAAAACGTTTTTTCTCCATGAAGGAAGTCAATTTCCTTATAATGGAGGATACTCTTTTCTATATTTGTAGTTGATCATGCGAAAATATGTGAAGAATAACAAAATTAAGACAGTAAAAGTTCTCCGCCAATACATGTAGTATTACTCTCTTTTTAAAGTTGCGTCTTAATATTTGCTCCTATATACTGTTTTAACAGATACATTACAGCCATAATGTCCTTATTGAAAAGGTCCGATTGAAGTTGACCTTATATTTTATATTTTATTTATTCCTTACGTACCCCCGTCTTTCGCTGCTCTTCATTTATGACCTGTAACCGCTCTGCTCTCTCTCTCTTTCTCTAAATCTCATATTTCTCTGCAACAAAATGGTGAACCCCCGCGCAGAGGGGAAGAACCTCAACTACGACCTCAATCAGCCATTGATAACCGTCGATCCCCCGCGGTTACCTAAATCGGACGGCGGCGGCGCCAACCGAGATGAGGCGGAGAAGGAGGAGAGGCGGTTATCGGCGAGGATACTGGTTGAATCGAAGAAGCTATGGCATGTCGCGGGGCCATCGATATTCAGCAGAATCGCGTCGTTCTCGATGAATGTTGTTACGTCTGCGTTCGCAGGCCATATCGGCGATCTCGAGCTTGCTTCTCTCTCTATTGCTAACACCGTCATTGTCGGATTCAACTTCGGTCTTCTCGTACTATCTCTCTCTCTAGAATCTCGTTTGCTCATTTCTCCTTGAAATTGGTTGAGGAATTAAACGTAGGTCATGCATGGTTTTATATTAGAATATAGCTTATTTAAATGAATGTCCATTGCGCTTGAAGCGTGGATAGATAGTATTGAAAGTTAGGGTTATTGGGATTCGAACTTGTGACCTCTTAGTCAATAAGATTCTAATACAGTAAATGAGCTAATATTTTCAAAAGTTTAAGCTAACAAGTGAAGGGTTATGAATAATTTTTATATTTTAAAGAAATTCTGGAGGATTTTTTGCAAATAGAGGAATTAATCTCAGAAATTTGTTTAGATGGCACCTGATTGGAATATCAATAAATGATTGGAAGATAAGTATTGGAAGATAAGTACTAGATAATGCTTTGTTAGGTCAATATTATTATCGGAGTTATAGTATAACTATCATTCTCTAATGGTGTTTATTGAAAAGGTCCGATTGAACTGGACCTGGAATCTGAGCTCAGTCGATTTGTACCGATGCGTATTATTGTTATCTCCTCAACAAAATGTGAAATTCTTATCTGAACCTTCGTGTCAGACTTTGGCATATGCATTATTCCACATGATATCTCCTCCATTTGCAGTTTTCCTGTTTACCCCACTTCCAATAATGTTTTTTTTTTTTTTTTTTTCCTGAGTGCCATAAGTGAGTGCTAGTTGAAATCCTAAAATCAATCAATTAATGCCTAGATTGTCACTTAATCCTTGGGACATGATAGGGAGATTCAATAAAACAGTTACAATAATAATAACGGCTTCAAAGTTTGTAGGGAACTATTTTTCTTAAGACTTATTTCGTCCTTATCGAAATAGTCTCAGAGATACAATAAAGCTAAAACAAAAGGTGAGAATGAGTGTAGAGAGGATATATTTTTGGGACTGAAGGACAAGAGAATGATAGAATAATTTTTGGCTATCTATATTGTAATATTGAGGATTAAAAGGTATTTTAGTTTTTCAAGTGTTTCATTATATGAAGAGACATATCTGTTCACCATGAGACACTAATAAGACTGTCATTAGTAAATTTTACTTTAAGGAAATAAAATAATTCGTCTGTGCAACTTAATGCAGTACCTATTGGTAAAAATAGAAAAAAGTGATAATTTCTATTATTAGAACGCTGTCTTCTATGAACAAATGATATCCTTTGGGGAATATTAGATACATGATTTTGGAATGAGCATCATTCCTAAGCAAGTTAAGTAGGCTGTCTACTTATACAATATATATACTAATGATCATTTCAATTTAATATGTATACACAAAAGATCTTTATATTACTTGTCTTATAAAATATCTTTTTACCCTATATATTTGTTATGTTAAGGAACCTACTATCCCAAAAGCTTAAGCTCATAATGGGTAAACACTTACAAATGATTCTATACTAATAGTGCCCCTCATGCGCACGCCTATTGATCATAAAGCATGGATACTGCACATGTCCATCTCATACTTTGTGCTAAAATTATATCAATATTAAAAGTGATGGTTGTTGGGATCTTTCGGTCAACAATGCTTTGATACCACATCAGAAACCAACTATCTCAAAAATATAAACCGAGAGATAAAAATCTATTACTCTAACCAAAATAACAATTCTAGTGCCACAATGGCTCCTGCCACAGCAGGGTTTGGGGGGTGGGATATATGCAGCTTTACCCCTTCAAAGTGCAACCTTAAAGGGTGGTCATGGGAAAATCCATTACTCTAACCAATTATTTATATTGTGTACTAACTTTGAATGTAGCATTCTAATATTAGTGAACTTGTACTTGAAAATAATTCATGCTAACAAGTTAAATCCTCAGTTGGGAATGGCAAGCGCTTTGGAGACACTATGTGGACAAGCATT
Source organism: Simmondsia chinensis (assembly GCA_018398585.1). Lineage (NCBI taxonomy): Eukaryota > Viridiplantae > Streptophyta > Magnoliopsida > Caryophyllales > Simmondsiaceae > Simmondsia > Simmondsia chinensis. The sequence continues at coordinate 759,299 of JAGTTD010000001.1, read as the reverse complement.
CGGAGCGAAGAAACTACACATGCTAGGCATCTACATGCAAAGATCCTGGATAGTCCTCTTCCTCTGCTGCTTCCTTTTGCTTCCTTTCTATGTCTTCACCACCCCAATCCTCAAGTTCCTTGGTGAACCGGACGACGTGGCGGAGCAGTCAGGTATTAGAGTATCTAAATCCTCATTTGCTCTAATAGTTGATTATGACTTATAGTTTACTTTTTATATCCATATCCACATATTCTATTATCTAGTTATGGCTACTTTAGTCTTTACGTTATCATTATACCCTCTATGTAGTAATGCTTGTGATCTCAATATTATTCAATTAAATATAATTTTTTATTTCACATCAGGAACAGTAGCGGTGTGGCTAATCCCACTCCACTTCAGCTTCGCCTTCGTCTTCCCGTTGCAGCGGTTCCTGCAGAGCCAGCTTAGGACACCAGTCATAGCCTGGGTGTCACTGGTGGCGTTTGTCGCGCACTGCTTACTTAGCTGGCTGCTGGTGTATGTGATCCCGCTCGGGCTGGCGGGGCTGTGCATTGCGCTGAACATATCGTGGTGGATACTGGTGGTTGCGCAGATGGGGTATGTAGCTTGGGGTGGGTGCCCTGATACTTGGACCGGATTCTCTTTGGAAGCCTTTTCTGGTCTCTGGAAGTTTGTTAAGCTCTCTGCTGCTTCCGGTGTCATGCTCTGGTAATGTATGATATATCTTTGCATTTATTTAATATTATTTTTTATGATTTAATCTCGCTCTAGGAGTTTGGTAAGTTATTTGATCTTGATTCTATGATCACTATTTAAATACTGAAAGTATAACTTCTTATGGAAACAAAGTAGTATTATACATAATTGTATTTCAAGAACGAAGGGACTCAGAATTTCACTGAAAATGAAAGAGAAGTTTTAGTATGTGTGCAACACCTGCTAACGGGGTGTTTACAGGAAAACTTGAAAAGTCTTAAATTGCAAAAGTACAAAATATTGCTACTATACTACCCGCTGAACATAAAAGTGGCCTAAAAATATGTCTAGAGGCGTTTTAAAAAAAAAACATGTGAAGTCAGTGGCAAAGCAACTGGTTTCACATGCTTTAGAATGGGAGCTTTATTTTCATATGTAATGGATCCTGTAACTCCTCGCGGATCAAGAGTTATGGCGGTTTTAAATCACAATCGCAGATCGGTGTTTCTAGCAATGCCTGTTTGAGTTTGGCAGTCCAGTTGCTCCATGAATTTTTTGATCACTTGTCCTACATCAAGCACAAATTTAGGATACTAATATAATTTACTAGGTATTGTTTTCCTTACAAGCATGCATGTATTCCATTTAGAAGATTTTTTTTTTTCTTTACTAGATATTGCTGGTACACAGACGCGATGCAATGTTGGTGAAGTTAATGCGTATAGGTGGATTTCGTGGCTATATATTGGGGACCAGAGTATTCAATTTTAGGGGTGTGAATGAGCCGAGTTGGCTCATCATGAAGCTCAAAAAGCTCGGCTCGCTTTCAGCTCGAGCCGAGCCGAGCTGGCTCGTTTAGCTTATCGAGCTGAGCTCGAGACTATTGAAATTCGAGCTCAAGCCTAAACGAGCCTAAGTGAGATTTTTTTAATATAATATATTTGCTTAAATATTGCCCAATGAATGCATATTGGAGCCTAAATGAGCCGAGCCTGAGCTTAAACAAGTCCAAATGAGCCTATATTGACATTAAATGAGCCGAAATAGTGCAAGCCTAGTTTGAAGTTCACCGAGCTTAGATCGAGCCAAGCCGAGCCCGAATTTTCAAAGCTCGGCAAGCTTCGTGCCGAGCCTGAGCCGAGCTTAAAGCTAACGAGCCAAGCCTCGAGCCTGGTAGGCTTGGACTCGGCTCGGCTCGGCTCGGCTCGGCTCAAATACACCCTAGTCGTTTTCCAAAGGAATGCTTTAATTATATTTAATATATATGGTAAACAATTATGAACTTACACAACAACAATTAATTTGGTGTTACTTTTGTAATTAAATTAATATAAAACGGTTGGACCAAAAAAAACGGAAACGTAAAATTCAAATTGAGTACATCAATTTGTAGAAAAAACTTGGCATCCACCACAAGAGAGAAAATAACAAGGATTTTATATTCTTAAATTAATGAATGAGTTATACAACTATGGCAAATATTTATAAGCAAAAAAGAAACCCTAAAACGCAAAATTACAAAAATACCCCGAAAAATATGAAATTACAAAAATTTCAGTTTAGGTTTTTGGTGGTCTAATTGCTCGGAAAACTCTTCGCTACTCGTCCTACATCACAAATTGTATAATATGAAATCGTTAAGTCCGCAAACTACATATGTAAAATTAAGTGCGTTTAACATTTTCAGTTATAAATTAGCGGAAACTATAAGTCTGAAAACGTATTGAATTAGTCAATAATCCCCATATTCATTTTTTTATTTTTAATTTGGAAACTGTTGGTAAAAGTAGCTTGGAGAACTGGTACTACAGAATATTGGTGCTGATGACTGGTGGATTAAAGAACGCAAAAATCGCTGTTGATGCCTTGTCTGTCTGGTATGTCATCCGTCTTTATCATAATGACGTGCGTTCACCATTCGATTCAACTCAGTGGGTTGTTAAATCCTTTTTCCAAAAAAGTTACTTAAAGAATAAGATCGTATTATTACAAAGGTAAAATTGTTAATATTAGAGCAAACTTGTAAAATTTTATGGTTATTATTTACTAATTAATAATATTTTTTACACTGTTAGTAATAAATCTCTAAAAATAGAATATTGTTCACAATGGCATTTGAAAAAAGTAATCAACTAAACACGCACATGATATAATCACTATTGTACATGTGGAAAAACAAATTCTTGAGAATATATTTTTCAAGAACTAATGGACAATTTTTTCAATTTTAAGCATTTGTTTTTGGAAAAAGCTCTTATTATTATCACTAATTCTTGGCCTACCACTTCCAAATTTTTATAAAAATTAATATTTTTGTTCAAATGGTCCAAATTGGCAGCATGACAATTAATGGATGGGAGATGATGATCCCTCTTGCCTTCTTTGCTGCAACTGGGTAACTTGCTGTAATCATTGTCTCTTTTACGTCGAGTTTATCTTTTTACCCTTGCTGCTTGTTTTGTTGGTTGGATGGTCTAATATTTCATGATTTCTCAAATGACTGAAAACACAAAGTCAATTTCACATTTGATTTTTCTTCATTTATTTATCTTTACTTAGTGGCAAGCATGAGGAAATCAATTGTCATCTCGAAGACTACAGTCCCTCCTAACAGTATAGATGTCTAATAGTCTTTTGTGAGAGAGGTTATCTCACTAAAGTACAGACAATTCATAATTTGCCAATTGGGGACATGATCTATTGGGAAGCGCGGGAATAAATGAATCAAATGTTTGTTGAAATATTTGTATTTAAAATTGATTATAGCTCGTTCGCTTTGGTTTTGAAGGCTTGATAGCTTATCGAGTCAAGTTCGAGTAAACTTGATAAACTTAGTGAACCGAGTTCAAAATAGAGGATGCTCGACTCGTTAACATTCGGGGACAACTTGATGAGGATTTATCAAGAGTTTTTTAAGGGCTTGTTAATGGCTCATTAATTGTTGGTATTGGCTCAAAAATGGTATAATAATGACTCAATAGTAATTCAAATAGCTAGGCTCGGTAGCGTATTTGACTTGATTATGTGCTTGATTCTAGTTGATAACGAGCTCAACTCGACTCAGTAATAAGCTCGAATTGAATCGATTAGGCTAATGAGTTGAGTCAAGCTATATCGAACGCACTAATATCTTATTGAATTGAGTTCAAATAAAGGGTTCAAAGCTCGATATAGAGCTTGGCTTGAACTCAAGCTTCATCAAGCTCGAGTTCAAATAAGGGGCTGCTCGGCCTAACTCAGCTCACTTGTCCTCCTTGTAGACTAGAGCATAATGGTGTACTTTGCCAATCTGGCCTTGTATGGTTTAATAGATAAATGCCACTAAGATTGAGACCATAAGACAATAGCCTTAACTCCATTTACTTTGTGAAAAAAAAATGATGACCCACTTTGATCCATCTAGTTGAATCCTGTCTAATAGGAAGTTACTGTTGTTTGCAGAGTGAGGGTAGCGAATGAACTGGGTGCGGGGAACGGGAAGGCAGCAAAGTTTGCAACACAGGTGGCGGTGGCAACCTCAACCATCATAGGGATCTTCTTTTGCGTGCTAATAATGGCATTCCACAACAAGTTTGCCCTCATATTCTCAGATAGTACCTCTGTTCTTCAGGAAGTGGACAAACTCTCTTGGCTCTTAGCAGCCACTATTCTCCTTAACAGCGTCCAGCCTGTTCTTTCAGGTTCACCTTTAATCTAATTGTTTTTTTTCTTCTTAATAAAACATAATACGACTTAGGCCGAGTTACGGCTTTAAAGGCCTCTTCGCCGAGATACTTGGTGATTAACAAATTTGGCAATACGAGGTGATGGTGAGTCTAGGGACGTCTCACAGCAGGAGTCCTTCTTTCTAGAAGTCCAGAGTGATTTTAGTCTAGTTTGTTGCTTTTAATTTTTGGCATGTTTTCTTATTTCTTTTCGTAGCATTGTCTTTTATACTTTCTTGTTGGTAAGCTTTTTAAATTAGCTTAGAAGTAGGGCTGTGGAGTAAGTAGGAGTCCAGCTTTATAAATAGGGTTGTAATTAACCTGGCTCAACAAGTTTTCTGCCTTGATTTCAATTGAATTAAATCTTTTGTTCTCTAGTGTGAGTTATAAGATTGAGTTTATTTTCCCCTTATTCTTCTTAAATTTAGCAAGTCGAAGTAAGGAAGGACGTTGAATCCTTCCTTCCATTTCAGTCTAGTAGGCGAGCTACATGATAACAAAATATAGTAAATATGTTGAATATTTGGATTTGCTCAATGAAAAATGAATGTGCCTGGTTTGAGTGAAATAAAGTTGTATTATGTCATGTCTGGAATCTAATAATTTTGTGCTGAGACTGTGATTTTACTTGCGATTACAGGTGTGGCTGTAGGATCAGGGTGGCAGGCGTGGGTAGCCTATATAAATATTGGTTGCTATTACATCACTGGGCTTCCACTTGGGATCATCATGGGTTGGGTCTTCAATACAGGTGTTATGGTACGTATTCTTAAATCATATTTATATATTCACTATTTCTGAGAAGACTATAGTTTATAATATAATGTATTGTTTTATCGTTTTACATGTATAATGCATGTCACTTGGTTAGATCACGCATCGTGACATATTGTTACATATTAATGTAAAATTTTCATTAATTTTTTTTTTAACACAATAAAATTTTCATTATTATGTGAAAAGTCACTTGTTACTATAAATTTACTATGGCGCCAACCCCTTTGCAACTACATATTGCGTTCATAGCCTACATATTTTCTTTTTAACGCCATGTTTTGTAGTTATTATTAGTATTAGTGTTATATTTACCATTTTTCTAATGCGTATTCAAGGGACACATGTCAATGTATATTACTTACATTTTACCTAATTTCATGAGGTTAATTCCCTTGTATTTTATTGACATAAATAAAAGTGATGGACCATTTGTTTTTAATTTATCAATTAGACTCCGACATTAGAACTCTGAAATTAAGTGTGTTTGGGCGATAGTAGTACCAAGATGGATGACCTCCTGGGAATTCCTCGTGTTGCACCCTTCAGGTTAGAGGTTCCCGAAAACAGCCTCTCTTTAGGGTAGCACTCTAATGGGGGAAGACTGCGTACATCTACCCCCCTAGACCTTGCTTACGCGGGAGCCCTTGGGACACTGGGAATATTGTTTTGCTTTGCTTTACTCAGTTAAAAAAAAAAATATCAATTTGACATCTATTTTCATAACAAAGGTTGATTTATCAAGAAAGCGAAGTAATAAACTGATGATTTATACACCCCTTAGCATGTGCTTATTAGAAAAATCTTTATATTTGTGATTTAATCTGTGAAAGAAAGGACTATCCCCAAAAACATAAGAAAGGAGAAAAGACCCACTGTACATACTTCCGTAAGGATCCAGCTTTGAATCTTATATAGGATCTCATATAGTGAGAGTCAATATGATAATTGAGTCGGTAATTTTAGTCACATGAATATGTTCCTGGTTTCTATTAGGTATATATTTATATCAAAATTAATGTATGTAAAATATAAAAATGAGAAAAAGGAAAAAAATGTGAATTTCACTTCCATAGGTCATGTAGGGGGTATGGGTATAGAGTTGTAGGTGGGAAGTTTATTTCTACAAATTAGCTAGTATGGGTTGATGTCCTTTTTTGTGTTGATATCTTTTTGTTATAAATGGGTTGTTGTGTTGTGTAGAAAAAAAGTGTAGAGAATAAAGAAGAGAAAATGTAGAGAGTGAGTTGGGTTTGTAAAAGGTGCTAGGAGTGCATCTGGACAGGGGGAGAGAAGTGAAAATGATTGTAAGAAAGAGTTTTCTTTGTGAGGTCTTGATGTTGAGTGGGTTCCCCGAGCATGAAGAGAATCATGCTCGAGTGACTTGTTGAAGTATTGAGAGAGTTGAAAGTTTTTGTAGCTTTCTCTTTCGAAAGCTGCATTGTGGGAGGTTTGGTGGCTTACCTTGCAAAGCTACATTAATTCAAGGGCTAGTGGCTTACCGTTCAAAGCTACTTTGGGAGAGAATTGATGACTTACCTTACAATAGTCACATTGATGTTGATAATGTCGTAATATGGGGTGACTTGCCATGCAATAGTCACATTGTAATGCTTAATTTCATAGTAGATTGAGGCATCTGTTGGGTTCCATGGTTTTTCCCTTTAGTTGAGAGATGGTTTCCATGCAAGTTTGGTGTGTTGTTTTTTGTTGTTTTTGTTGGTTTTACACGCTTCAATTTGTGCTCAATGTGTGATTTTTTCCAATATTTTCATAGTTTCCCCTTGATCTCCATGTCAAAGGATATGCTTGGTGAATTGATAGCATTATTCTATTACGACTTGGTATATACGGCTTTTCTTAGATCCTACTTTGAAAAGAACGCCGTATATACAAGTGTTGCCTCATTAAATTAGGAAAAAAAGACCTTAGGACGATGATTGCTAAAATTTTTGGAAGCACATCTGTTCTCCTTTTGCATGTTTTCTTGTTATAGTAACATGTAAATTTCTAAATATTGATAATTTTTGAATGGGAATGTGTAAACAATACAGGGGATATGGGCTGGGATGATTTTTGCTGGAACTGCGCTACAAACTTTAATATTGGCCATCATAACAATGCGGTGCGATTGGGAAAAAGAGGTAATCTCTTTTCACGAATTTGTTAGTACAAGTTTCTGTCTGATCTTCTCAAAAAAAATCCAACCGTCTCATCAATGGTAAAGATTTTTTATGTAAGTCTTATAAAATTTTTATATGGTTACGAGAAAGAAAAGATCAACATACAAATCTAATGAGTTATATTACGATAATCTCTAGTTTTAGATTTAGATCTGTTATATTCGTTTACTCAAGGTATAACTTTATACTTCTATTATGATTGGGTTAGCCTTATCTTAACATAAATTTTTCTGTCTATTAATTAATGGTCTAGCATCCATATTGGTACGCCATGCTTCATTATTCTGTCCAAAAAAATTCTCACATGATATGAGAGTAATTTCTAAAACCCAAACCCTTAAACCAATACAACAAATCTATATCTAAAACTAGAGATTATCCTTATTGGTTACTCCATCTAACCATTTGGTTTTAGGATAAAACCCCCTTGGACGTCTGTATGTGGTGCTTACATATTTCAACTCCATGAGTTGGACCTAAAGGCTTAGGAAATTTTATAACTGTGTTAATTCATAGTGGATTATGGTCCTTATTTTTTCCCCATAATTTTATAGGCACAAAGAGTGGTGATGCACGTGCAAAAGTGGTCGAGCCCCAATCCCGAATGACCCAGAAACATAAATCCATTTGAAGCGACACAGTTGGAAGTAAGCTTTTTTCTTTGTTTGTATCAAGCATTGATCGGCCCTGTAATGGTTGCACCTCAATTTGTAGTCTAGGAATCGTTATTGATCAATTCATTCTATGGTGTAGCAAAAATGTAATAATTGATTACAATGGCCTATAATGTGATGTTGAGTAGTCCAAATTGATGATGCATACTGAGAGGAAAAAATTACAATGGTGCGAGTCTTATAGTGTATGATGTATAATGAATAATTATTTATTACTTTATAATTATATAGAGTATTATTTAATAATAATAACATTGACATAATTTTGATCATGTTATAAAATTAGATACATATTATACTCAGAAAGAAAAGAATAAAAATGCAAACTTTAATATATTTAAAAAACAAGTATTTTATTTCAGAACTCAAGAAACAAAATTTTTTTCTTTTATTCAAATAATTCTCCCACATTTTTGCACTCTTTCAGGGTTCATTTACTAGGCACTAATAAGCGTGCTTGGACGAGAGTAGTACCAGGATAGGTGACCTCCTGGAAAGTCTTGGTGTTGCCAACCCCATAAGGTTGGGGGTCCTTGAAAACAGCCTCTCGGTAGGGTTACATCCTGAAGGGTTAAGGCTGTGTATATCCACCACTCCCAGACCCTGCTTATGCGGAAGCCCTGGAGACACAGAGTCTGTTGTTGTTGTTGTTGTTTCTCACTCTTTCAATTTCATTATCTCAATTTCTTTCTTTTCTCACACTTCGTTTCTTTGCCCACACCCATGTATATATGCTCCATACCAAAAGGGTGAGTCATGCCCCCTGAAAGGGAAGGCTGCGTACATCTACCCCCAGACCCTGCTTTTGTGGGAGCCCTTGCAGGCACTGAGTTTTTTTGTTATTGTTGTACGAAAAGAGTTAGTCATCAAAACTTTGGTTTGTAAGTTTGACACATGTAGGGCATGATGTGTCTTACATGCAAAAATATACATATACATACATTATATATGTATATATATACATATAAAAATCTTTTACATAATTTTTAATTTTTTAAGATATTTAATAGCATCCAAATTCAACCATAAAAATTATATTTGAAAAATATTCTATATTTACAACAAATAAATTAATGTTCCAATTTGCGAACTACCTGTTTTGTTGTTTTCTATTGCCCCTCCCCCATTGTTTTTTCTCTAATTTGTTTGCTTGTTCCGTCTCCGTTTTTCGGAGTTGTCAGGGATCGCTTTGTCGAGGCTCTTGTATTGTTCTTTGGCTTTGTTGATATTTATCAAAAAAAAAAAAAAATGATGGTTCTCTAATTGTGGTATGGCCAACTATTTGGAGCATTGCTTGCAAAGGATACTCATTCATTACAAAATTTGCTATAAAGTCTTTCCATAAACTCAGGATATTATCTGATATATTTAATTGGAAGAAGCATATCATTACTTACAGTAATTTTTATTGGTCAGTATAGAAAGAAAAGAAGAAAGTAAATAAATGAAATATAAGTCAAAGTTTTGAAAAGAATAACGCAGACATAATAATAGACTTATTGGAAGGAAAACATACCCAATGTCTCAAGGATTTCCGTCTACACAGGGTCTGGGGGGACGGATATATATAGTATTTCTCCTTCAGGGTGTTAACCTGAAGAGAGGTTATATCCCAATACCCCCAATCTGAGAGTGAGGACTTCCCAGTAGGTCACCCATCCTGGTATTATTCTCGCCCAAGCACGCTTAATTTCGGAGTTCTAATGGAGTCTAGTGACGGCGTGTTGGTGCCCTCTTTGGTACATAATAATAGACTTATGTCAACTAATAATGGGATTACAGGGGTGTGAAATAAATGGTTTCAGTCATAATTTAAATCTAATTAAAATGTAATTTATAGTTAGAATTTAGATATTAAAATATGGTTTGAGATTTCAGGTTGAGACCATCGGAATCAGCCTCTCGTTAGGGTCTTACCCTGAAGGGGTAAGACCACGTACGTCCTACCCCCGAACTCTGCTTATGCGGAAGCCCTTGAGACACTAGAACTATTGTTGTTGTCGTATAATATGGTTTGAGAGTTCTTATAGTGGGCTAGGATTCAATTTAGATGCAAATCTAAATTCAAGTTAAGGCCATGGCCATCTAAATTGAAGTAAGGCCATGGCTAGTCATTCTTCCAATTGTCAAAAATGATAATTGATCCATATGACTAGTACTTGTAATTGGATAAAAAAACTTCTGATATGTATGGATTAATTTGAATAAATAAATAATTAAATCAGCAAACAAAAATATCAATTAAATTGGATAATTGATACGTAAGGGTGTTCATTGGTCCAATTAAGCACAAAGGTTCTTAGGTTGCGATGGTTCTCAAACTCAAATTATTCATCACTTCTCTCTCGTAAAGCAACCAGGGAAGCGCAGAGATAGATTTAGGGGAACTCCAAACTACGGGGGAGGATTAGGACAAATGCTATTGTGAGCGAATTACTCCAGAGGAGATCAAGGAAGCCCTAAAACATATGGGTAGGGGAAGAGCAGTTGGTCCGGATGGGATACCTATTGAGGCATGGAAATGCCTTGGACAGAGGGGCATTAGCTGGCTAGCAAAACTCTTTAACCAAATCTTGATGGGGAACAAGATGCCGGAAGAATGGTAGATGAGCACACTGGTCCCAATCTACAAGAACAAGGGCGATGTCCAAAGCTGCGCCAATTACCGGGGGATCAAATTGATGAGTCACACCCTCAAGTTGTGAGAGAGAGTCATAGAAAAGAGACTACGACAACAGACGGAAGTGACCGAAAACCAGTTTGGGTTCATACCTAGGAGATCAACAATGGAAAGCCATTCATCTCTTACGGCGGACGATAGAGCAATACAGGGAGAGACAAAAGGATCTCCACATGGCCTTCATCGATTTGGAGAAGGCATATGATAGAGTGTCAAGAGAGGTACTGTGGAGAGTGTTGGGAAGGAGAGGCATCCCGATGCCTTATATTCGGGCCATTAGGGACATGTATGAAGAGGCACATACTAATGTGCGCACAGGGGAAGGGGAGACAGACACTTTCCCTATTACAGTAGGGATACATCAGGGCTCTGCCTTGAGTCCCTTCCTGTTCATTCTAGTGATGGATAAGCTCACTAGACATATCCAAGGGGAGGTACCCTGGTGTATGCTTTTCGCAGACGACATAGTTCTGGTAGGGGAATCCCGAGCGGACATAAACGAGAAGCTGGAGTTATGGAGAGGTGCATTAGAATCGAGGGGTCTAAGAATTAGCAGATCTAAGACCGAGTATGTGGAATTCAAATTCGACCATTCCACCGCGACTAGCACCGAGGAGGTTAAGATCAAATCAGAAACCGTACCGAGTAAGGAGAGCTTCAAATACCTAGGATCCATGTTACACCAGAATGGTGAAGTGGATGAGGATGTCAGCAACAGGATTAAAGTAGGCTGGCAGAAGTGGAGGATGGCTTCCGGGGTGCTGTGTGATAGAAAGTTCCCGCTAAAGTTAAAGGGAAAATACTATAGGACAGTAGTAAGACCGGCTATGCTATATGGGGCAGAGTGCTGACCAATGAAACAAAATCAAACACAGAGGATGAAGGTGGCAGAGATGAGGATGCTGCGCTGGATGTGTGGCCACACAAGGAAGGATAGGATTAGGAATGATGTGATACGAGGTAAGATGGGGGTAGCCTCGATCGAGGATAAATTGAGGGAGCACCGCCTAAGATGGTTTGGACATGTTAGCAGAAGACCGACTACAGCCCCAGTCAGGAGGTGTGAACAGCTTCACATAGCGATAAGCAAAAGAGGGAGGGGCAGACCAAAGAAGAGTTGGCTGGAAACAATTCGTCAAGACCTAACCCACCTAAACCTAAGAGAGGAGATGGCCTTAGATAGGGTACGTTGGAGGGCCAGCATAAGGGTAGAGGAGGTGACAGAGTAGAGTAGTGCGGGGAGTGGCTGGTAGTTTAAGATCCTTAGGCAGACATAACCTCAAGAGTAGCACTAATAGGCTAGCTTAGTCTCTGACCATGCTTCTTATGCTTATCCTTCTTCTCCTTCTTCTTCTCCTTCTTCCTTTCTTGTCCTTCTTCCTTTCTTCTCCTTTTTCGTCAAAATACTTTGGTAATTGATTGGTGGTTTATCTGCAGGCACCAAACTACTTCAGGTTGGGGGTCCCCGGAAACAGTCTCCTTTCCAGCTGGAAGGGGTAAGGCTGCGTACATCACCCCCCCCCCCCCCAAGACCCTGCTTCTTGCGGGAGCCGCGAGGCACTGGGATTGTTGTTGTTGTTAGTGTTCTCTCTCGTAAAACCGATACTAACTTTAACTAATAAAAAATTCTTATAGGCAAAATCACAGGCCCGTTTAAAATTTTCTCATCTCATAGGCTCAAAATGTTCAACCTCATACTCGTCTTCCTCTCGAAACCCACCTAAATTTCTCCCGAAATATTATAGTAATAGTTCTAAATTTTTTTAAATGACATCAATAATATAACATCCCTCAACTTTTATGACACTGTAAGACGCCAATTCATAAATATTTATTTTACACAGCGCTATTTAGGGGTAGAAATAAGCCAAGCCAGGGGTGGAAATGAGTCAAGCCAGCTCGCGAGCCCTCGTGAGTTGGCTTGTCATAAAGCTCGAAAAGCTTGGTTCGTTTTGAGCTCGAGCCTAGCCGAGCTGTCTCGTTTAGTTCATTGAGTAGAGCCCGAGCCTAATGAAGCTCAAGCTCGTAGGCTCGCAAGCCTAAACCGAGCCTTTTTTAGTATAATATATTTGCTTAAATATTGCTCAATAGAGTCATATTGGAGCCTAAATGAGCTGAGCCCGAGTTTAAACCAGCCCAATGAGCCTATATTAAGCTTAAATGAGGCAAACTATGTCAAGCTTAATTCGAACCTCGCCGACCTTAGATCAAGCCAAGCCCAAGCCGAGCTTAATGCCCGGGCTCGACCCGGCTATATTATTATATATATATATGTGCTAAAAACACCATTATTGACATAATCAAACATCTTTAATTTGGCCAAGTAACTATACATATGCAAGCAACTAGGAAAAAAAATATACAAAATTTTGTATCAAAACTACCAAAACTCATAAAAAGAAAACTTAGTCTATCTACATTACATCGCCTTTACAATTATTTATCGTTAACTACAAAAAACCAATCATCACTAATTCATCAATGTATTATCACATCATTTATTATATGTATATATCTCAAAAAAATTTTAAATTTGTATTATTACACAAACACCCAAAACACTTTCTAAATCTTTGTTTTCAAGATAATCAAATTCTTTTTTAAAGGTGAATCATATATTAGTAACCTAAGGTAATATTTTTTTAGTCCAAAAGTTACATCTATTTAATAAATTAGTCCAAACAATGGTACTTTTAATATGTAAAACTAGCCCATGCCTATTGATAATGCCCTTCTCCTACACATGGATTGCAATTTTACGACATTAAGAATTGAAAAGCGGGCCTAATTTACAAACCGTTGTTTGGCCTATTTAATTAAATATTGGTAATGTTATTGTTATGGCAAAATTATTATTACCAGAACAAGATCTTAGTTTCAAGATAATTTTATACGACTGTTTCTTTAACAATAAAACTTTTTTCCCAAGACAATAATAACTCTTTTAAACATACGTGATGTTATAGACTAAAAAATTATTTTATAAAATAAATAAATTAAAAAATTAAAATTTTAGTTATTAATATATAATTTACCTTTTTTAAATTTCTTTTTCCAAGCTTTAGAAAAAAAAAAAAAAAAAAACCCTATGCCTTTTACTTTTTTAAACTTTATTTTTTGTCATTTACTTTTCAAAAGCTAAATCCAAATGGTGTCATTTCATCACCTCGAACCGCTCAGGAAGCCGTTGCAACGGTCAATTTGTTCCAGTCAACATCCAACCATTTCCTGCCACATGGCACCCTAACCAGGGCCGCTGTATCCTCGGGTCCGAGCCTTGCCGAGTCACTCCGAACCTCCCCACCGAGCCCAAACCTCACCACGAGCCTCAGACTCTCTCTCCTCCCCTTCAATACCTCAACTTCCCTCTTCAATCCGCTAATCAAATCCCAAATCCCATCGTTTCTTTTCTTATTCAAGAACATTAAAAAGATCTTCTCTTTACAATCTTCCAATTTCTTCAAATTAATCTGCAATTCACCCAGATTTTCATCGCTTAATTCATCCATTCTAACCCTAATTTCACATAATCTTGCTGAAAGTTGCCTCTGGGTCATCCTATAATCTTCGCCCACCAATTTCATCGCCTCGTAGATTGAATTAATTCTCTGCAAATGTAATGAATCCGGTGACCCACTAATTTTCTCCACCATTTCTACCAGAAATTTCAGTTCTTGAAGCAGATTCGAATCAGAAACCCTAGAAATCCTCTGTTTCTGATCAGTTCGATTAACAGAGGAGTAGAAAAAACCCAGATGTTCAATTACTCCGGCGTACCACCTGACCCACGCCGCCAGCTCAGCCTCGCCGGAGCCGGCTCGGAACCCGGTGAGATTGAGAAAATTCCGGCCGCCGGAGAATTGGGGGTGCAAAAAGGTGGCACCTTTAGAGAGGATATGGTGAAGGGTAAGGAGGCACTTGAGGGCCACGTGGGGGTTGTGGGTACGGCGGAGGCGGCAAGTGACGGCGTCCACGGCGGCTGCAGCGGTCGTGGAGCAGTCGGGGCCGAGGGAGGCGATCGCGTCGAGCAACGAGGGAGGAGGCGACGTGGAGGGGTCGTGGGAGGTGGCGTGGAGGAGGGCGAGGTGGTGGCGGGAGGCGGCGGTGCAGCCGGAGAGGAGGAGAGCCGCCTTGAGAAGGGCGGCTTTGTCTTTGAGGAGACCCATTAAAAATTTGAGTCTCTTTGGTTTTGCCATTTTGTTTGTGTGTTTGGGATTTGCAGATAGAGAGATAAAGAGGAAAGAGGGGGAGAGTTTTGTTTAGTTATTTATAGTATAAGTGGTCATTTGAGACTTTGTGGATACATTGGGGTCTAATATCTACAGGTTTGTTTAAATTTATTTTTTTAAAAATAAACACTCATAAAATCCCCTCACTTTTAAAAATTTATCACTTAACTCTCATGTAACTTATTTTTGACCATTTTGTCCCTAATGTTTAATTTTATTTTTAGAAAAAGATTTTATATTATTAGCCAAAAATTAAATATTTTATGTTTTTAGCAAAAAAAATTGAGAAAATTTTTTATATTTATAAAAATATAATTATTTTAAAATTTTCAGGAAAAAATATTATGAGATAAAATATAACTATTTTTTGGTTGAGGGGCAAAATGGTCAAAAAAATTTATTTGGGGCAAAGTGAAAAAATTTCAAAAGTTAGGGGGTTTAGTGAGTGGTTTTATTTTTGAGGGATTTTTTTTTTATTGAAGCAAAAGTCAGGAGAATTTTCTGTAATTTACCTTTTTTTAAAATAATATATTTTTATTTAAAAAATAGTATATAAAAATTTAAAATTATTAAAAGAATACATAAAAATTAAAAATGATCAAAATAGCACGTCCAATAAGTAAGAAAATATTGGTTATTTTACTTTTTTCAAATTAAAATTTTCTTTTACGTTTGCAATAACTTTTCACCAAAATGTAAAAAGAAAATTAAATGTTGACTAAATTTCTAGTATTGTACTATATAGATACTATTATTTGATATATCAAAAATTTAAAATTTATTGTAAGAAAAAAATATATTTACTATTATTACTGTTGTTATATATCTAAGTTTATATATTATACAAAAAATTTAGGTAATATTTATTTTTTTCTTTTACGTTTTGGTGAAAAGTTGTTCCAATCGCCAAAACACTATTTTCTTTTTTTTTTTAATAATTTAAAAAAAAGAAAATTACCAAAATGCCTTTACTTAGGTGGCAATAGAATGCTGACTATGTGTGCTGTTTTGGTAATTTTCAAATTTTGCATGCTATTTTGGTAATTTCAAAAATTTGCATGCTGTTTTAGGAATAAAAATATTAAAATGTGCTATTTTGAAAAATTACCCTCAACAACAAACCCAGTATCTGCAAGGGCTCTCGTAAAAGCAGGGTCTGGGGGATAGATATACTCAGCCTTCCCCCTTAAGGGGGCTACCCTGAAGAGAGGCTGTTTTCGAGGACCCCCAACTTGAGAAGCTGGTCCGCAGCCTAGAGCATGAGGCCTGGCAACAGGAAAGCAACAAAGTATGAGTAGGGCAAAACACACAGCAAGCAAAACAACAAACACAAAACAAGCCATATCAAGCAGAAATCAATGGATAGGTAAGCAAGTAGTAGCTCATGAAAGCAAGTACACAACCTAAGTGCACCAGAAGGATGTCAAGGCCTATCACTAGAAAGCTAGACTACCCTACTCCAAATGGAGCATCTATAACCCCTATACTAGCCCTCTATTGGGCCCTATCTAAGGCCATCTCCTCCTGAAGGTTTAGGTGGGTGAGGTCTTGTCGGATCGTCTCTAGCCATCTCTTTTTTGGCCCGCCTCTTCCTCTCCTGCCTATTATAGTAAGGGGCTATTCGCATCTCCTTATTGGAGAGTCGTCCGGTCTCCTTCTAAATTACCCATTATATATTTACGGTTTTGTTATTGAAGGAGTGAAGAATGTTATTGTTAAAGTATTAATGTGATTTATAGTGAATATTAGCCACAGGTTTTCTTAAAGTTGTTCCGACTTTAATATTTCTATTATGACAATAATGTTAAGGTACTATTATTAATAGGGTAAAATTGTTATTATCAGAGCACGATTGTAGTTTTCAAGAAAAAATTGTAATTCTCATTACTTGTAAGTCACATCATTGTTTTGATAATAATAATTTTATAATATTATTTTATCTATATTATGATAATAAATCTGTTTATTCCTTAGAGGACCCTTCTTAGCTTAAGAGTTAAGCAGGAACAAGAGGCGTAAAAACCTTCTGAGATACGAGATATGAGATATGAGTGGATGTATCGAAATAAATTAGAGGATAAGGATAATGGGGATACTCTCGGTTATGTGTGAAATAGGCAAGATTCCAAATGTGGGTTGCGTGGTCTCCTCCCAACCAAGATCACATTAAAATTAATTTTGATGGCTCACAACATGGGAACTCACCAGCTGCTAGATTTTTAGCCCGAAATGAGAAGGGAGATGTCATCTTTGTAGAGTCCAGAAATCTTGGCCTTGCCTCGGTAACTATGGCTTAAGCTTTAGCGGTTCGAGATGGCCTTTTTTAAGCTGTTAAGAAAGGAGCCTGTAGGATTATTCTTGAGCTTCATAACAAGACTGTGATCAAGGCCCTTGATGGTTCGTAATCTATCCTTGAGGATATCAAGCCTCTTATTAAGGACATTCACTCCATCGGTACTTCTTTGGAGAATATCCCTTTCTCTCATGTTTTTAGTGAAGCTAACAAAACGGCTAATTCGCTAGCTAATGCGGGTCATGATGGCACTGGTCTTTCTATTTGGATCCACGTTCTTTCCAGTACTTTTATTTCCATAGTCAGAGCAGATATCATGGGATTCCCTCTCTCAATAAGACGTCCGTGAAGGCACTTTACTCAACCTCTACCTTTGTAAAAAAGAATGATAATAAATTCACTTGAATCAAATCTCGCTAGTAGAAAATACCCCATCCCCTTCTTATCGACCTAAAAAGACATCTTTTCTAACAAGATGTCTATATATAATAACAACAACAGTCCCAGTGTCACAAGGGCTCCCACTTGCGCAGGGTCTAGGAGGGATAGGATGTACGCAGCCTTGCCCTATCAGAGTGAGCCTTGAAAAGAGGGCATGTAAAGTCTAGAAATCATGTGCAGCATATATGCAAGAAGCATGTAGGCGTACAATCAAATCCAATAATTTGATGTTAAATTAACAAGATGTCTATATAATGATATTATAAAAATTATTTAAATAAAAAATATTAAATTAATTATTTCTATATGTCAATAATTTATAACAAATATATCTTGTTTTCTTAAAGAGGAAGATCAATTATGTGAGGCGTAGTAAAAGTTTAGAAAAGTCAAGTCTTAATAATTTTAAAGGGGTGGAAAAAAAGAGACAAAAAATGTAGTGTTTTTAATTAGATTTTTAAAAACTATGCTAAATACCACATAAACAGACCCAAATAAAAAATATGTTATGTATGTAATGATTTATTATTCAACAATTAATCTAAAAATAATCCAATTATATATCAAAATACCAAAAAATAACCCAACTCTAACTTTTCTATTAAAAAATAGCAAACTCTAAAAATTTGATTTAAAAAATACTGAATTGTGGTGCGCGGTATAATGCTTCGACAATATACTTTTTTTCTATGTATTTTTGGTTTGGCTTACTCTCTGGCTGCATTCATCTGTTGTTTTGTTTGTTCTTTGACCCGAAATATTGCCATTTTGTGAGGTTATACTCAATTTATATTAAAAAAAAAATTGTTTAGTTAGGTGAGTAAACAAACTAAGCCAAACCAAAAATATATAGAAAAAAAAAATATATTGTCTAAGTGTTATACCTCGAGCTATGCTTAGTTACCAATTAAGTATTTTTTAAAATTGATTTTAGAGTTTAGTTGTTTTTTGGTAGAAAAATAAGAGTTGGGTGATTTTTTGTTAATAAATAGAGTTAGATTATTTTTTGATAAAAAAGTTATGGTTGGTTTATTTTTGGTAGAAAAGTTTGAGTTGGATTATTTTTGATTAAAAAGTAGATTTGATTATTTTTTTGGTATATTAACATATAGTTGCTTTATTTATATATTAATTGTTGTTTATTATTTTTCCTGAAAATTAAGTCAATCATCTTTAAATAAGTTTGGTGTTGTTTTTAAGACAATAATAATATTATTATCTAAGTAATTTTATAACTATTATTTTTTAAGTCACATTATTACTTTAATTATTGTTCTGGTATTTTTGTAAATTTTTATTTAGAATGTGGGGTCTCTTTAATCATATGTAGTAGTGTTTTGGGATGCTTTTGCAGTGCACTTTAATTTTATTTTTATTGTCAAAAGTATGCTTTAATTATATTATGAGCATAAAAATTATAAAATAACCTTTGTCCCTTTAATTTGCCTAAAGTATTGTTTTGTTCTTTTTTGAATGCTTCATATGTACAAGAACAAATTTGGCTTTTTGAGCTAAATCAATTTATGTTAATAATTGTTGCTTTATATGTTACTATTAGTAGTCAATATTATTTTGATAATTTTAACGATATAAATAAGTAAAAATGCTTAATATGATGTGATATGTCTGCTCAAAAAGAACACTACGAAAAGACAGATAAAGTATGTAAAACTTATCCACGAGAGCCAAAAGTAACATACAGAAGACAATAAAAGAAAAGATAAGAGGGAGGGAAGTTTGTCTATCATTTATTAGACCGTAAATCCAACTCAAAAGCTAGGTAGTGATAAGTCAATCTTTTTTAGCGAATAACTAAGCTGACTTATTATACGGGTTTGAACGATGGCTCAACTTATATGGTTAAATATGCACATAAACATAGCCATAAATTCATAATGAAAATATTATATATTCTTATTTTCTACATCATCTTTGCATTTAAGAATGTAGCGAAAATGGCGAATGGCAGAGACCAATTAAGGTCCATGGCAAAAAAAAAAAAAGAAATATATGGCGAATCGGGGTGACAATGTTATTGATGCAGATAAAATTGAGGAGGCTAGCTGAGTAATAGAAATAAGAAAAAGACTAGGTCTGAATTTTGATGTTCTTGACCCGCCTATTGTGAGTGCTTTGATCCATAGAAGGTCGTGATGGTTCGATACTGATCTCTAAGTGCCTGGCACAGTGACTCCAGTTGAGATTGATTTGAACTATGGCAATGGCTTTGATTCACCTTCCCTAAGTCCCTCACTTCAATATTTTCCATGCGTCGTTTGGTCCAATTTTTGGCCGTTTGGTTGATCACGTTTTCGATGTCTTGAGGAGTCATGTTTATGGCCTGTGTTTTGCCTGTTTTGGATTGTCTTCCTTTTTTTTGTTGTCTTTTGCAGCCCCCGATCTTTAACGGGTGGACTTAGGTCTCGCTTAGTCGAGTGGTCTACTTTGTACCTCGACTTTGTCCCTAATTATCAAAAAATAAGAATGTAGCGAAAATCAGTGGTTCATAGAAGAGCAATGTTGGTGGCACTAAACATATATGTCTGTTTATATATGGTGAAATATCAATGACAAAGCTTTATTAGTTTATAGACAAGTAAGTGATTCAATTAATATTATTTTAGTATTTCAATTACAATTTTTAGTCATATCAGCAATTTCCTTTCAAAAAAAATATTATTGTCTAATAAAAACTATTCTTTTCTATTGAAAGACCGTTCACCGATATCGTTTTGTGGTAATCCAAATTGGCAAGAAGATTTCTATGTAATCGCATTCCATAATATTGTAGCCCTTTTAATATCAATTTTGGGAGATTTTTATTTGGTCTACGAGCTACCGATATATTGTTAATCTAAACATAACAATTTTTGCCAAAAGTTAAGATCCATTTACACATTCGACTACAAAAACTGTAACATATGGGATAATAAATCTCTGTTTACATACTTACTAACTTGTTACAGAGAAAACACAAACACTGAATCTCCTTGTAATATATACCATCTACATTTTTAAACATTATAAGAGATAATTTATTTAAAAATATGACGTTAAACAACATATGCACTTGCATGGAAATAACATGTTCATATTTGACCCAAAAAAAAAAAAACTTGTTAATAATATTACAATATAGCAACATACCCAGTGTCCCAA
Organism: Simmondsia chinensis; assembly: GCA_018398585.1. Taxonomy (NCBI): domain Eukaryota; kingdom Viridiplantae; phylum Streptophyta; class Magnoliopsida; order Caryophyllales; family Simmondsiaceae; genus Simmondsia; species Simmondsia chinensis. The sequence continues at coordinate 738,481 of JAGTTD010000001.1, read as the reverse complement.
GGGCTCCCGTCTAAATAGGGTCTAGGGGGGCCGATGTATGCAGCCTTTCCCCTTCAGGGTATTACCCCTAAAAATAGGCTGTTTCAGAGTGCCCCCAACCTAAAAGTGAGGACTTTCCAAGAGGTCACCCATTCTGGTGTTCCTCTTGTTCAAGCACACTTAATTTCGTAGTTCTAATGGGATCCAGATGGCGTGTTGGTACCCTCTTTGGTTGAAGGCATTATATTATTTTCTATATTTTAGTTGAAGGCATGCATTACTATATGAAAAGTTTTAACGTACATATTTCTAGTTAATGGAAAATAAAATTCTGATGGTGGCCATAAATAGTAGTCCGTTATAAATACCCAGACATATATTTGATCGTACATTTATAATTAATGTTAGTTATAATTCAAAAAATAATTAATAGAATATTATTTGAACAGTAATAATTTATAATATATTGAGTATACAATAAAATATATTTGATGACATATTGAGCATTTAATAGTGACCGCGTGTGACCCGCCCAACGTTTCCCGCGTATTACACACTTGATGACTTCTTAAACTTTATAATCTCTCAAATTTGCTTAGCTCAAAAGAAATTTTCTTCGTTGACCCAAAAAAAATAAATGAAATATTCTTTTTTCTTAGTCCAATTAAGTTTCAATTTTATATATCGGCAATTATAAACATTTCAAAGAGGATATCAACACGCAAGTACTGGATCTCATTAGAACTCCGAAGTTAAGCATGTTTGAGCGAAAGTAGTACCAGGAAGGGTGACCTCCCGAGAAGTCTTCACTCCTCAGGTTGGGGGTACTCGAAAACAACCTCTCTTCAGGGCAGCACTCTGAAGGGGAAAGGCTGCGTACATCCATCCCTCCAGACCCTTCATAGGTGGAAGCCCTTGGGGCATTAGGAATGTTGCTTTTTTGCTTTTATCAGTTATAAACATATGCTATTAAATTAGGAAAGAGAATATTTAATGTATATATAGTTTTGGTATAAAATTAAATAATGAATAAAAATATAAAAGACAATAGTCAGATAAAAAATTAATATCAAATAATTAAGTTTTAAGATAGTCATTGATGCAGAACGGAAACGTAAAATTCGAATTAAGCACGTCTAATTCAAAGAACAAACTCGAAATCCACCTAAAGAGAACAATAATTAGGGTTTTGTATTCTAAAATTGAAGAATGGGTCATACAAGAACTATAGCGAGTACTTATAGACAAATTAGAAACCTTAAAACGCAAACTTACTAAAATACTCTAAACTATGGAATTACAAAAATGCCCTTAAAATACGAAATTATAAAAATGCCCGTTTGGATTTCTAGGGTCCAATTGCTTTATAAACTCTTCGGTTATTTGTCCTACATCAGTCATATAATTTCCCACCAAGAAAACATCCAAAAAAAGTATAGATAAGATTGATTATTGTCATGTTAAGTTTTGTGGTTGATAATCAAGTAGACTCTGCATATACTGCCAATGGCACAAATTAAAATTTAAAGTAGTGGTCTACCATGGGGCAGTTCAATATCGATCATTTACGGTGATATCTGAGAGTTCTATTTTTTTTTTAAAACACAAAACGCCCAACGGCTAAGATTGCATTTCAACGGCATCCATACACAGGAGAGAATAGTATGGGAAGCTCCACCAAGCATGTAAGCACCAACCCGCCAAGTGATGAATAGCTACAAAGTGGGCCAATTTGTTACAACATCGAGGGGCCAAGAGAAATAAGGGAATGAAACGAATAATAGAAATCTTACATCCTTGATGATTTGCATCAATCTCCCAACAGGATTTAGTAGGGAGGCGAAGACGATCCACAACCTCCATACGGTCAGACTTTATGATGATGGCTTCTAGTAAACTAGTGCTAGTTAATATTCCCTATAATTTAATCACTTGAGTGATTAATAAGCGTTGCACATTTACTAGGTTTAGAATACATGTTCAACATATCCATCACTTAAAGCTAATTATGTCAGAGTCAGATAACCTGTCTATAAATATTTTCTCTATAAAAGATCCACTATTTTTGTTAGAGTACCATCTATGTTTTTGGGACATTTTGCGACCTGAAATTGAAACGACTATGGCAGTCCTCTCAATATCCATGCATAATTAGAGAGAAGTTCGATCAGATGTTACAACAAGCTTATAAGATAAGTTCTTGTTCTTGTTCTATGATTGACGCATTAATAAATCTGTGTTTACATGTACCTATATTTTCCTTCAATATGTAAACGACAACTGAATCTAAAAATACTCAATTGGTAATTAGAATTTTGAAAATTGGAAAGTCTCGTCAACTATGCTGAAGTACAAAATTAATCTTGGGTCTTCACCCATAAATTTAAATTTTTGGAAAAGTTAGTTCCTTAATATGGTATTAGAGTTTTGTTGATCAAGAAGTCACATGTTCGAATTCAACCACCACCCCACCCCCTCCAATATTAATATAATTTAAGTAATGGACCAGTGCAATATCCACATTTTAAGCTCAATAAGCATTTGCGTGAAGGTTCGTGTTAGAATATAAAATCAATCTTGGACCATCATCTAAGAGCTTAAGTTTTTAAGAAAGTTAGTTCCCTAACAAACTATACAAACTAGTTTTTACCCATGCGATATAAGACTGGTTTTCATAGTTTTGTACAACTTAATTATTTATAAAACGCTATTATTTTCAATTAAATTTTCACAAAAACAAACAACAACAACAATAACAGACCCAGTGCCACAAGGGTTCCCGCATGCACAGGGTCTGAGGGGGTGGATGTACGCAATCTTCTCCTTTTAGAGAGTTACCCTGAAGGGAGGCTGTTTCTGAGGACCTTCAACCTGAGGAACATGTCGTCATTGAAGCATCGAACCTGGAAGTATGAGAGCACTGTAAAATTAGAGGAGCATATAGCAAAAATACAACATAGCACAAGCTAAGCCCTATGCAACAAAATACAATGGAGGTCATTACTGGCAAATAGTTAGCACGTATGCAAATGCTCAAGAGCACCAGTACACAGATAAACCAATGCGTGCACCAAAGAGGAAGACAAGACACCAAGAGACACTAATGCAGATATGCACTAATCTAAGCCGCTACCTCGGCTACCTCTATGCTCACTCTCCAACGAGCTCTATCTAAGGCCATCTCCTCCCGTAGGTTTAAGTGAGTAAGGTCTTATCGGATTGTCTCAAACCATCTCTTCTTTGGCCTGCTCTCCATCTCCTCCCTAGCATAGTATGGAGCTGTTCCCATCTCCTGATTGGAGCGGTGGGCGGTCTCCTCCTAACATAACTGAACAACATTAAAAGCTGCTCCCTTAACTTATCCTCAGTGGGGGCCACGCCCAATTTGCTTCTTATGATGTCATTTCTGATCCTGTCCTTCTTTATGTGTCCGCACATTCATCGCAACATCCTCATCTCCGCCACTTTTATCTTTTGTGCCGTGATTTTGTTTCATAAATTTTTCCAAAAACATTATTGTATAATTTAACATAGTAGTTGAAATAAAGTAATTTACAATAATTTGTTACGGTGTCGTTTTCAAATGCTCATTCTCAATTATCGTGATAAAGCTAGCCCATTTATCTTTTATATAGTATATTACAAAATGTCTTTTTCTAATGGCATTTCAATATTACTGGCTTACAAAATGCATTTTACATAATATAATTTAAGTAAATGATTAATTTTTATTTATCAGGAAAATAAGTTTTTTCTTATTATTTAATAATTACTTCTTTCAAAATAATAATAGACAAATTAAGTGCAAAGTTTATATTTTCTAATAGGTTGAGTAATGAGAATAGCGCTTGCCGTTTGGCCCAAAAAAAATAATAATAATTATTCCTAGGTTTTTTTAGGAAACGGTCTTCCTAACGCATCCGCGAATTCTAGATAGGGGCTGGCAAAATCTGATACAATATGATAACACGACACATACATGAAACGCACGCAGCACGATGATAGCGACTTTGGGTCGCAGTTTTTGAAGCCATGTTGAACTTTGTTTGACATGTTTAAACCGTTTAGGTAATTGGATTGAATATGAGTTTGACCCATTTAACCCATGTTCAACACTCTTAACCCGTTTGTTCAACAAGCTTAACCCGTTTGTGTAGTTATATTTGATATTTTAGTGGTATACTATTGTTATTATATAATATTTTCGGGTGTCTATCCCACATAAGATAATTTGACTATGTTTATGCTTTATTTGAACAATTATAAATATACATGTATTTATTGCTAGTATCAACAATGAGTGTATCATTAATATTTTTGTAAGTTGACAAACAAACTTTTAATGAAAACGTCACCAATATAATTAAATGGATATAACGTGTGGGTTACATGTTTAGCAATTGGACTAGGTTGGGGTTAAAATTTTCTAGCCCGTTTAATAAACAAGTCAGGTAAGTGTTGACTCCATTACTAAAACTCGTTGCATAAAACAAACATAAAAATGACACGATATGACACATTTGTCATTCATAATTCTAGAAAAGCAAGTGACACTCATGCTATGGAAAATCACAGCACAAGAACCCTAATCAACAGCCATATTCATTTCTCTGAAGCAATTTTCAAAACAGATGTTTCTCTTTGTCCTTCATAAACGGAACTTTTTACAGTTTGAAAATTTTTTTAAGGGTGTTTAAATTTCCATTTGATTGACTTTTTTTTTTTTTTTTGTAACGAGTGATTGGGTTGTCCCAGCCAACCCCGACCCGACCCATGAGGAGACCTACAATCCCATGAGTGGGTAAGTCATGAGTATATCTTTAATAAGAATCGAACTCCTAATCCCAGGGCGATGATCGCATGGATAGAAGACGCCACCAACTGAAATGCCCTTATAATAAGCCGTCAATTGACTTTGTTAAATCTCATTTTCATTTTTAAATTTAATATTCTTAAATCTCATATTAATTACTCTCCTAATGTGATCTCCAATTACAATAAGTTTAAAGCACAAAATTTAGATATTTATATAACATTTGTCGTATCTTAATAATTAGTACAAGTCATCGTAGCCGCGGCGGCTGCTGCATTTAAAAATTATCACACGTTGGAAAATACCCAAAAAAAATAAAATAAATAAATAAAGCATTTTGTTAGCCCTTGGTGGGCCGAAATGGGCCATAATAAAAGAGGCTTATTATATGTCATATTGGGCTATTTATTTTTTGTGATTTGGCCCAATTAGTGGGCTAATTAAGTTTAATTATTGTTTCAAGATATGTGTTTATTCATGTTATTTTCAATTTGTAACTTTATTTTCCATAAATTTAAAATTCGGTTTAAAAATGATTTATTTAAGTTTTATGTTTACTTTTTGGGAGTTGTTATTGCCCAGACAGAAAATATTATTGCCATAGCAATTGTGTGAGTTATACAAAATGAAAATCACAAAATTATATTAAAATTATCAATTTTACTCCAATAGAAGCCATCCACCTTTTAAGGAGAACGATAGAGCAGTATAGGAAGAGACAAAAGGATCTCCACATGGTCTTCATTGACTTAGAGAAGGCTGATGATAGAGTGCCAAGAGAGGTACTATGAAGGGTGTTGGATAGGAGAGGCATCCCAATGCCTTATATTCGGGCAATTGGAGACATGTATGAAGAGGCACATACTAATGTGCGCACAGGGGAAGGGGAGACAGATACTTTCCCTATTACAGTTGGGGCGCACCAGGGCTCTGCCTTGAGTCCCTTTCTCTTCATTCTAGTGATGGATGAGCTCACTAGACACATCCAAAGGGAAGTACCTTGGTGTATGCTTTTTGCAGATGACATAGTTCTGGTAGGGAAATCCCGAGCGGACATAAACGAGAAGTTGGAATTGTGGAGAGCTGCTTTAGAATCAAGGGGTTTAAGGATTAGCAGATCTAAGACCGAGTACTTGGAATTCAAATTCGATCATTCCACCACGTCTAGTACAGAGGAGGTCAAGATCGAATCGGAAACCGTACCGAGTAAGGAGAGTTTCAAATACCTGGGATCCATGATACATCAGAATGGTGAAGTGGACAAAAATGTCAACAGTAGGATTAAAGCAAGCTGGCAGAGGTGGAGGATGGCATCCGGGGTGCTGTGTGATAGAAAGTTCCCGCTCAAGCTAAAGGGAAAATACTATAGGACGGTAGTAAGATCGGCTATGCTATATGGGGCAGAGTGTCGGCCAATGAAACAAAATCAAACACAGAGGATGAAGGTGGCAGGGATGAAGGTGGCAGAGATGAGGATACTGCGCTGGATGTGTGGCCACACAAGGAAGGATATGATTAGGAATGATATAATATGAGGTAAATTGGGGGTAGCCTCGATAGAAGATAAATTGAGGGAGCACCGCCTAAGATGGTTTGGACATGTTAGCAGGAGACCGACTACAGCCCCAGTCAGGAGGTGTGATCAGCTTCACACGACTATGGGCAGAAGAGGGAGGGGTAGACCAAAGAAGAGTTGGCTGGAGATGATTCGTCACGACCTAACCCACCTAAACCTAAGAGAGGAGATGGCCTCGGATAGGGCACGATGGAGGGCTAGCATAAGGGTAGCGGATGTTGTAGAATAGATTAGTGCGGAGGGCGACTTGTAGTTCTAGATTCCTAGACAGTCATAACCTCAAGGGGTGCACTTATAGGCTAGGTTTTTTTTTTTTTTTTTTTTTTTTCCCCCTAAAAATTTATTGGTAGTAAATTGATGGTTTTATTTGCAGGCGCTCAAATACTTCAGGTTGGGGGCCCCCGGAAATAGCCTCCTTTCCACTCGGAAGGGGTAAGGCTGCGTACATCCACCCCTCCCAGACCCTGCTTTTTGCGGGAGCCGCGAGGCACTGGGACTGTTGTTGTTGTTGTATCAATTTACTCCAATAATATCATTACCTTTCTTTTTTATGTTATTATCTAAATTAGGAAAAAAATGAAATAAAAAATCAAAAAATGAGAAAAAAAATTGTTCAGTACTTGAATAAGATTCTTTTTTTAGTTTTTGGACCTTCAGAAACAACTATTCTGCAGAGTAGCAATTGATAGGTGTAAGGCCACGTATATCTTACTTTCTCAAATCCTATTTTGCTGGGAATCTTTTGAAGGCACTGGGTGGTTGTTGTTGTTTAAAACTTGGCTTTTGGTTTCTAAAACTCATTTGTAAGTGATCTTGTTAGTTTTATGAAGACTTCATTTAACTGTAAAGAAAATATTTTATTGTAAATATTTTTTAAAATATATATATTTAGGCTAAAATTACTCCAGTTTCTCTCACTTGGTTCAAAATCTAGCTAGGGTTCATTTACCAGGTACTAATGCACCGACTTTCATTAAAACTCCGAAATTAAGCGTGCTTGGACGAGAATAACACTAGAATAGGTGACCTCTTGGGAAGTCCTCGTATTTCCAACCCTATAAGGTTAGGGGTCCTCGGAAATAGCCTCTCGACAGGGTTATACCTTGAAGGGGTAGGACTGTGTACATCCATCTTCCCTAGATCCCGCTTAGGTAGGAGCTCTTGAGACACTAGGTCTGTTGTTCTCATTGGTTCATAAAACTAGCTAATGGTTCAGCAAATTCAATCATTGTGCATTGCACCAAATGTGAGTGGGATAATCTCTTTCTTTTCCCACTTACAATTAGTAGCACTATGAAAATCTAGCATTCAATGAAGTTAGTGCATTTTAAATCATAATTTTTAGAGATTTATTAGATTTAATTTATTTACTTTAAGTAATTGAGTTAAATATTAATTTGGATAACATCGATATATTTTCAATGGCTTTAACCCGTTTATGAAGTTATGTTGGGTGCATCTATAAAAAAAAAAAAAAAATATATATATATATATATATATATATATATTCGAATTGGTAAGAGATAAATTAAATTAAGTTTGCATCATGTTAATTTAATTATTTATTTTATTAGTTATAGATGTGTATTATATTCATTAACAGTTTCAATCACGAGCGTATTACTTCTAAAAACTTTCTTTTTTTATAGTACCTAGATAACGGTTATCAAAATTCAAAATAACTTAAAAGTAATTTAAAAAACCCCAAATATCTAAGCCAAGGCCTCGTTTGGTGTATAGAAGGTAAACACGGAAAGTAGAAATTTATGAAAAGAACGGATTTTGACTCTTATTTTGTTGGCAAGAAGTCGGCAGAATACTGGAGTGAAAACTGATAAGTAATTTCTAATTCTTTCAAAACGCAGGAAGTAACTTCACTAACTCCCTAGATAAATTCTAATTTCTTCGTTTTTAACTAATCTCACCAAGGAAGTTCTCTTTTCCATATTGATACCCAAATATTTTTTGTACCTACTTTCAGAAAAGTTGACATGGAAATTAAATTTTCATAAAATGTGACTTTAAAAAATTTAATTTATGTGCCGACTAAACGAGGCCTAATTCTTTGTAATTTCCGTATCATAAAAAATCTTATTAAATAATAACAACTCCAGTATTTTAATTAATTAATGAAGATAAGAAGAGATAACAAAAGTGACGTGGACAGGAAACCCCCGCTTAATTAAACAATTCCACGTGGCACCCATTTCTGGGCCCCACCACTTCCCCCCCAAGTCACCTCTCCGTATACCAACTTCATTCTCCTCTCTTCTTCTCCTTCTTCTTCTCTTACATGGCGCCATGAAACACCACACTCTCAACTCCCCTCACGGCGGCGTCACCGCAGCCTCGGCCGTCACTCTCCTCCTGCTGTTGTGTACCCCACGCGCAGCCGCACAGGAAGACCAATACGGCAACTTCAACGTCTCTACGGTCGTCATCGTCTTGATTGGCATCGCTGTTATTATCCTCACTGGCCTCCTCTTCATTTTCCTACGCCACTTCTCCGAGCGCTGCATCGGTGTCAGCGCGTTCCCCGGAGACACAGTTTTTCATGGTGGAGAGAGGCGGCAAGGGGTGGTGCGTGGGGTTCACCCCGATGTGATAAAGTCTTTGCCCACGTACTTGTATTCTGATGTGAAGAAGCATAAGTTGGGGAAAGGTGAGCTGGAATGTATTGTTTGTTTGAATGAGTTTGAAGATCAAGAGATGCTACGTATACTGCCTGGATGTAGCCATGTGTTTCATCCTCATTGCATCAACCCTTGGTTGGCAGCGAACTCCACGTGTCCTGTTTGTAGGGTAGATGTGGTGGACGCCAAGGCCAAGGACCAATCTAAGGCGGCTAGGGCGGCGCTGGATCAAGAGCAATCCCACTGTTCAGATCAAGCCATGTGTCGTCAAGATGGTGATGATCATGATGATCAAGGTGGGCAATCGAGGGTTGAGGTTGAGGTCAGGGTTCATGACGAAGAGAAGGATCAGAGAGTTATCGGAAAGTTTCCCAGGTCGCATTCTACAGGACATTCAATGAGCCGGCGTATGGATGATTGGGACAGATATACGCTAAGATTACCGTATGACATACAGAAGGAGCTGGTGGGTGTGGACTCGAACCAGGCGCAGTGGGAAAAGATGGTTACAAATAACACGGGTTCGTACCATGAGAACATGGGGAACCGGTGGGGTTGGATTTCTATGACGCCACCACCTCTTACTACTCGGTCTCGGTCTACTCAATCTCCATTGAATTCACGGTCTACTTGGATTTGGTCTCCTAAGAATCTATTGCTTCGATCGATCAAATCGCCTATGAATCGGAGTACTCCTTTGGAACTGAAGGATCCGGGGGAGCGCTCATCTGATCGGCTTTGGCAGAATTCACCTGTATAGATAGATGTTTATAAATCGTGTGTCTTCTTTTTCTAGTACAAAATTATTTATGCACATAATAAATTATCGATTCGAAAATAAAATGAATTGTTAAGAACACGACATCGAGAGTTTTTAGGAAGACTGATTGTTGGGATGGACTAGTGTTATCTTCATAAGTATTGTTATCCTTTAAATCACTCTTGGAGGTGGTTGGTGGTGTATGATTGGTAGGTATCTTTGGTAGGCAACTTTGATGATGAGGTCTTCCGGTGAAGCGTTTTATTTGGTTTTTTATTGTACTTCTTGCTGTAGTAAATGTAAATCTGTAATCTGGGATGTGATCATAGACAGTTCTTGCTCTTTTTTAGTTTTTGTTCTGTTTTTGCCTTGATATCTACCCACTCTGGTGTGGTCTCGGGTTCCGCCCTCACAGGTGTCGCTTTTTACATCGCAATTATTTCGCTTATTATCGGAAAAAAAAAATCATGATAGATAAAGTACATAAGCGAAACAAAAGAAAGAGATTCAAAGAAGAATAATGAAATAGCCGTTGCATTTCATGCTTAATTTCGGTTTCTTTAGTTGTTGTGCCGCTTGCATTTATGTATGTAGATTCAATTAGAATAATGTTGATTGTTTGTTTGATCAATAATTTACACTTAGTTTGTAACTTCCGTGGTATGAAACAAATGATAGTGAATTTTGTATGCTCGATTTGGATGTTTAATTGTCATTTGACATGACTTAACAGTGTTTACAGTGCGCACAATAAATATATTTACGTCATCTGTGTGTATGATTACTTGTGCCAACTTGTATAGGAAGAAGATCCTCCATGTGGAAAATTGGTCATCTCAACAAACACTATTTTCAACAAAAAAAAAAAGAACAAAACGAGCACTAAATATACTCTCATTAAGCTACTCAACTGTGATATCAAGATCATATGATTTACTCACCATTTGTAAGGTCATTTAGTGCCAAGCCCTATCTCGGTGGGAGTCACGTTGAAGCACCAGACTATTGTTTGAGTACATTCAGTATGGTGACTTCTGTCTAATTAATGGCTATGAGATTATGCCTTATCTGTTTTATTCCTATTAATTCCCAAAAAATCAAAGCAACCATGCTTATATTATCTTTTCATAAAAATGTTAGCTTATCTGATTTAAGATAATTAGCCACGTCATTTTCTTTAGTGATTATTAATTTAATCCACTTTATATTTAAAATAAAAAGTCAAGGTCAACGGAACTCTAATGCATGCTTTTGTGCCCCTTCCCAATTAAACTGCCCCTTCTATTCATAAAACAATAATAATAATTGAATATTAACAAAGAAATGATTGTTAAATACAAAAAAAAAAAAAAAAAACAAAATGTTATGATTAAAGTAAAAATTATTATTATCACAGCAGTGATATAACTTATAGACAATGAGACTACAAAATTAACTTAAAAATTACTATCTTACCTGGTAATAATAATTTTATCTTGATAATAACATTACCTTAAATATATTAGAGTTAAATAAACTAGTGGAAGAAACTGTTCAATTTTATTGCATGATAGTAAATCTGACCGATATTTTCTTATCAACCTATATCAAGGTTGTGTGATTAACATTTTGTACTTACATACTTCGAAAATGATATCGAGTGGTCCCTCCCTAGCCATATTTGAACGTTCAACACCAAATCAATTTGCGGATCGATACGATCATATCGGATCAACCAAAAATTTAAATTGATGGGTGAAGATTAAAAAATAGCTTCATACACTAACATGCCTCTCGCGCAAATGTCTATTATAAATAAAGCGTGGGTAATACACCGACTTTTCATATACTTTATGCATGAAATATATTGACATTTAGAAGGCTACGGAAAGAGCTAGGAAGAGCACCACGGCGGCGAAGACCAAGATGACGGTGGTTTCCCATGTGTTGGAGATAGGTGGTGGCCCATCACGAGGGTGTCTCCTACCCATGCAATCATCGTTCAGGGGTTAGGAGTTCGATTCTTGGTGAGGATATATTCATGACTTACTTATTCATGGGATTGTGGGCTTTTTCATGGGTCGGGATTAGCTGGGGTAACCCAGTCCCTCGTTAAAAAAAAAAAAAAAAGGAAAGAAAGATGAGTGGTGGGCCTTGGGCCGTGATTTTTGGGGGCCCAATAAGGGGTATGAAGAGAAATATCAGCCCAATTGAAGTGGTTGGTAAAATTCCATGATCTTGACCGTTGATTTTCTTGGCAATATGGGTCAAGAATTAAAATCCTAAAAATTTAAGCCGATGAGTCACGGTTTGATAATGATACTATATATAATCATCTCATATCTTACATTAAAATTATTTGCCAGTGAGAATGTAGGTTGTTGAGATCAGAACTTGTGAACTATCGTCAAGAAAGCTCTAATACTCCTTTTTTTTTTTTTTTTTTTGGTACAGTAGTAAGGAGTAGTGATATCTTCGTTAAGCTCTAATACCAATTTTTTTTTTTTTTTTTTTTTTTTAAACAATGGTAAGAAGTAATACACATTTTAGTCTTATGAGATTTATGATTCACATTTGATGCCGTTCGTATGAATGTGGGCCATATGCACAGTATAAAATATTCATGAAATAGTTGGATAGTTAGAAATTCTAGTTAAAACCATTAATCCACATTTATAACTAATAATAACTTTTGATCCCCAATAAGTTACGAGGCTCATTATCCTCAATTCGAACCCAACCACTTTGTCGTTGGCCCAGTTCGTTTTCCCAAATTTGGCCTTTAAGAAGTATTTTTGGCTGTTTTTGTGTTTATCAACTAATATAGCCACATTTTTTGTAATTTTTTTAATTTTAGAGTTTCTCGTTAGTATCCTGAATATACTCTTAATAGCTATTTTGTGCCTCATTTCAGAAATTCTCAATACAAAATCCTTTTTTTTCTCTCTGAATTACAGTAGATTCCGAACTCTTACAATTTTATCCTATTTAGGCTCCGATTGTTTCAACGGAAGTACTTTTCCCACTGAAAATATTTTCCTTTGGAAAAGATTTTCCATGGAAATGCTATTCCCATTGAGGTTTTCCGTTGTTTGTTTCAAAGGAAAATATGTTTTCACATTTTGATATTCCTTGCTTGTTTTAAAGAAATTATCTTTTACCAATCATCTTATTCCTAGTTATAGGATAATATAAATAGCAATACAGTATATTTAAAATTATTTAGACTTCATGGGATTGTTGAGTTATTGCTAAAATACCCTGAGGTTTGAACATTTATTACATATCTTGACATTTAAATGTATATAATAACGAAACTTGAAGTTGAATATTTTATCACTCAGGTACCATACATCAACATCTGACGAATTTTTGTAAGAATCTGACCAAATATAAAAGTGCTAATATAATACATAATTACGATAATATTTACAAGTCATGTCAATGTTTTTAGCAAACTACGATAAAAAGTTCATCATATATTGGTGTAAAAACTACCTAAATATGGTCGAAATCATATGCCGTGTTAGCATTTTTTAGGAAAAATCTAATGAGAATACTTATATATTGTCGGAATCATGTTTATAGATCACTCGGAATGATGACTTCCCCTCTTTTAAAAGGGAAGTCATTTTTCCCCATTTGATGGAAAATATTTTCCTTTGGAAAAACTTTTTCAGTCATCAATCTTGCGCCAAACAATAGAAAAGAGGAAAATCACTTCCTAGAATGTAGTTTTTCCCCTAAACAAACGGAGCCTTAATATCAAATGCATATTTCCGTTCTGCACGATGTATCGAAAACTCTTTCTCCAATAGAGACATATTTCAAAGACAAATCAGCAGACAATCAGGTTTGTCTCACATACAGGCAGGTGCGTGTGCTAGATTCATAATCTGACACAATAAAAAATATAATATAATTACTGATATTATTCTATTTATTATTCAATTATTCATTTTAAAAATAATAAAAAATGTAGTTTCCCACTCTAATTACTCAGGTTGGGTCAGATGGTCCGTGGTTTTGTGGAAAAGCGGCTTACAGGACGCGCCGTGGGTTAGCCACACCGAGCCACCTCAAGACAAACGTGGGGCCGCGATGCCGGGCATATACAAGACCACGTGTACGGCTGTCTGTAGCCCCCGTCAACTTGATCCTTGTCTTCACCCACCTCACAAATGGTACATGCATTACAATATTCTTTGCAAACGAAAATTATGTTAAGGACTGTACATGTAAAGAAGAGTGTTAAGTAATTTATATTTGAATTATAGGTAAATTTTATATCAGAGTTGTAAAAAAAAAAGAGACTAACATATAAGTTTAATGTGTTACTTTACTTAATACCAACTGATTTTAATATGAAACTCTATTTGAACTTATATATGGACCCCATATATATCACGTAATTTAAAGCTCCAACTCAAATTCTAAAGCTCACTTGACAAGGTCGACTTCGCTGAAATGTAGAGATCCCGAACTCCTCTTAGATGAATAGCAAAAAATCTACATCATTCCTACTTAAATCTTCTTCTTTGTGTTTCTCTGAATCTGCATCTAATAAGCAGGTCAGACAGGGTCGGTCTTGACATTTTCAGGACTCCAAGTAAAAGTTTTAAATGAGACCCTTCATATATAATAATATTTATTTTAAAACTTATTAATATTAACAATTATTACTTTAAAAATTACAATCGCTAAAATTTGAGCCCCTAAAATTTGGGGGCCCCAAACGGTTGCTTGGATGGCTTGAAGTTATATCCGGCCCTAAGGTCATGACAACTTGGTTAGCATAGATAAGACTCCTTACTATTTATTATTAAAGGAGAAGAAAGACTCCTTTAAGAGATATAGAAAACAAAACCCCAAAAAATAAATAAAATTTAAAAAAGAAATAAAACAACCAAGAAATAGAAATAACTAAAACCAATGTCCAGAGCCTAAGTACGCACCGTGATCAAAGTTGCACAAAACCGGCACTTAAATTTGTAAAATGATCCGCATAATGGTTAAGCCACCTTTATGCCCTCTATATTCACATAGAATTTGTCTAAAGACCAACTTTCCAAAAAAGTTTAAGCTTTTTTTGATACATAGTGTTGAAAACGCAATATAAGACAGGCGCACTCGCAAATACAAGGCCTGGACCAGATAACAACGAGCAAAAGAAAGAGAAAAAGAGCAAAAAGATAGACTAAAGCCACAAAACACAAAAGACAGAAAACAAGAGCAAGCAACACAAAAAGAACCCACAGTAAACCCAGAAACCTAAAACCCGCCCAAACAACCAAAACCCAGCCAAGAACCAAAACTGAGCTCACAAAAAACTCCAGACAACTCAAACAAAAGCCAGCGGCAAAACTAAAGAATCACCCGAAGCCACACGAACCACAGCACTGAAGAGGGAGAAAAAGCTGAACGAAATGTGTACAAACAGAACTAGAACCCAAAGAAAAGAAACGAAAAAGACTAACCCTAGAAGGATTGGGATAAGGGCGCAGAGGAACTCGAAAACACTCCCATAGGCACTTGAGTTGAAAGCCAGAAAGTCAGAAAAACACTCCCAGGAGCTACAAAAAGACACCAAGATCCTCAAGGAAGCCTAAAACTCATGCCCACTAAACCCCAAAAATTTAAGCTGATAGGCAAATGTCCAAAATAGGTTTTATTTTCTAAAATACCCCCTCAAGTAAATGTACATTAAACTTAAAACGTAAATATTATACATGCTCACCTCATACCAAATTTTATACTCGAACAGAATTAATAGTTAAATCGAATAAAATAACAACTTATATTAATAAACAACTAGCCTCTGTAACAAATAGCACGTTGTTGCAATGACTAATATATTGACTAGGGCTGCACGAAATTCCATCTTGATCTAATCACAGCTGGGTTACATATTTGGAATTTAAATAAGCATATACAATATGATTAACACTTTATAATATAATTAATTCCCAGATATTCAGGTGCCATATTTTTTTTTCTAAAAATAAAACTAAGGTCAAGAACCCTAGTTTCTAGCATTAGGGTTTGGATTGTTAGAACAATAGGCTCTATAAATAAATGCATAATTAAACTACCCAGAAGAAATTCTTTTAATTATATATTTGATGTATCATATAAAATTTTTAGGGTATTAAAATCAATAATTTTTTACCATATATATATATATATATATATTAAATGCAGAATTAGATACATCTTTAGGCAATTACAGATTAGAACCCAGAGATTTTGTGTTACTTCTTTTGGTTTATGAACTTTGTAAGTTTAAATGATAGTGTGTAAGGCTGTAAAATAGGTCTTTTATCTGACTCTTTTTCATTAAAAATATCACAACATTACAGTTTGTGTGTGGATGAGGAGAATTAGAACTCATAAGACGGTGCATTGAAGTAATGATTATGACGAGTTAAGATGAGGTTTGGTTCTTGATAGAGGAGTCGTATGTGGCTTCCCCTCCTATATGGAGGTGAGTTCTTTGGATTGGCAAAGATATGGAGGTTGATAGTGCACCTAGAAGCCGCAGCTGATGTATGAGCTTCTACATGAGTATATAAAGGGTTGAAGATATCAGTTTAGTTACGTATTTGTTTTGGGTGTGCTCGGTTTTGGATTGTTTGATCCGTTCTTGGTCCTGTTTGGTTGTTCTTCGCCCTAGTACTCGTATTTTAGGGGCTTGTATTTTTTTCTGTCCTTGCTTTTAAACTTGTCTGCAGCCACTTTTGTCGGTCATGTTACGGAATGTCGTGGTCTGCTTAGCGTTTTATTGCTACCTATCAAAAAAAAATGAGCAGAATAGCAAGGAGATGATGGGTTTACCAGAAAACAAAGGCAAGTTTTTACACTCTTTCACACAATCACTTCTATTACTGAGTATGGAATATATTGATCACATATTGAACGTCGCTATTTAAAATTTAAAATTTAGAATTTGAAAATATTTTCGGTTATATTTTAAAAATTAAATATGGTACTTTTTTTTTCGATAGATAGCAATGCAGAACCTGGCATTCAGCAAGAGTGGAACGCGACCCACAAAAGTGGCTGCAGACAAGCAAACAAGCAAACAAGCCAGGACAAAAAGAAAGAGACAAAAAAGAAAACACGCCCCTAAGACACGAGCACTGGGGCGAAGATCAGCCAAAACCGTGTAGACCAAAACAAAATGTAGCCAAACTGATAACCTTAACACCATATCCTGTAGAAACTCTTACTTTTGCTGCAGTTTTTAGATATGATACTAATTAAATGTGTTTTTAATATATATACTTAAAATCGGTCACATATTTGTGTTTGGCCGACGTTAATGCAAATAAGCAAATGATTAAATAAAAATAGCTTGTAAATGCTTTTCGTCAACCCTTGGCCGTATACCGCATGAATTCTACATATGCATAATTGGTGATTAAATTATTATTATTTATTTATTTATTTTTTAACGAGGGACTGGATTGTCCCAATCAACCCTGACACATGAGGAGGTACACAATCCCGATGAGCAGGTAGACATATCCTCAGTGAGAATCAAACTCCTGACCTCTGGCCGATAATCGCATGGATAGGAGACGCCACAAACTAAGACGTCCTTAAGATGGCTGGTGATTACATTATTATATATGCATTATAACTATTAAGCTTTGAAAATGTGTTTGAAAAAAATATAGATACCTCAATTCTTGCTTAAAGAATATAAAAAAGATCTTGATCTTGGCTCAGTAAGGTATAGTGAAAGAATGTAACTTTCACAGTTGTGTATACCAAGAAAGTGTTAACATTGTAGTTGGGCGTTATATCCTGGAGGTGGCGCGTCGATACCTGCTGCACCGACTTAGATCGGAGAGGGGAGCGAAACAGTCTTAAAGAGACTATGATCCGCGCCTCGCTCAACTATTATATTATTAGTATCATATCATTTTCACGCGTTCGAGGTAATATTTTTCTGTTTTATATATTTTATAAAATATTTTTTTGTATTTGGTTCCAACACCTTTTGCACTGACAAATTATTTTATGAAGTTTATAGACTAAGAAATTAACACAAAATTATTTTTAAATACTTTTAGGAGACAAATGCCATAGGAGCTTGAGGTTGTAAGCGTGGTTTGCGGTTAAGCACATGCTATTTACGCTTAGTTTAATATATTTTTCTAGTTTAATTAAATTAATTAGCCCTTAATTTATTTTGGTACTTTTTGATATTTTTGTCCTATTTGATTACAAGTTATAAGAATTATTTTTTCTTTTCAGAAAACTTTTATTTAAAAAAATATTTTTAAAATTCTTTTTTACAAAAAATCACTTTTAAATGTAGTTTTTTTTTAATAAAAATGTGTTTAGAAATAAATGTAGTCCTTTTTAGAATTTGCGAGTCATCTCGCTAACTATAAAAGAAGGGTTATGTGCACCAAAGATTCATATACTTCGCTTAATAAATAAATTTTGTTCTTGTACTTTTTTAGTTGTGTCAATTTAATCATGTACTACTTAAATTGTGTTACTTTAGTCCGATGATCAGATTTAAGTTAAGTTAACAATCAATTTTCAATGGTACAATCATTTTAGATGCAAGTAATCAACTATAAATCCACTTATTCACTCATTAATGAACTCAACGCATAGTCAGACCATTAAAAATTTTATCGATAACTTAACATATATTTTACTTTAAGAACCAAATTGATACAATACAAATAGTAGATGGATTAAATTGCCACAATTAACAGTAGGACAAAATTGACACAATAAGCAAAGTGTAGGGACATTTGGAAGTTGTACTCCCCAACTGCAATATTGATCTACCTCACACTTCCCCTACTCCTATCCAAAGTGGCAGCCCAACTTCCACACAGAACTGGACTAATCCCTCTCCTGTGAATGACCCGGCAATACCTTCAGCTGAACTGAGGCAATCTGCCGACACCCTGGAACGAGCAGCACGGACTTGGGAAGTTGGTAAGAGCTTGGGACTGACACATCACGGACCCGAATAGGACATCTTGAACACCTTCTGTTGTATTGCTAGTGGAACTGTGAATGCCAATATCAAAAAAAAGAGGAGGGCAGGGCTGTACCGCTCATTCCAGTAAGATAAGAATTTGCGCTTGGAACTTGAATGGCTTCGGAAGTAAGGAAAAAAAGAGAGCTGTTCAAGATTCTTCTGGAATGGATGTGATGACGAGAAATTCATCCCCACTGTTAGATGGGAGTTATACAATTTCCGAAACACTTGGGAGGCCTGGGAGTTGGAGATTTGGTAATAAAGAACGCAACGCTACTTTGCAAGTGGTGGTGGAGATTCTCAAAAGAAGGTGACACGCTGTGGAAAAGGATCATTTGTTCGATTCACGACGGATCCGTCAGGGATCTATCGCCAAACTCCAATACTGGGAAGCACAGAAGCACATGGAATACAATTGTGAACATTCTGCAATTAAACAGTAATGTGGAGCGCATCACTTCTGGGCTGAGAATCAATCTAGGCGATGGATCTCAGGTCAGATTCTGGAAGGACAGATGGTTTCAAAATGAAAGCTTGGAGAAAAGGTTCTCGGAGCTGTTTTGGGTCTCGGTGCAACAAAATAGCGTTATTGCTGATATGGGACTTTGAGATGGAAACACATGGAGATGGCTACTAAACTGGAGGCCTCGCTTTTTTACAAGGGAAGAACCGGCCCTGATGAACTTCCATGCCATTCTGAATGCTAATCATCCAAGAAAAGACAATGCGGATGCAGGCTTATGGACTCACAACCAGGGAGGTACATATACGGTTAAGTCTTTTGTAGAAGTCTCATGGGACCGAATAGGTGCCCCTACTATAGATCACCTTATCTGTGGTGTGTGGCGTGGTCTTGCTCCACCCAAAGTGGAGCTACTAGTTTGAATGGCACTACTTGTAAAGATGAATATGATAGGAAGGTTATGGAACCTGGGTGTCATCAATGAAGGGGAAAAATGATGTCTGTTTTGTGTTATGGCGATTGAAACGGTGGACCATCTGTTTATTGAGTGTATGTATGCTTAAAAAATATGGAACTTAGTCTTGAAGTAGTGGGGGGTAATCTGGATTATGCCTAAAACAACAAAAGAACTCTTTGAATAGTGGCTAGCCTGCAGTGTAGGAGGTAAGTTTCAGAAGAAAGTTTGAATTACGCTCTTCTTTGTTGTGATATGGGTACTATGGTGTACTAGGAATAAAATGGTATTTAAAAACAAAGACTGGTGTGAGGATGAAATTTTCTGGTTGATTAGAATGAGACTTGACTTCTGAACCAAAGCATGGTATGAAGAATTTTCTTATACATCTGATGAAATTGCAAGAAATTTAAACTGTGTAAAAAGTTGGCGATACAACAGAGAAACCTGATGTTCCTATTGTTAGATTGCTCCACCAGATTGAAGACTTCAGTCACGATACTAAGTGCCTTATATATGTACAAGAGGCCTGATGTCCCCGTTATTTTTGCTGTCTTTCTGTTCTTTGTTTTGTTGCGTTTTTTGTTTTCTTTTCTCTATCCCTGGTCCGGTTCCCCTATTGAGGAATGTCGGGTATTTGTATCCATAGTTTTTTCCACTATCTATTGAAAAAAAAATAATCTATTAAGTACCTAAATAGATATATTTTTAAGTAGTTATAATGATGTCGAATTAAGAACTAAAAAATGATCTTACTTTTTTTGATTCGGTGCATTCTATTTTGATGCTTCTTTGGGTTGTTCATTCTCTTTTTGTGTGGCTTTGGGGTTATGTTGGAAGTTTTTTTTTCTAATTTCTGTGTATATATATTGGGCCGTTAATTTTGACTTTTCTTTGGTGGTTCTTGCTATTTTTCCTTTTTCCGCACTTTGTGTGCGCTTTTTGGATCTTTTCATGCTATATCAATTTTTGCATTGGGACTTCATATGTGAGCCTAATAATTAAAATCTCACATTGAAGTTGTGAGAGAGAAGAAATCACTTTAAAACCTAGTGGATTACTTCACCTATAGCCAATTGGTTTTAGGATAGAACTCCACTTGTGCTTATATGTGGATCACATGTGTGCTAACTTTGTGCATCGGGCCTAAAAAAACCTATGAAATTTAATATTTTGTTTCGCAAGTTTTCCTCGCTAATTATTGGAAAAAAAAACCCTAAAAAAGGGGCAGTTGGAGAAACTATATAAGAATAAAAACAGAGGGTGGAATCTCTCAAATTACGTTATCAGTGATATGATCGAGAAGATGCCAGTTAAGTTATGAATACTAAATTAATAATTAAGAATTAATAATAATAATAATAATAATAATAATAATAATAATAATAATAATAATAATAATATTCCATAATGGAAAACCCCAAAAAAAATCTACAGAGAATGTCGTCTTGATTCGTGAGATGTTACACCCCATGCAGTCTTTACTTTCTATTTTCAATATGTTCATCATTGCAATTCACGTCTATATATTGCTAATATTAAATTTTTTTGTTATGTTTATTTTGATGAAAAATATTTTATATTTTAATTATGTAATGTATTTGTCAAATTTTATAGTAATAATAATAAATATGAAAAATATATGTTTTTTAATAAAAGCGGAAAGCATTTTGATTTATGATGGGGAAATGTCATATGTTCCATTGAATAAAAAATATTATGTGAAAATTTAATTTTTGTAAGACAAATATTTATTTGTACGAAATCATTGAGTTTATAGTGTTACCCAAAAATTTAATTACACGGTACGCATCGCCAGGAATAAAAAGACTTTTAACGTACGCAAATCTTTTGCTATTTTTCAGATTAGGTAATGGATCACATTGAAATTCTGGTGATATCATTCGTAAATCTTAATTTAATTTATAGGGGAAGAATGTGATAAGAAAGGCTCGTGCTCTTGCGGGTCTTCTTCGGGAACTAATACAATGTCGGATGTTACCACCACTTTTAGTGAGATTCTTTCTGAAGCAAGAGAGTAGAACTCACTTTTGACAGTTATACGATTCCAGAAAATGATCTAGAATTACCTGACACATTCTACCGCTAATCCCTGAGCTGAAGCGCTACAAAGGAGATCGATTATGAACAGGTGCAGTCAGAACAACTTCAGCCAAAAATTGACTAGTAGGTAAGGGTCTTAACAAGAAATTGTTTACATACAAGTAGAATACATAGCGTAGCCATTGGAAGTTTTTTCATAGCAATTAGATAAACATCGGGTTGATTGTGGCCTCGTTTATTCGAGTTACGGTTTTGTAATATGACCGCATAGCTAATTATTGAAAAAAAATCCTAGTTTTTCGAATATTTCGATTATTTATTACTTAGATGTTCAGCAATTATATTCTTGATTTGTCAATCTCATCTTGTATTGTTAGGATATATCTCAAATTTTATGTAATTTAGTTATAAGTCTCGCCGTAAGCAAGCCGGTTGATCGGGGGAATGTCCAATCGATCGCGTGTAGTGTTGGAGCATGGGAGCATCAGAGACTCCGCCGATCGATCAGGAGCCCAAATACCCGTGACCTAATTCACTCAGTATAAATATGATGTGAAGGTTTCTGTTTTAGGTATCCAAAGCAAAGAGAGCCGCTGTTATCATAAGAGAGAATTCAGAGGAAGTGTCTTTGTAATTCTTTCATTATTTGTGATCAATAAAGAATCTCCATCTCCGCCCATGGTTTTTCCCTTCTGGATTGAATAGGGGCTTTCCACGTAAATCTCTGTGTTCTCTGTTTATTCTCTTTTATCCTATTATTCACTTCTTTTGTGTATTATAGTATTCAAATCGAATCCTACTCTTGAGATATTAAGTTCTGCATTAGGAAGATATTACTTCCTTTACAAATTGACATCATATCATATCAAATTTGTCTAGGTTCCTAACAAATTAGTATCCAAATATATCAAATTTGTTTAAATTTTCCGTTACATGTATTAATATTGACCATTATAAAAAGGGGGAGGGAAGAGACACATATAGTCTTGGTGGTAAATGATGTTAAAGGGTCAAGAGTCACAGATTCCTCCCACATGCCTGCCTTAGCCACCTTTATAAAATCAACTCATCCGAAATTTTAACTTAATAAATGAAGACTCAAAATTAATTTTATACTTTAATATATTTCTTCATGATACAAGTTAAAAAAGATATTTGGGTAAAATAGATGAATGTCACGTTGGTGGGAGGGCTTACGCAATACTTTATCTATTGTCAATTAATTTTAAGATAAAATCACTTTTGATATGTAACAATAACTGATACAACAATTCAGTGTCTCAAAATGAGGTCTAAAAGTATAAAATGTACGTAATTTTATCTGTATAAGATCGTACTCTCTAGCAAGATTGTTTCTAATAAACTTAATATATGTAAATTATATTAAAATAAATTTTGGGTATGAAATAAAGATGAAAAGTTGGGTACTTTTGAGAGAGAAGACAGAAAAGGGCAGTACCGGAAAAAGGGCGAAGTAGCAGAGCTGACAAGGGACAGTCCCCTTGTCCTTCTTGCCTCTCTCACCCACTCACTCTCCCCTCCTCTCTCTCTTCATTCACCAAACAAATAAGAGTAATATTTGTTAGGTTACGTGTAGAATTTAATTGTATTAGATCTTGTTATGAGGTATAGGATTGATCCAATTTTATTAATGTTCATGACACATTATGATTTTAGTGTGTTGACTCTATATATATACAAGGATTGTGCACGTTACCATTAGAGTTGAGGAAGAGTTGAGAGTTGAGATGTTTCATGTAACATTTAGAGATATAGTAGGCTTCAACTGAACCATGTAAATTTCGGTATTTTTTCCATTTCCTTTTGGTTACAATTGTTACTTTGATTTATGGCTTGTATATTCCATGGGTAATCTTAATAAGTGATATTAGGGCCCTATTAATATTATTGCTCGACAAATTGTTACCATTAGAAAAGAAAATCATAGTTTTGTGACTATGGGTTTGTATATGTTGCCGGCAACGTGGTGGGGAAGGGGTATGTGTGTGTGTTAGAGAGAAAGGGGTATCATTGGGAATGAGACATTGGAAGCGAGAGCAAAAGCGGGTGGCGGCATGGCGGGTGCAGTGGCACAGCAAGGTAGCTGGGTGGCAGACGGTGACTTGGTGGGGGAAAAGATACGAGGGAAAGAGAAAGAAAAAGTATGAGAGGAAAATTATTTTTTTAATACTGAATAACTTTCAGATGTCCATTATAATGGGTGGTCAAGATCTCTTTTTCTCAATAAAATTGTCCTATATATATATATATATATGAAATATTAATATACTTGGATATTATTTACTCAAATCTCAAATGCTAAGTGATCAATTTCCTTTATATAAAATTTTCCAACAACCATTTTCAAAGCAAAATTATACGTGTTTGGACTCAATTTAATCTAACATGGTTTATCAATGGAAAATTATACCATGCAACATTCATAGTAAATGGAAAATATATCAAATTAGGTAAGAAATGTACGCATTAAATAGACCCAAGAAATATAATTAAATATAAAAAATAATTATGTAAGTATTATAATAATTATTATATCTTATTTGTTATCAAATTTAGGGCACATTTGGTAATATTTATGCTAACGGGTGCTAGTTGGCACTCATTAACACAACAAAAACGAGTGGAGAGAGGGTAATAAGAAAAAAAAAATAACAAATTAAGGAAACAAATGTTTATTTTTTTTATTACAATAATCACTCAATAAATTACTAATGCATTCTTTTCTTAATGTTCTCATTCTTATTTCCTTATGTCCCCATTTTCACTTAATTTTGTTGTGTTAACGGTTGCCAATTGGTATCCATTAGCATACAACAACATACCTAGTGCCTCAATGGCTCCCGCTTGCTCAGGGTCTGGGAAAGCCAGGATGTACACAGCCTTACCTCATCAGGGTGAGACCCTGACGAGAGACTGTTTCCGAGGACCTTCAAGGATTTTTGAGTTGCATTTTTTGTAAATACTCATTTTTCAGTTGCATTTTTTGTAAATTCTGATATAATTGTTTATACCTAATTAATATTTTCTAAAGTTATTAATAAAAGAAATTATCAAATAAAATTTATGATAAAGGTGTTGAATTTTAAAATTTTATTTCACCTCTGTTTCTATTTTGAAGGAAAAAGATAATTATTTGTTAAAGCACATTTAAGTTTTGGTCAAATATCTAAAGAAAATGCCCTTTAACCAAAAAAATTACTTCATTACTCAAAAGAGCTCAGCCAAACAATTAATACCCAGACAATTGGTCTCTAATATATTTAATTTTATTTAAATTAGTTTTTTATTATTTTTTAATATTACTCTTAATATTTTTAACTTTATTTAAATCAATCACTCATCTTGTCTTTTATTTAAAATAATACTTAATATTTTATTTTTTTCAAAAAGTAGTCTCTTATCTTGTTAAATTTTATCTAATTTTAATCATCGGAGACGGAATCAATTATTAAATATACAATACTATTTAAAAAAAAAGAAGAGGCTAGTATAAATAAAGTTATAAACACTATAATTTATTTTAAATAAGAGAAAATTCACATATCAACTTTAAAAAAATAGTACATAAATTTAAGTGTAACTATATATCAGTATCTTGAGATTTAGTGCATTAATTTTTTAGTTCACAAACTTTATAAAATAATTTTTTAATTCACAAAATTACATATATTTAATAAAACAGTACAAATAATAGTAAATAAATGTGTAAAACAGGCCTCACATTCTTTGACAACATTGTTTGTTCTATTTTGTGAACCACATATAATTTTTAGACTAAAAAATTATTTCATTTAGTTTATAAATTAAAAAATTAATACACTAAACCTTAGGTATTAACACTTAATGTGTTGGTCCAAAATTTTGTATAAATCCCAGTCCCCCTCTCGTTTCATTTCCTCTGTTCTTCTTCCTCTCTCTCTCTCCAGATCAATTAACTTTTCTATCACCATTTTCTCTGCAAATGAATCCAAAATCACATTAAAAAAAAAGGAACAATCATGGTGCTAGAAGCAGTAGTATACTCACAAGATCCAATCTTTAACCATTGCTTCAAAGACAATCTCGTCTCTTCCTCTTCTTTCCCCTTCGATTTCTCCTCTTACTTTCCAAACCCTAATTTCAATTCCGTTGACAATTCTCCGTCGCCGGAGGTCTGTGATGTTGATCGGAGTTTCGCCGGAGATGAGGCTCCAGCGCCGGCCCCAGGCGGTGGTGGAGGGAGGAGGAAACGGCGGAGGAGGAGCGGGAAGAACAAAGAGGAGGTGGAGAATCAGAGAAGGACGCACATAGCGGTGGAGAGGAATAGGAGAAAGCAGATGAATGAGTATCTTGCTGTCATTCGATCTCTTATGCATCCTTCTTATGTTCATCGTGTACGCCATTTCTCTTCCTTTGTTCTGTATCTGCGTTATTTGGTTGACATAAGAATTGAATTCATGACAAGTTATATTTTTCAGTAATTTAATTCGTGTATTAATTAGTCTAAAATGAATATAAAGTGTTTGATTGCAAGATGTGAAATTGAATTTAGTAAGGGCAAAAAAGACATTAGAAACTAAAGGGGAAATAAAATTAGAATTAAATTTCTATAATAAGTTGTATTTTTCAATAATTTAATTTTTGTGTCAACTTATCAAAAGTAGATACAGTGTATTTTGTTGTAGTACGGGAAATAAAATTTTCTAGAAAAATTGGTGAAAAACAACATAATTAGAACTTAATTAAGGAAAAATGTAAGTTATTTCCACGTTTTAAAAGAATTTTCACTTATAATATTTTGCTTATTTTTTAACCACAAAAAAAATGCAAAATGTCTATCTTTTATCCGTTCTGATTGACTTTGTCATTTCTAATAACCAAATAAGTTCTTGGTTTTAATGTTAAGAAATTGAATAAGAAATCACACATCAAAAACGTAAATGAAGTCGATGAACATATAAATTTAATTAGTTATTTATCGAATATAAATGTTTGAATTTGACGAATTGGACGTAGAGTTTGGTAAAATTTTTCGAAAATTTAATGTTATTAAAATGTTAATTTATTTTCTTGAAATTGGAGTCCCTCAACATTTAGTTTTATCAAATATAAGTTTATATTACTTAGATGCAATGTTATAACTAAACTATACTCTTCACTATTTAATTACATAATTTTCTTGTACGCAACATTAAAATAATTTTAAAATGAGAAAAGCTAAGAATTCATTTGTTATCCTTTTTTGTTTGTATTTTTTATTTTTGATACACTGAAAATTAAGTTTTAGAACTATTCTTTTTTACATTTAAATTTCTTTCTTTAATTTTCAATCAAATTAAAATTTTTAAAATAAAAATCAAAAATAAAAAAAAAATTATTTTTAGAGAATATGATTTTAGTTTTACAAAGAATAAAAAGACCCCTTAGCTAATAAACATAAATGGTAAAAATGATTTAGAAATAAACATAATTTATATGATAAAAAAAAAAATTACATTTTTATATGAAAAGAAAAAAAAAAGAAGGAATTTTTATTGTTATGTCAAAAAAATATTATTATCACATACAAATAATAAGTGTTATAAAATTTTTTTAAAATTTATATCATTTTGCTATGACTATAAATGCATTACTCAATTATATGCCCTGCCTTTTTATTTGTCAATTTAATTGCCCTCCTTTTCTTCCTCTTTTTTTTCTTTTCACTTTTCTCTCATTTTAGTCATATTTGGCACATTTTTGGTGCAATGTACGGGTGATATTTGTTCCATATTGTATTCAGTAGTTGTGAATTTTTTATAATAACTGAACTAAATTATTTATATTTTATAGAAATTAATGTTCAATATACATAATTTCATTGTAGTATCAATTACAGAACTCTATATCTAAAACATTGCATAATTATTGGATAATTAGTTTGATGTCAAGTCTCCCTTCATAGTTTATTTTTATTGCATCTAATGCTAATTGATTTTAGACTAAAATCTCACATGAACTTATATAATGATCTCATATAAGTCAACTTCGTAAATATAACCTAAAAGAACCTCTGAAATTTAAAAATATTGTTATAAGGAACTTTTAGGGCACGTGTTAAGATCCATTAACCGCACTTATATTTATTCAATTTTTTTACTAAATCATCTAGTTATTAAAAAAGTTAATTATTATTTTTTTTATATTGACCAATAACATGCTAGCATGTAGTGTGATTAATGTATCTTAATATATGCCTAATAGATGTATAATAAACAAACCCCTGTTATAAAAATAAGGTACTTTAATTCTTTATGTTTATCACATTATCATTATTATTTTTTTCTTTCCTCTTTGCTTGTTTTTGGGCTCACATTGGTGGGCCTGAAGTCCCGTTTTTTTGAGATGCCTTCTTTTATATTGCGATCTTTTCGCTGTTATTAAAAGCAATTACTTTAGCGTCACATTATCTTTTCATTACAATCTTTCGATCACTTTATAAAATCGACGACATTTTCTTTTTCTAAAATATATTGCTCGTGTTTCTATTCAAATATATTTTCATTCTCATTCTTTTGTTTTTATATTATGTGTATAGTGAGTATAATGTCTGTTTTGCTACTTTCTCTAAGTCAAGTCATAATCATATCACCATCACAACTTTAACAAATGCTTGTTTGTTTTCTCTAACTTGAAAATTTTGTAGTAAAAATTATTTTACCAAATAAACATTATTAATTGTGCAGTTAAAAAAACATTGTTATATTTGGTGGCAGTAACCTGTTTTTGGTACTAATAAGTGGCGGTAACCTTTACTGACATTGTTAGCACGTATTACGAATCATTATATTTCTCGCAACTTTATTTATTTTGTCCAGAAAATAATTAACCGATATTATTTATAATGCTATTCATCATAAAAATAATTTTCGAAAACAATTTGCCTTTATTAGTATATGATTTTGTATTTGTAACTTTTTATTGTGAAACAAAATTAAAAATCTGGTTCTGAACATAATTTGGTTCAGTTTTCACGCAAATTTATAAAAATTCTAAAAATAAAATATTTTTTTTAAAACTTAGTTTATAATTTCTTAAAACCAAAAAAAGGGGCAATATTAGTTATGGTTTTTCAAGCGGGGTGCCTAAACGGCAATAAGACATAATAAATATACATTAATTATTTAATTTTTGATGGATGAACCCATTATTACCGAGTCTTGTGTGTGACGTATTTTAATCGGAGGATATTGTATGTATTTTATAAAGTAGAATAACAACATATGTTATTATCAAAAAAATATATAAATCTGCATTTATTATGTATTATCATATGCCTTTTAGCACCCGTTAATAATTCCGTGTTACATAAAGGCTTATTAATAATTTTAATATATAATTTAACGTAGTTAAGTTGACAATTAATAGTATTTGTACAGGGAGACCAAGCATCAATAATAGGTGGCGCAATAAATTACGTAAAGGAGCTAGAGCACCTCCTACAGTCCCTACACTCCCAAAACCACAGCCTCCATCCTCCGCCACCGCAACCGCCAACAACCACCAATAAAGACGCTGACGGCGAGGAGCACCAGATATTCGAGGACTTATTCAGGCACCCCCAGTACTCGACCCGACACAGTAATAACAACAACATTGAGGCCAAGAGCTGCAGCTCGGGGGCCGCGGGGGAGATAGAGGTGAACATGGTGGAGAGGCATGCAAACGTGAAGATACTTGCAGAAAAGAGGCCCAAGCAACTGCTTCTGTTGGTGGCCGGATTTCAAGGTCTCCGGCTTTCCGTACTCCATCTCAATGTCACCACCACCGTTGATCTTATGGTTCTTTACTCTTTTAGCCTCCTGGTTAGTTTTCTAATTCTCTCCTTTTTCTTTCTCTGATGCGGAATAAAAATGTTGAATTCGATACGAGCATGTCAAATTCGAGGAGTAAACTCATATTCCACCTGAAGGAAAAAGAATATTTGGATTCTTGTATTAAGAAATTTTTGAATGCCAAAACAACTAATAAAAGGAGTATTTATAGACAAAACTAAACAAAATCCCAAAAAATACTAAAATTATTAAATTGTGACTATACTATTCGTAAAGCATAAGAATGCCCAAGAAGCAGTTTAGAGGCTGAATTTGGTGGAAATAGGCCCGGCTAATGGCTAGAGTTGCATAGTTCAGCCCAAGAGCTTCAATTTGACAAGTAACAGGCCCCAAAACTCCTTACGGAACAAAAGTTAAGCCGTTTGAATTTGCCTGCGCAAATTAGTATTTCCGACCCACATGCTTAGATTTTTAGGGGAGCAACTGGTTAATAAACTCTTCGGCTATTCGTTCAACGTCATTATAACGCACATATTTGACTGTCGCACTACACATTGGCTTACTAAAATCAATGCCATAGTTTACTAAAAAAAATGTACCTGATTTCATATGAATTTAAAATCTAATAATTTTACGATAGAATAAACTGTCTTTTTTTTGAATATTTTAGCGATTTGCAAACGTGAAAATTGAAAGGTGCAGGTAGAAGAAGGATGCCAGTTAAGCACAGTGGATGACATAGCAGCTGCAGCTAACCATCTCTTAACCCAAATCCAACACCAAACTACTGCTACTACTACTTCACATGAAGACCAATTTACTCTTGCCCTCGACGACAACAACAGTAGCCCGGTGTCTCCAAGAGGTTCCTGTCAAAGTAGGGTCTGAAAAAAGATAAGATGTACACAAATTTATCTTATGGACTGCAAACTTAAAAGGAGGCTGATCTTCAATAATTACAATCGAGCTATAGCTTGTATATGTTTTTCTTTCTTGATAGTTAGCGACAAAGCTCGTAATACGAAACGGACCTGAACGAACAAGGGTGCTGAATATGTTAGTACTGCCATGCATGCATGATGAAACTGAAAAAGTTAAAGATGTTGTGGAGAAATCAAATCTAGAGAAATGGAGCTGCAGCTGATTCTGCTAAGTTTTTGTTTGTTGGGACCCTTCATTTGAACTCACGGGTTTACATAAATTTTTGTGCTTTTTTGTACTGTGATTTTACAAAATAAAATTAAAAAAAAAAAAGGGAGTGAAAGAGAGTGATGATGAGAATGAGGAATCTAGTTGATACTGTCTTACTGTTCCCCCATGCATGCATCTTCTTTAAAAAGCTGACTCTCTCTCTCTCTCTCTCTCTCTCTCTCTCACTCACTCTACTCTCCGGTCGTTATGCTGATGTCTATTTTTAAAAATTAATTATATTCGTTAAATTTTACCACCGACGTAGAATATACTTGAGGTGTTCAAATATCGGTCCAGTCTTCAATCCTCATGTTGACCTTATTTCGGGTTTCGGTCTGTTGGGCATGTTGTTCTTGTTGTTGTTGTTGGTCCGGTCCGGTCCAAACCCGAAAAACCTAAGACCGGACCAAAAACCCGAATTATTTTGTTGGGCCTCCTATTTCTTTTATTAGATTATAAGTAAACTACCTAGACCTATAAAATTTGGGTCTAAAATTAGTTTAAAAATAGCCTATAAACACTTATATTAACTTATTTTATTTCTTTTAATGATAAATTATTATATTATGTATATTATTACGACTCATATGCATAACTATTTCTAGTTAATTTATGAAGAATTTTGTTGGTTATTAGTGGAGAATCAAGAAATGTGAATCAAATATAAGGGGCCAAATTATCGGGGTCGGGTTTGGTAAATATAATTTGTTATGAGCTGTTGTATTTGGGGATAATCATTTAGTTTTTCTATAGTTTCTATTATTTCTATTGTTTATTTTTTTATTCTTTTTTCTATTAGATGCTTTTAAAGTTATCCAAAATTGACAAAATATGTTGTGAACTTATATTAGAAAAGAAAGAAATGACAATCGGTCCAAATCGGTCTGGACAGGTCTATGAAGTAATTGGTCTGGTCTCAACCCGGACCAGATAATTTGGACCGATGAACACCCCTAGAACATACGAGATTCACATATAAGCCTAGGTAGAGTACCATCCTAAAATCAAATTGGTGATAGATGGAGTAACCTACTAGATTTATAAATTGATTTCTTTGCTCTTACAACTCTAATATGAGATTTATATTTAACTCACATGTGAAGTTTTACCTTAATAATATTATTAGTTTATTTTTTTGTATTATTACTAATAGTTATTCACATATAATACATGATACTGATGTCTGTATAATGGTGACCTACGTATAAGTCAAATAAGTTAACTCATCTAACTGTGAAATAATGAAATTATATTTGATTGAATAATAATTAAGAAGTTACAGCATCACTATATATAAAGAGTATAATAGTAAAGAAAAAACTAAAATAACTCTAACTAGATAATATAGATATGGATATAAATACAGAAGCAGAATATAAGTCAAAATCAAAGACTATAATAGACATAGATCTACATACTTAGCATCAATTAATTTTTTATGAAATTTCATAGGAGTTTATATATATATCTGTGTGAGTTTTTGTTTGTGTGTTAATGTTATTATAATGACAAAATTATTATTACCAAAGCAAAATTATAGTACTATGATAATAATAATTTTTTCTCTGAAAATATATATATTATAAAAGGGTGAGAGCGAGAGAAAACATTCAATATCACTCAATTGACCGCTAACATAATCTTTTTTCCACCTGATATCATCTCTTTTCTCACTTTAACAAAATATGTGGCCCTTAAATATGATAATGTTATTCGTACCTTTTATTCACTATAAATTATACCCGTGCTCTAATTTTACTATTTTTTTTTACTCCAACAGCATAATCATATGTGCGTGTGTGTATATATATATATATATATATTGTTGAAGGACAATTTAAATTATCAGATTTTATTTTGGATAATTAGCTTTGTATTAGTAGATTAATAAATGTCCTGAGTTTAATTATTAATTAATTAACTCCAACTATAATGAAATGATGCTAAATAATGAAGGTAATTATCTAGCAATTATTGGTGGGACTAATGTGGGACATGGGAATCATTAATATTTCATTCCCGCTGTCTCTGCACTTTATTTTTGGTCCCACCTTTTGGATCTTTTCTCACTTCCATCAAATTTCTCCTATTTTATGTCTTTAATTTTCGAAAAATTTATCACTTAATTACGTTTAAATTTCAACATTTATTATCTTTGTATTATAAAAATTTTAAATATATAATATGGTACCTTAAGTTTAGATTGTCAATTTTTACGTTGGAGAAATTAAAATATTCTAATTAAGAGGATACTTTTAAATATATAAGGTTGTGATGCACTAGACACCTCTTATAAATAAAACATGATTCAATCCGTAGCAAAATGGGGAATAAAACAAAAATGAGAAAAAAAATATTGTACACCATTTGGTTTAAGTCGATCCTTCTTGTATACATTCGAGCCCTTTTTATTTTGGGCGTCGCTTTTTGTAATCGAGTTTTGCTCGTTAATTATCGAAAAAAAATGTACACCATTCGTGGGCTAGTGAAGAAAATAGATAAAGCAAAATTGGGAATGGAACGTTCAACATAATTAAGAAGTAAAGGGAAAATAGTTAACCTTAATTCTCACATTCGAAAATAGAGGAAAACACATAGAGAAATAAAACTTATGAAAATTAAATGAATGAAAACCCTAGGCTTCCTCTTCCTTAATAAATGAGCTAATTGACCTAGAATAAAAGACTTAAAATTAAAAAGATAATTAATAAAGTCTACTAAACTAAACTAAGCTTCCTAATTAGTGTTAACTTCTCAAGCTCGTTCACTCCTTTCCGTGTCTCTCTCCCCTTTTCCCGTCTCTTCTACCATCCCGCCAAATGACCCATCTCTTCAAGATTCGATCCTCCAAGTAACTCATCAAAAGCTGAGGTGCGGCTGCATCACATCAGGGCTGGATATAACCCTAAGCAACCCAAGCAGCCGCTTGGGCCCCCCAAAATTTAAGGGCCCAAAAATTTTTATGGTTCTAGTATCTAAAATATCAATTGTTAATATTAATAAGTTTTGTGATTATAACTTTTATAATTTGTTGTGTATAAGGGGCCTTATTTGAAATTTTTGCTTTGAGCCCAGAAAATGTTGGATATTAATGAATTATACATTTCTAACCAAAAAATAAATAAATAAATTATCATTGGCCCATAGAGAAAAATAAAGCCAACCATATCATAAAAATTACACTATATTTTGTTTTCACTTTAGGGAGAAAAGAAAAGGTAATAAAGAGATCAACACCCCCCAGCATTATTAATTCAATAAATTCTATCACCTTTGCACTAATCCATGAGGGACATATCTCGATGGCAGAGAAATCCGGGAGTCGGATAAGTCACTCGAGTTCAATTTCATAAAGGACATTTAAAGAATAAGGTTTAGTTTGGCCAAGTTTTTTCCCCTAAGAAAGTATTTTTCGGAGAAAAGAACAATTCTTTTAAAGATTTAAGAGTGTTTACCTTAGAAATAAAAGTATATTTATATTATTTTTCCTTTAAAACAAAAAATAAAAGTAAAAAAAAAATAAAAATTTGGAAGACGAAAGTAAACTCATCGAAAGCTACGTTTAATAAAAGTTTTTATGCAAAAAGTGTTTCTATAGAAAGTAAATTTTTAATAGTTTGGCTATACTTTTCTTGTTTTTGAACTGATAGTTTGGCTAAATAGGTCTATGTTACTGTTAGAATAATATATATATGGTGGCGTTCTTGTGTGAGGGTAAGAGTTTGAGAGGGGCTAATCTTTGCATTCCATTGTAATGGACAGTCAAGATTTGTTAAACATTAAAAAGAAATAATTTACGGTTCATACCCCTTCATGGGGGAGAAAATTCTTTTTTTTTCAATACTCAACAAATATTGGCTGTAAATTATTATTTTTTGAATGTCCAAAAAATCTTGGCCATCCATTATAATAGAAGGCTAAGATTCGTCCCTCTCATGCTCTCACCCTTTTATAAGAATGTCACCTTATATATATATATATATATATATATATATATATATATATATAAAATCTTAGTGTAATTATTATGTGTGGGCTGAATAGAAATATGGATAAAGCGGCAGATCGCTTTACTGTATCATTTTCAAGTCCAGTTACATATCACAGTTTAATATTGGGCCTCGGCCCAAACGAGATTGGGCTAAGAGTACTCCACAGCCCATATATCCAACCAAATTGAAATCTATGCCGTGTGAATTCAAATAGTCCCATACTTGCAGATATTCCAGCGACCACACTATCCATCTTCCAAATTAGCTCGAGGTATTGGATTCAAAACTCATTTATCCGCAAGTTGATACCTGTATAATAATATAAACATTAAAAATAACCCAATGCTTTATACAGGGTCGTGCCATGGTAGTGTCTACAAGAGTAAGATGTACGCAGTCTTATCTCTTACAGAGTGCTACCCTTAAGGGGGTCTGTTTTCAATGGGGCCCCCATTTAAAAAGAAGGAACAATGTTAGAAAAACAATATCAAGCATGGTGTTAAGATCTTATTTATCTCAAAATTAATATTAATCTGATTTGATTTAGATATGATTTGAGAGGATATTTGATATATGATTTAGTTACTTAATCTGATTGTGATTATGATTGGGTGACTCAATTATAAATAGAGGTTAAGAGTTATTGTTTTAGGTAATAAAAAAGAAAAGAAAGATGTGAGAGATCAAGGGCTTTGTAAAGGGGTGCCCAAGAGGGCATCCGGGCAAGGGGGGAGATGTTTGATTGAGATATAAGAGAGTTTTTGTAGCTTCCTCTTTCCAAAGCTACATTTAGAGAAGGTCGGTGACTCGCCATGCAGAAGCTACATTGAAGAGGGTTGGTGACTCGTCGTGTAGTACTTACACTTTGAGAAGGTTGGTGGCTCACTGTGCAGTAGCTACACTTTGAGAGGATTGGTGACTCGCTGTGCAGCAGTTACAGTTAGAGAGGATTTGGTGACTTACCACTTACCGTTCAATAGTAACATTGATGTTGTTAATGTTTGTATGGGGTTGTGGGTTACAAATAGAGATTGTAATCCTTAATTTCATAATAGATTCAGGCACCCGTTAAGTCTCGTGGTTTTTCCCTCTGGTTGAGAGAAGGTTTCCACGTAAATATCAGTGTAGATTGTTTCGATATTTATGTTGTTTTATGCTTCCGTTTATGCTTGATTGTGTGAATTTCCCAACACATCGAAGTAACAATAAAACAACAATACAGACATGCATGTCTAGGGTACTGTGGACTAGTATTAGTGTACTCGTAAAAAATATAATAGTTTTCAAATTTTCACGGGTGACCTCCGAAGTTAAGCGTGTTTGGGCGAGAGTAGTACAAGGATGGGTGACCTCCCAAAAAGTTCTCGTGTTGCCAACCCTATGAGGTTGGGGATTATCGCGAACAACCTCTCAACAGGGTTAAACCCTAAAAGGGTAAGGCTGCGTACATCCACCCCCAAGAGCCCGCTTAGGCGGGAGCCCTTAAAGAACTGGGTCTGTTGTTGTTGTTGTCAAATGCAGTAAGTTGTGTGGAGTCTGAAAAGAATAAGGCAATAGACATAAAAATAAAGTATTTCCTATTGGATTATATATGGAGTCTGGTTGTATTGGACCTTATTAAAATAAGAGATAGGGTCAATCCAATTTAAACCCATAACAAACTAGAAATTTGCGTAGAAGGCTCTATATATTCATTAGAGTTATGTACGCTGCGATTAGGGTTGAGAAATGGTTGAAACCTAAGACGGATCATGTAATAGTTCAATTATATAATTGAAATATTACGCTCCCCTTTGCATATATAGGTTTCGGTGGAACCCGTAAATTAAGGTGTCATTGATTTTACTCCATTTTATTGGTGATTGCTATTTCAATTTAGAATTTTGACGGTTGTGAAAACCATATAAAATATCATTTTTTTTTTAACAAACATATAAAATATCATAATCTAAAGTAGGAACCAGTTAAAGGTGAGCCCGGCCTGGCCCGTTTTGGGGGTAGAAACCCCCCAAAATAATGGTGAAAATGTTTTGAGGGTGGGAGGATTCGCACCTCAGACCTCCCACGTGTTAGGCAAAGCCCTCATCATATGAGCTACAATCTTTTCATGATATATTAAGATAAAAAAAATATTAAATTACATATATCTCAAAAAAAAAGGAGGGGGGACCACCAGGCCTTATATAGTTTGTTTATAAAAAATATTTTGAGATATATGTGTTTATAAAAAATATTAAATTAAACACAGAGGCAATTGTATTAGGTATAGGTATGCCTTATATAGTTTGTTTATCTAATAAAATCAAAAAAATTGGAGCTCATATGGTAATTGGTAAGGCTTACATGGTAGAGATATGAGGTTTGAATCCTACTAGCGTCATTTTTACGTCCAATTTTTATGATATTTAAAAAAAAAAAGCTGGGAGGGGGTAGAGCTGGGCTAGCCCGACCTGGCCGGTGGCCTCTAGAACCAGTGATTAATTACCAGGCAGCCCTCGTTTTTATTATTTTTTGCCCTCGTTTTTCATGCATGCCATCGTATCAAATAGACACCAACCATACCATACTTTCGAAAATGATGGAGTCATTATCTTACATTATTTTTTAGATTAAGTAAACTTAGCCTTTGTTTGACCATAAAACTTACGCTCTGTTTTAAGTTCGAATTTTGATTTTATAATTGATCGTATCCGGTTTGAAGTCAATTAAGTTAGATTATTCCAAATTTCGAACCGATTAAAGTCAAAGTTTTGATTAAATTAGATCATTAGTTATGCTTGGGTTCATTAAGTTGGATCGATTTTGGGTTTCAAGTCAGTAGAGTTAATGTGAAATTACAATTTTTTTTCTCCTAGTTTAAGAATTAGATTGTATGCTTGGGTTGAAATCCAAACAGATAAACCAAATAACAAAATTGAAATACTAAACTTATAATCCCAACCTCAAATCTAGAATCTAATTCTTTTTTTTTTCTTATTTAAAATAATCACTCATATTTTATTTTATGATAAAGTTAACCAAAAACACGAGACTAATGTGATCACAAACTTAAAATGCTTAATATATCTCCTTTTCTCTTGTGAAAGACAAAAGGGTTGCTAGCTAGTTAGATAGAGCCAAAACCCAAAATAACACTAAAATAAAAAATATTTTTAAAATTAACTTTTAAATAAAAATATTTCTTCAAATGGCATCCATGTCATCATTTGACTTTTTTATTTTTATTTGCAATATATTTATAATTTTTAAATTTATAATACTTTGTTAATTATAATAAAT
The DNA here is from genome assembly GCA_018398585.1 of Simmondsia chinensis. Taxonomy (NCBI): domain Eukaryota; kingdom Viridiplantae; phylum Streptophyta; class Magnoliopsida; order Caryophyllales; family Simmondsiaceae; genus Simmondsia; species Simmondsia chinensis. The sequence continues at coordinate 700,471 of JAGTTD010000001.1, read as the reverse complement.
AAATTAAATTAAATTATTTAGATTAAATTTGTGTATAAATAATTTTAATTAAAATTTAATAAATAATTTAATTTAATTTATTTATTACAATACAATAGTAACAACAAACCCCATGCCTAATGGGCTCCCGCATAAGCGGGATCTGGTAGGGGTAGATGTACGCAGTATTACCCCTTATGGTGTAACCCTGCCGAGAGACTGTTTTCGAGAACTTCTAGCCATATAGGGTTTGCAACACGAGAACTTTTCAGGAGGTCACCCTTCCTTATACTATTCTCACCCAAACACTCTTAACTTTGAAGTTTTAATTTACTTTATTTATTAAAATACAAAAATAAATTTATAAAAATATAAATTATTAAAACCATAAAAAAGAAAGAAATAAAAATAAATGATGACATAGATATCATTTAAGAAAATAACTTTTTTAAAAAAATAATTTAAAAAATATTTTTTATTTTTATATTATTTTGGATAATAGCTCAGTTATATAAGTCATAAGTAGCACATGACTCAATACCCAAAGCGTTTGTATGATTTTCTCCCATTTTTAAGTTCTCTCTCTCTCTATCTAAGCATGTCTACATTAAGCTCTATTTCCTCTCCTATTTCATCCTACCACCTCTCTCTAGTTAAACCCCTTAAATCTCGTCACCCTACGTCTCTAAATATTCTCGGATCTGCTCTGAAATTGTCGTTCTCTATAGCTTCACTACCCTGCCATGACGTTTCATTACTCTCCTCTATAAAACGTGATAGACGGTACGTATTATACTAGTATGTATTCGTTTTTCTATAGTTTCTTGTGTTACATGTAATTAAGCATTATATTTTGTTGAATTTTTTTGTTCATATATTGATCAAAACCATGGATACATTCTCACATGATATTAACTTTCAATTTTTTTATTTTTTTTTTTTGATTGTCGGAATCTAAAGAAACTTGGTTGCCCACGATGGTGCACAACCAACGGCACACGATGGTGCACAACCAACAGCACCGTCTTCATCACCGCCCCCACTGCCTGTATCAGTATCGCTACTAGTTTCTTGGTAAGGCCTCGCACCCTTACGTGTGTCTATATATATATATATATATATATATATATATATATATATATATATATACATATACATATATGTATATTCTTTTCATATTGGCAATAAGTACAAGTTTTTACCTTAAGTGGAGACACCAGCACATGTAAAAATGCTAAGTTCAAACTTAATATCTCGTGCCTAAGGCTGGAAAGCTCTAATTGTTATACGAACTAATCTTGTTTATATACAGACACGCGTGTATCAAATTTGACCTTTTTCTTGTATGATTTTCTTGTTTTTTGCTACAGTTAGCAATTTAGTTTCACTCATTTATATTTCAAAAAATTACGCAGGAAACAATGGATGGTGACGATACTACTGAGTATACTCTTGCCATTCTTCAACATCAAATGGTCGCCCTTTATGAAGATTAAAAGTAATTATCTATATCCCTTGCACACCTCAATTATTGATTATTTTTGGAATAATAATAATTTGCATGTTTAATTATGCGAAAGGTCCTTTAATTGTTACATCAATTTAGTCCTTATATAATTTAAAGATGAAGTGCAAATGTTAATGAACATGCAGATGAGGTGGACAACGTGGTAGAGACGGTGGAGATGGGGGCGGAAACGGTGGAGAAAGTGGCGGAGGAGGTGGACAAGGTGGCGGAAGAGGTGGCGGAGAAGCTGCCGGACGGAGGCAAGCTCGAAAAGGCGGTGCACTTGATGGAGAACGCCGCCGAGAAGACTGCTCAGGCTGCCCATCTCATCGACGCCGCCATTGACAAGGTCTCATTTTCCACCGTTTTACATATATTAAGTAGAAGTGTTTTGTGTTGCAACTCTTTACGGTTGACACCCTCTAATAAACAATTTAAAAACATAATTTTTCTGTTTATTGGATTGGATGGCAAATGTTGGTTATAGGGTGTTCCAACTTATCTGTGAGACTTTGATCAGTAGAGATACCTCCTCATCCTTTTAAAAGTTGATGCGTTAGGGATCCTTTTATATTGAGGGAATCATTAACGCTTTAAAGTAGTACCAGGACGACTGACCTCCTGGGAAGTCCTCATGCTGTCAACTCTGTAAGGTTGGGGGTCATCGGAAACACCCTCTCCGTATGGGTAAGGCTGCATACATCCACCCCTCCCAGACCTCGCTTATGCGGGAGCCTTTAAGGTACCGGGTCTGTTGCTGGATATTATATTATATTACAAAAAGTGTGTATAATACTAGCATTGCTTTTAAATTTACACAATAATTGCACGAGGTCCAACCACCTCCATTTTCGTAGCGGGTGTGTTTCCATTAACTTCATGTTTTTATTTTGTTTTTGTCTTTTTTTATTTCATTTATCCATTAATTCTTAAACTTTTTATTATTATTATTTTTTACACTAAAAATAATTGTCAAATATATCCAATGTTAAATTTGCATGTTGAGCTTTTTTTGTGAACAAGTTGATGGGATACCGAGCTGCGAGCTCCCACAGTCAACATGTGCGTGCCAACTAACACCATGCAATATTATTATAAAAAATAATATTTTCAGTACTCCAAGAGCTCCTGCCTAAGCAGGATCTGGGAGTATAAATATACACAACCTCCCCCCTTAAAGTGCTACCCTAAAGAGAGGTTGTTTCCGAGAATCCCCAACCTGAAGGGTGCAACACGAGAACTTCCTAGAAGGTCACCCATCTTGGTACTACTCTTGCCAAAGCACGCTTAATTTCAGAGTTCTAATGGGATCCGATACTTACGTGTTGGTACCCTCTTAGATATGCAATATTATTATTATGAGAACCTAAATTAATATTATTTTATTAATTTGTTTTATGACAAAATTTAATTAAATAGTTGCTAAAAGTACCACTGTCTTATCCTTCATTCAATATTATGAGACGTATCGGTATGAGCCTTTTACTTCTTATGTAGTTTATGTCGAAGCCAGGACCTAAAGTTGGTGCGTTCAACTACAATAGAAATTATTTTTTTATCATTTTAGTGTGGACAATTGTCCATTTTTACTTGTACGTGACTCCATCACTGATTATAAAAAAGTTATATCACGTCATATTTTTAAAAGTTATTTCAGACCGGGATATTATTAGAAAGTTATTCAAATATTGGAATATTTCATCGTTGCATGATTATTTAAAGAATATTCTTTATTTTTAAAAGTTGAAAATTAGTTTTAGAAATATTTAAAGGAAAAGCGTGATAATTTTTTAGGATAAAAAACTATGTTTTATCAAAATACTATGGTTTAAGTCTCAGATTCAATACTTAATGACACTTAATCAAAAAAAGAAGTGAAAAGTGGATTGATGGGGTAAGAGTCAATGCTAGCTCAAAAATAGTTCGATAATGACTTGAGAGTAACTCTAATAGGTCAACTTAGTAGCTAGTTCAACTCGGTTATGAGCTTGATTCGCCTAACAATCTGAACTAAGCTATGTACCGAACAATATTAAATTCTTATTAAACCAAGCTCGAACAAAGGTTCAAAAGCTCGACAACAGCTCGGCTCAAACTCGAGCTTGATAAGCCTATCAAGCTTAAGTTCGAATAAGGGGGTATTCAGCTCGATAAAGCTAATTTACACATTTTTCTTTTTTAAAAATGAAAAATGCAGGTGCAAGAAATAGAGAAGGAGACAGAGTCACTAGGGGGACATGCTTTTGATGGGGTGAACAAGTTGGATCAAGTTAAACAGCATATCATCAAGGACAAGCCTTTGAGTTCTTAGCATTTCCAATTTTTTTTTTTTTTCTTTTTTTTTCTTTTTTTCTTTTTCTAGAGCGGGTTCATGTGATTGGTGCCTGCAAATGACACGTACATTATTTGGATTAATCTGTTAAATCAGGGGCGAACCTAAAATTTTTCTATTGGGAGACGGAGTCAAATTAGGGCTACTTTGATTCACAATCAGACAAATTAAAACTTGGTTGTCAGTTTAGACTTTCTTTTTTTTTTTTTGGGGGGGGGGGGGGGGGGGGGGGGGGGGGGGGGGGGCTGCGTTTTATTTTTTTACAGTATCAAGTGACGTATTTCATCAATTAATCTACACGGTAATAATTTATAATACATATTACTTATTGGAATGGAGTTTTGTTATAAATGGAGCCTGGATACATCATTTTATGGGTTCAACCAAGCCATCCATAAATTATTTTAATTGATATTATTAATCTAAATCCTCCTAAAAGGGAATCTAATTAATTGCATTTTACGTTTCAAATTTTTGATGATTCAATCAATCTTTCTTGGACGATAGGGAGAATATCTCAATTGACATACGACTGATAAAAAAATAATTTGGGAGGATTGAAGCCAATGCTCGAATAAGCATAGCATCGCCCCTGCGTATAACATTATCTAAAGTACGAAAAGAACTTTCGTTCTTATACTTCAATAAGTAAAACTTGGGTTTGAATTCAATCAAGTGCATTAAGTAGGCTTCAATTTTGCCGCATTAGTGAAATTACAACCCTCCGGTTAAGACAATATTCTATCTAAGGAACAGTTTGACATAGGGAGTTGTTATTATCATGGCAAAAAATGCTATTGTCAGAAAAATGACATGACTTACAAACAATAAGAGTCATAAAATTGCCTTGAAAATACAATCTTGCTCTTACCATATCCATTACTCATATAATATTGATATGTTATCTATATTTTGTTTGGTCTCATGTCGTTGGGATAAGTGGAAGGGACAACAATAGACCCAGTGCCTTAAGGGCTCCCGCCTAAGCAGGGTTGGGGGGGTGTATATGTACGCAGCCTTACCCCTTCAGGGTATAACCCTGCCGAGAGACTGTTATAGAGGACCACCAACTTTATAGGATTGGCAACACGACGACTTCCCAGGAGGTCACCCATCCTGGTACTACTCTCGCCCAAGCACGCTTAACTTCGGAGTTCTAATGGGATCCGGTGCCTTAGTGCTTGGTAAATAAACCCTGGATAAGTGGAAGGGAGCATTTTGTAAATCATTAATGTAAAAATAATATTTAATTTAATATAACTCTTTTAATTGAATAATGTTATGTTATACTCTTGAATACACAAATTGATTATTATTTAATTTTGGAGTCATTGTTAAAAGACCGAGGAACGCTACAAATATTCGATTTATGTTATCAATTTATCAACTCAATACATATGATGAATAGTTATTATCTTATGGAAATAACCATTTTAATGCTATTTATTTTAAGTATATAGTTTTCAATCACATCCTTCAACCTAAATTGAATACATAAATTAAATATAGTAAACATTTTACTTCAAAGGGGAAAAAAAAAAAAAAAATGAAAAGAGACGGCATCCACAAGTCACGTGATAAGGCACAAATACTGGGCCACGCTGTTATGGCTACAAAATGGGCCGGTGATGGGCCTTTGACTTAAATGATACTTTTCTGGGCCTCGACCTAATTAATGGGCCTCGGTTAAACCAATCAATTCCTGCCACGTGTACGTTATAGATACCGATACTCTACGGCCTACCCTGTACGGTACGCTTCTCCGTTTAAACCAGCAAACGCTCTCTAACGGCTATATCTCGCCCTCTTCAAAATCAAAAATTTCAAACCTAAAACCCTATCTCTCTCTCTCTCTCTCTCTCTCTCTCTCTCTCGCTATTGTTTGCATGCTCTGTAATTGTTCAATCGAAGTTGAACTTGAAAAGGTCAAGAATGGAGATATCCCAAGAACTCGACGATTTCATCAAACAGTCAATTGATCACACTTTGAACCTCCCTGTACCCGTTAATTCCCTCCAATTGAAGCTTCAATCTCTTGAAGCAGCGAATTATCGTCTTCGAGATCAGTACCTAACTCTACAAGCCAGATTAAAGCAAAAGGACGAAACCCTAGAACGCGCTAGGGTTTGTATTTTCAAAGATTTGATCTTGAAATTATTTCTTTAATTGTGATTTTTGGGTACTTATTGTTGATTTGTGAGTTTGATTTAGGCGGAGGCGTCTATGAATGCACAAGCGATAAAGAGATTCGTGGAGGAAAATCAGAAATTGGCGAGTGCGTGTGAGGGTTTGGTGAGTCAGTGCTCGAAATTGGAGAGGGAGATTTCGCTTTACGATCGTGATCGGGAGGTGTTGATGGAGTTCGGTAATGTTAAATTTCATCGAGTCTTTATGCCCGACCCACAAAATTGGTGCATATGAGCTTTACTTATAAGCTCAAGTGGGGTTCCATCCTAAAACTAATTAATTAGTAAAGTAGCCCACTAAGCTTATATATTGATTTCTTAGTTTTCACAACTTTGATGTGAGATTTAACTAAACTCACAAATAGAGTTCTTAACAGGTAATGAGGTGGACAAGAGGGCCAAGGAGGCAGAAGCCAGGGTCCATGACTTGGAAGATGAGTTGAGGCGGGTCACTGAAGAGGCCCAATCTTATAAGTTTGAATTTGAGACGCATTCTGTAATGGCCATGACCTACTGTCTTTCCTTTGTTCTTGATATTTGCTTTTTCTTTGGCTTGCTGGTTTATGCTTGATATTGAATTTAGCCGTCTTTGCTTCTAAATATGAAGTTTACCTTTGCATACGGTTTATCTATATATAGTGTTAGTCTTTTGCCCTACTCATGCCTTGATGCTCTCCTGCTGTCAGGTCTTTTGCTCTTGCTGCGGACCAGCTTCTCAGGTTGGGGGTTCTCGGAAACAGCCTCTCTTCAGGGTAGCCCCCTGAAGGGGGAAGCCTGCGTACGTCTACCCCCCAGACTCTGCTTATGCGGGAGCCCTTGGAGGCATTGGGTTTTTTGTTGTTGTTTTTGTATAGTGTCAGTCCATGCCCCGAGTAATGGAAGTGGCTCCTCGGGGCCTCAGATTCTAGGGCCTCCCAATTATGAGTTTAATTTGACATAGACCTAAATTTAGATCATAATTTATTTACTTAACATTTATGTTGTTAAGAGACGGATAAGTATGAAGTGCATCATTCAAATATCCATTTCAGGCCCTTAAAATCTCTGAATTAGCCCTGTTCATATAGTATGGGATTTGGTATTTGGAACCCTAAGAACCTCCAAGGCCTATCTTATTTGGGTTTTAAGAAACATAATTCATTTTTATGTTTGCATGTAGAATATCAGGGGTGCTTTATAAGAAGAGTTATTTGTCGGTAACACAGTATAATACACCAGCTTCTCAGGTTGGGGGTCCTCGGAAACAGCCTCTCTTCAGGGTAGCCCCCTGAAGGGGGAAGGCTGCGTACATCTACCCCCCAGACCCTGCTTTTGCGGGAGCCCTTGCAGGCACTGGGTTTGTTATTGTTGTTGTTGTTGTACAGTATAATACGGAAGGTTTTCTACTTATGGGTGCAGTTGTCGGTGTTTGGGTTTTGAGGGCACTCTAAAATATCTAAAGCAGCTAGTATTTTGAGTGGAATTTGTTTTATTGTTTTCTTATCGATGAAAATGTCATGGTGTCTTTGAACTTCAAGTAGTAAGATAATTATGTTTTGTGTGTGACTATCGCAACACATTGTGGTGCTCTTCCTCTCTCAACTCATGTTAATTTTTGGTTTTAGCAAGGTTAGTAAACGGATGATGGTTTAATTAGTTTCACTGTGTCATGCAAAATGATTGATGAATGATGATAATCACTATGTCCTGTTGAGGTGATAAAAGGTTTGTGTTGAGTGTGCCTTGCATTTTGCTTCCATCAAGTACCTGAGCCTAGGATATATTCGTTAACTTCTGTGTTTTGTGGATAACTTATTGTTTATGTGCAAGATCATCTCTTGCTCGATGTCTGAAGACAAATGGTGATAAACTGTTAGATTACAATGATTTCTGGACCTCCACTAGTGTAAAAAATAGGACAAAGTTGGTAGTGCAGTATGATACTAAAAGGTTTCAAAAATGGCCTGGCACAATTGCCTTTTGAATGTATATTGTTCTAATGTAAGTGTTTATGCGTGGAAATGGTTATGGAATCTAGTACAAGCCATTGGTAGATTGATTAGTATTATGAAATTTGATACATATACAGACACTGGCATATATATAGTTGTTCAGAAAATGGAAGTTGCCTTTATATCTTATGTCGCACTGGCAAAGGTGAGCATAGATGGTCGCTATTCAGTTTGCAGACTTCAAAAACTAATTATACATCATTTTGCCTTATCTCGAACTATAGTGGTTCTTCTCAGAGCTTCCTGTCATTATATTTAGCAAGATAAAAACAGCAACAATAGATCCAGTGCCTCAATGGCTCCCGCATAAGCGGGGTATGGGAGGAGTGGATGTACACTCCTTACTCCTTCAGGGTGTAACCCTGCCAAGAGGCTATTTGCAAGGACCCCCAACCTTATAGGGTTGGCAACACGAGGACTTCCCAAGAGGTCACGCATCCTGGTATTACTCTCGCCTAAGCACGCTTAACTTCGGAGTTCTAATGGGATCTGGTGCCTTAGTGCCTAGTGAATGAACCCTATATTTAGCAAGATAAATGTCATATAAATCTATGGTACCTACACCTGTCGCTATGTATCAAAATTTAGACATTAGCGAAGTTGAGATCGAAGGAAGGACAGAAGAATTTTGTACAGTAAATCAACACAGAGGTACCCATTACCTTCATGATGATTCTCATGCAATTGTGATTCATCCTGGTGTTCGGTTTACTGGGTGTTCTATGATGTTGAGATTACACCTGCTAAGAATGAAAATGGAATATATTCCATGATGCTGTCATGTTATCTTCTAGTCTGATCTTGTTCAAGCTTGAGGATGATGTCTGTCAAAATATCATAGAGATAATAGTCCTTTCTACATGTTTGTTTTATCCGTTCTTTCTCCCTCCCATGTGTAAGATCTCTTATCTTTCGTTGGTTGATACAATGTCAACATAATTGTATGGTCCTATGTTTGATAAAGTGAAGTGATTTATCCAAAAGTAGGTCAAACTTTTGCATTTCAGTCGTTTTATTGCCGCTAGGCCATCTAATGATGAAACATGGGTGAGTCTGTCAAGTTACAATCAAAATTGCTTGTATATATAATGTCATATATACATCTTTTTTATTCGAAGGTTGACTCGAATGAGGAGGCGCCATCTTTGGAGCAAAATTTGCTTAATGGACTGGTGGCAAGTCTAGTGAACAAAGATGAAGTTGCAAGAGCAGCACATGGTTTTCTGGAAGCTAATAGAGGGAGTGAAACTTGTGATAGATTGCTTAGAATGTGGAACAAGTAAGTGGCTGTTCCTTTTGTGTACATGTATAACTTGCGTCTATTAGATCTTCTGACTTCGCAGGCTTGCTCTGTTTGGTTGTGAGGAAGTCATTTTACCGTCTCCTTTTCAAATTATTTAAAATTCTGCTTTATCAAGCAAAAAGATCCCTCGTTTTTGCCTCGGACTTTCTCATCCCAGCGGAACCTAAAACATGCTGAGTCCCCGCCTCGTTCAAATCTAAAATATACTTTTTTAAAAAAAAATGATGTTGAGAAATTTTTTCTAGAGCGAAATGTCTTCCGTCCAACAAAACGAAGCCTTAATAGTGTTATGTGCGAATTGGAATTTGTTCTGCGAATGTTTATTTTAAATTTAGTGTTACTATATCACTGAAACATTGTTTACTGATTCATTTTGCAACAGTTTGAGACCCTCAACTCAAAATGTCCTCGGCTTGGCAGCTCAAGTTCAAATCTTACAGAAAGACAAGGAGAACTTGAGAACTAATCTTAATAGAGCTGAAGAAGAGGTAAAGGAGATCATAGTATATCTAAAAAGCCTCATTTTAATTTCATCATGTTCTATAAATCTTATTTTTTATGTTTCTTATTATATGCTAAGGTGAGAGTACTGTTTGAGGAGAACAAAGTACTGGATGAAGAGAACAAAAAGTTGTGGAGGATATGCAACCTAGATTGGAATCATGGTTCTGCAGGAAAACATAGCAGCAGCACTACTGCCAAGGTGAGGGATGCTTTTTTCATATCCTTATGTTACTTCGATTTCCCCATAGAAGGGGAAAAAAAGAGAAATGGTTTACGTGATTTAGGAAAACAAAACAGAAATAACGATGAAAAGCTCAATGAGAAAAAGAAAACAAGAGACATGATTTACATGGTTCGACCAATTGTGTCTACGTCCACGGATTAAAGATTTTTTCACTATTTCTGGAAAGAGTACAGAGAATTCTTCTTCTCTCGAGCCGTTTTCTCACAAACCCAAGCAAGATTTAGAAGACCACACAAAAAATCCTAGGCGCCTTAAACATACCCTCAAATGGCTTGGGTGCAAAAAGAGCTCGTAAAATTTTTTTCAGGACCCAGTCCTCTGCATGACAAACATGGCCCGTTACATCATATAAAACCAAGCTCCAAACATGAAACCCAACAAAAGGATCCACCAAAGTTTTTAACTAATGTCATGATGTTTATGATCTTTATTGATGATTGTTGATGTACAGAGGAATAAAAGGAAAACTAGTCCCGGGATGAGCAGTCCAAGTGCAGCAGAGAAGAAGAAGCTTGATTTTACTGAAACCGAGTCACCTCGACAACCTCTGTCGCCATTAAAAGAGAACTCCCCTGACTCCAGAATCCACAAGAAGTGATACCAACACTACTTATGCTAACTCATCTTCAGTTTCTCTATTTTTTTTTTTTTTTTTTTTTTTTGTTTGAGCACTGCTAATCTTCAGTTGTGATTGCTTGTGATTTGTGGGTGAGAAAAAAAATGGCTGCTAATTGTGATTCTTTTGACTGAAACCCCCTTAAATTCTCAAGGCCAATTGTTTATATGTCTCTGACTTGCACTTTGTTCATGGAAATGCTGAGGCTGGCTTTGTATCATATAAGTCAAGTTTTATTTTAAATCTTTTTTTTAGATTCCACATGTGAGCCCAGTAATTAGAATCTCACGTAGGAGCTGTGGGAGTAAAGAGATCAGTTTATAAGCCTAGTGGGTTACTTAACCTAATGTCAATTGGTTTTATGATAAAACCCCACTCGGGCTTATATATGAACCTCGTATGTGCCAGCTTCGTGGGTTGGGCCTAAAGGCCCTGTGAAATTTAACACTTTTGATTTCTTAGGTGTTCAGCAATTACAAAGCTAGTTTCTCATCTCTTATCCGCTCCTGTGTTTTAGCTTTCATATAATTTTTCTTTTCGTGGGCTTGAGGGTTATTTGTCCGCCTTCTGTTTCTTAGCATTATTAGTGACTGTGATTATTAGAGTATAAAATTATTTGACAAGGACATAAAAGGAATGGTATGAGTTGGCTCAAACCTACCACTAGAAATGAAGTAAAACAAGGCAATGATGCTTTTCTTGAGTTGAGAGATGCAAATGGGGGCACCTTTTTTTTTTTTTTTTTTTAAAAGTATATCATTTCCATATGGACTTATGTGGGTTATGTTTTGGTAAATGGTCTCTTGTTCCTTAGATTTGAAGCAACTTAGAATTACAACTACACTTTTCTTGCTCTTTCCTCACTCTTGTCATAATCTATATAAATTAAGAAATATAATTTTGCGAAAAAGTACAAGAATGATGTAAAGACGTTCATTATATCCCAGTTTAGGCGTCTTGGGTTTTTCCTCCTATTTTCTGAATTATCCAATGTCAGTGTAGTTTTCTAATGTCTTCTGATTTTCACTTTTATTTTCGTAGTCTTTTGGGATGTTCTTGTATTGGTTCTTTCTGCCGCAAAGTAGGCTTTGCCTTTGTAGGTAGGGCCGTTCGTTACCGTTTAACTTATTGGTTTGGTAACCGTTTAAGAAATTTGTGAAAATTCAGTGACTGTTACCACCCGTTTAAAATCGGTTAACCTAAATTTCGGTATCGATTAGTTCGGTTTGGTTAATTGGTTAACCACTTATTGAAAGGAAATTCAAGTATTTTTCTCACCCATTTAAATCCTAAAATTTTGCTACTGCCGTATGCTCTGAAAAGCAGGTAAAATAAGTAACTACTTGGGTTTAGGTTGTCAACTGTATTTCTGAGTCTATATAATTGTTATGTTAATTTAAATTCGCTTAGGTTAAAAATATAAAAAGTTGAAACTAAATTAAATTGAACTCATAATCATACAAAACTAAGCATGAGTATTTACCCACTAGATGATAACTTATAATGCACAACTATAATGCTCTCGTAAATATACTAATCCGTTTATTCGGTTAACCGTTTTATTAAACCCATAAACCGTAACCACTCAAATTAACCGGATTTTTTATCGGTTCGGTAACCGACCCGCTTCTTCCAACTCAACAACTGAGATTTTCGGTTCGGTTTTCTCAGTTTTGATTTGGTTTTTTTTCGGTTTTGGGTTTTTGTGAACACCCCTACTTGTAGGTGCGCTAGTCTTGTATCGCTATTTTCATTGCTAATTACCGAAACAAAAAGTATGGTATGTTTTGGAACATGAAGGAGGGGCAACTGTCTTAAAAAGAGATTAAGAACATTTACTTCATCAGTAGTTTTCAATTATTTGTGTTAGCTATCTTTCTAATTGTCATATCATATTTTGGGTTTCATTATATATTTTCAATTGCTACATCATCATTCCGATTACCTACAATATAGCCAATATGTCGCTTCTGAAAGACACTCTCTCTCTTTGATCTCCGTCTCTTTACTTGCGAAGTCTATTGGCGAGTTCACCTCTTTAATCATACATCACTTAATCACTCAAAACAATCAAAAGTCTAGCTTGTGACAGGTGATGTTCTTAGACACTGTAACTGTAAGAAAATACTTCCATGAAAGCTTATATTATTATAAAAGAGTATAAAGAAACTATATAATATATTGAGTGACATCACAATAGTACTAAGATTGTGTGTATAAAAGGCTAAATAGAAAACACAAAACCACATTGAAAACTCACTCAAAATTAAGATGGGCCCATCATTGTCTTGCATTCTCTTTCTGATCTGCTTGCTTTGGGCAACGCCCAGCAGCGCCACCACGTACACGGTGGGCGACACCTCCGGCTGGACGCTCGGTGTTGATTATGGCACTTGGTCCTCCTCCAAAACCTTCGTCATTGGTGACCGCCTCCGTAAGTTCTTTTATTAAGGACTGTACGTGCGAGTATGGTTCAAATTATCCCATGTAGGGTCTAAAATCCAATGAGATTTGACACTCTGTCCTTCTAAGTTCTGAATATATAAGTATATATTAGAGTCTTAATGATCGAAAGATCATGAGTTTAAAACTTAACAACCCTACTCCTGATATTGACTTACACTCTTAATATCAGCATAATTTTACTGCAAGAGATTAGGTGAACTTGTTTATTATATACATTTGAAGTCTAATTGGTATTTGAACGGGAGGACATGTTTTTGACTGGATTTTAAGATGATTCAGGAGACAAGGAGACTGGTTTCTTAGTTTCACATCTGGTAATTGAATTCGAGACGAGCCAAGAAATAGGAGTCGTCCCGGCGGGCAAAACCCCTGCCTCACTCGACCTATTTACTCGTCTCACAAGCAATTACACAAATGTGAAGCTGCCCGTCTTTCTTTTCAAGCCTATTCAAAATCTAGTTAGAAATACAGCATAACAACACTACCACCAACAACCGACCCAATGCCTTAAGGGCTCCCGCTTGAGCAGGGTCTGGGGGGAGGGATGTAAGCAGACTTACCCCTTCAGGGTGCTACCCTAACGAAAGGCTGTTTACGAAGACCCCTAACCTGAGAAGCATAAAAGTATAACTGCCTACAAACATAAATATAAAGCATTAGAGCATAAAATCATTTATCTTTCCTCTATTTATTACAGTATTCAACTATGGAAGTGGGCACACGGTGGACGAGGTGACCCAAAGCGACTACAACACATGCACCGTGGGTAACCCTATAACCACAGACAACAAAGGAACCACACCCATCCTTCTCCAAACTCCTGGCTCCCATTACTTCATTTGTGGTGTCGTCGGTCACTGTGGTAGCGGCATGAAGCTCGCGGTCAATGTCGCGGCTTCAGGTGGCTCGTCCACCGGTGCATCCTCAAATTCAACCACCACCACCTCCCCCTCGGCCACCCCCACTGGCTATGGTACAATGCCCACCACCACCACGGTGATCCCGATGTCGGGGGTGGCTGTGGTGGGTCCCGTCTCCAGTGCCGCTGTTGCTGTTGGGCTTGTCCTGCTAATGCTCACCCTGCTTTGATAGGGTGATTTTTAAATAAATTGCACTTTTTACATTTTTATTTTTAAAATAGCACGTAAAAATTAAAAATGTTAAAAATAGCACACTCAATTAGTATAATCTTGCCGTGATATTATCCTTTTTTTTCCTAAATTTTAATTTTTTTTCTTTAGTCCAGTATTACAAATTAATCATTTTATCTCTACTCACTTGACAACAGTAGGTTCACACTGGGGTGCCATTTTAGAAATTTTTAATTCTCACGTGCTATTTTAAAAATAAAAATATATGAAAGTGCTATTTTTAAAAATCAAACCTATTTTAATACGTTAAGTATGTTGTTATTGTGGGCATGCACGATGTGCATGAATTTCCTAGCTAGGGAAGTGGCAGTGCTTGTTTTTCTGTTTGTAATTTAGTTTGCATAAATATATCGACTATTGTTTGAAATGGAAATGAGCCTCTCGGCTTTTAGTTTTATCAAACGACTCCTTAATTATCTGTTTATATTAAAAATAATAATCTTGTAGAAAATACTCTTTTGATTGAACTCAGAGGAACGAAACAAAAGAATTTTAATATGTTATTTACTACGATTACAGTGATCATTCTTTGGCGTATTTGGTTAGAAAAAAATAACAAAGTATTCAAGGACCATTACACATCGGTAAATTTTTGTGAGAGAAGGTTTGTCAGGTACTCGCTATGGACAAGAATTTTCTCAGTTAATTTGCAAAGAGATCGGGTTCCTTTGCTTTATTATTTTATATTTTTGTTGTCTCTTTTCTTAATAGAGAATAACTTATCCGTTAACATTTTGCACCCATTTTGCTTAGCCCATGTTAAATCAACCTCTTGGGTTCAATGTTCGAGTCTTCATTATCAAGAAATTTGATCTCACTTTGAACATGCTAAAAATCCAACTGCAGCAGGATACACAACATTTTCAGCGTCCCAAGCGCTCCCGCCTAAGCAGGATCGGGGGGTGGATGTATGTAACTTTCTCTCTTCAGGGTGAAGGGAGGCTGTTCCCGAGAACCCCCAATCTGAGGGGTGCAACACGAGGACTTCCTAGGAGGTCATCCATCTTGATACTATTCTCTCTCAAACACGCTTAACTTCGGAGTTCTAATAGGAACAATTGCAGCAGGATGAACACCCAAAATAACATAGGACACCCATGTGTCAAATTTGAATACTAACATAGGACATGTGCTTGCGTCATTAGGTCCCCCTACAAAGACTGAAATCCCTAATCAAAATAGACCGGAATTTATGTGGTACAACTTAAAACCTACGGCACAATAGTTTCATAACGTTAAAAATACTATAAGAGGAAATCTTTACAATTGCATGAATGTATATAGTCGCACACTAAACTAAAAGTGTCATGAGTGTAAATCAGACTGCATCAATCCTCCGCGACGTAAACAAAGTCCATTAAATAGGCCTTCATACTTTCAACGCTTGATAACATCAATCACAGTGATAAAAAGTATTTTGAGCTATCAACTCTCATCAAGTCAACATTTTGACTCAAAAAAGGCAACATCCTGTTAATTCCATTTAACAGATTATCAGATCAAGACCGATTTAGATATTCTCGAGGTCCAAGTAAAATTTTTAAATATAGTATCATATTTTTTTAAACTTATTAATATTAACAAATGTAATTTCAAAGATCATATCCACTAAATTTAGGGCCCCTAAAATTCGAGGGTCCCAAGTAGCTGCTTGGATTACTTAGGGTTAAGTTTGGCCTTACATCAGATTAATAGAATGACCATTTTAAACATCAATATTGTTACGACAAGGGTGGGTTTTCCTGACTTCAAGAGGATTTTTGACTTCGCCGCTAATTTGAGTTTTCTTTCCCCTTCCTTGTTCTGTGGGCGGTACCTTCCCTATCTGGTCCCATGTCTGGTACTTTGCTTTCATTGCGAGGGAGGGAGGAATTCCTTTCCTATTTTCCATGCTCTTGAGGTTGTCCGTCTTTGAATGGGAGGTGTGTGTGGCTGTGTGTGTGCCTGCTTCGGATTCAACTGATGCCCTGCTAGTTTATGATCCTCTCCTGTTTGTACGATATTGTCCCGTTTGTTTTTGGTGTCTGATTTTTTCCGTTTTGTACTCATCTCCATTTACGGGATGGTTGAGGTCTCGCCTTGTCGAGACTCGATATGTACTACGGCTCCGGCGATAATTATCAAAAAAAAAAAAAACATCAATTTCGTTAGTTCCTTCAACTTAGAAAGCTGATATAAACATTCAATGGACCACCATGTGGGTGTAAAAGTGTCTGTTGTGTTTAGTTTTATTATATATCCTGAAGACTATTTCGACATCAACGAAACAAGTCTTAAGAATAGTATTTGGCTACATGTCTTGAGACTGTTTGATCATTACAGTGCCAGTTTACACAAATTTCTCCAATACTTATATGTGAAACTTACCTACTCCAACTTTGTAGATCGAGCCTTGTAAATATTGAAGGGAGAAGCATGTCAAAATAGGGATTATAATGGGGCAAGGCAGGTACGGGGGGTGCCTCCTTCTAGGCTCATACGCGCCACTCAAATCCTATACCTATAGCTGCCCCATTACCTTCCACTGGTATTGAAGCGGATTACCCTAGGGGTGTAAACGAGCCGAGCCGAGCCGAGCATCCCCTTGTTCAAACTCAGTTCATTAAGATTTATCGAGCTTGAGTTCGAGCCGAGCTCTTGTCGAGCTTTTCAACCCCTTGTTCGGGCTCGGTTCGTTAAGATTTTGTTGTGCTCGAAACTTGGCTCGACTCGGCTCGTTAAGCTAATCGAACCAATTCGAGCTCCTTATCAAGCCCAGCGGAGTTCGTTATGGAATGAAATCGAGCTCATAACAAACGCGAGCTTATTATCGAGTCGAGCTCCCTATCGAGCTGAGTTATTCGAGTTATTATCGAGCCATTATCAAACTATTTCGGAGTTAAAATTTACTGCTAACGAGCATTTAACGAGCTCTTAACGAGTTTTTTAACGAGGTTTTAATGAGTTCTTAACGAGCTCTTATCGAACTATTCACAAACATTAACGAGCCAAGCACCCCCTTGTTCGAACTCGGCTCGTTAAGCTTATGGAGCCTGCTCGAACTCGGCTCGATAAGTTATCGAACCCCAATTATAAACACGAACGAGCCATAATCGATTTCGAACACGAGTTGTTCATTAAATGTTCGGTTCGTTTACACCCCTACACCTCAGCAGATACAAAGCCATACCCATATTCTCCCCATTAGCCGCAGGCATCGAACGAGCATCCATTACCTACCCCGTACCCTCCCTAAAGTGCATAGAAAACAATTATCTATATTCGCTCATATAAGTTATTTAATACTATTTTTAAAAACTAATTATATTTTTTATAACATTGATAAACAATTTAAATATGATACGTATGAGGTGGAGCGGAACGGTTACGAAACTATACCTGTACCCGTCCCATACTCGTGACTGGTAGACCTAACCAGTACCCCCACCATCCACTCCACTTATACCCGTACCTGTTTCAAATGGGTCAAATATCTATACGTAACAAATTTTACCCGTCTTATTGTTATCTCGACATAAAAGTAAATAGAGGTCGCCAACGGGCGGGCCGGGCCGGGCCTGGGCCGAAGCCCGGTCGGCTCGGCTGGGATCCAAGCCTGGCCTGGCCCGGCCCGGGGGCCTCAAGGGGCAAGCCCGGGCCGGGCCTGGGCCCGGCTTTTTAAAGGAAAAAAAAATTAATAATACGAAGTCGTTTTGTACTAAAATTATTGTAATTCATTGATAAATAATATGAGATACAAATATATTTTTTTCAAACACTAATAATGCTAAATATACATTAAATATCTGTAATAAAATAAAATACACAATAAGTAATGGTAAATATCCTATCAAAAAAAATAATGGTACATAAATAACGTAACAAATATAAGTACAAATACAAAGTTTGACATATGGGGGGTGCGGTCGTCTTTTGAGGTATATGGGGGGTGCGGTCGTCTTTTGACGTCAATATTTAAAAGTAAATAATTGACATACAAAAGTGTTGATATCAGTCGCCTTGGGGGGTATCTAGGCCATCATTTGAGATATCGGTTGTACGGTCGTCTTCTTCATCGCTCGATGAATCCAACTTTATTCTCTGTTGTTCTCTTGCCTCTTCTAGCAGCCATTCCTTCAAGCACACGGACCTCTCCAAGCTTGACGGCGATAGCTTCGCCCTCTCCGTTCCAAGCAACCTGCCACCAAGACTGAAAGCACACTCCGATGCTACTGAAGACACCGGACAACTTAGTATATCACGTGCCATGGTGGAAAGCATGGGATACTGGGTTTGGTTTGTGTTCCACCATTGTAACAGGTCAAAATTCGGGTTGGCCGGCGGCCCGAAAATATGGACCAGCGGTGTCCGCAAATAATAATCTAACTCGTCACATGATGTGAGGGCTGCTGTGGGCGTAAATTGCTCTAACAGCTTCCACAAATATGACGTGTGTGAACTACTTCCACTAGATGTGGAAGATCCTACTACAGCAGTATTAGGATTATTGAACGCTAATTGAAGGGAATATTGAGAAAATAAACTATGCAAGTTGTTATCGACATCGGCAATGAAAGTGTCAATATTAAGAGTAGGATTCAAATACGTGAAAAAATGTTGGCAAAACAAGTTGAAACCCGAGCGTTTACAACGAGGGTCTAAAATAGTTGCAAAGCAGTATGTAAGAGGTAGTTCAAAATAATATTTGGCAAATTTTTCTTTCATTGCCTGAATAGATGCTAACAAAATGGGGTTTGATTCATTACCCACCATCCAATTGACAATATCAAGCAATCTTGATATTGCTTGAGGCATGGTCGGATAGTAGCAACCCGAAAAAAATATTATTGCCTCTTTAAACATGCTAAAAAAGTTACAAATTTGATCTATTGTCTCCCAATTTATACCGGCCAGGTTGTAATCGCTCCATTATGCACGATTTTCCTGGGCGTATTCCATTAGAACGTCTTTGTATGGTAGAAGGCGCTCTAACATTTCTACCGTAGACGACCACCTAGTTTGGGAGTCTAATTTGAATTGTTTTTATTTTATGTTATGCAACCTACATAAATTTCTAAATTTTCTTTTCTAGTGTTGGATGATTTTACAGATATTATTACCGATCTTAAGGTGATAAGGGATGCTTTTATAAGATCTAAATCATCCGTTACCATTAAATGCAAAATGTGACAAACGCAACGAATATGGAAATACTTCTCACCTAACATGGGTCTCATTTGCCTAATTAAATGTGTAACGGCTGCAGTGTTATTGGTAGCATTGTCGAACGTAATACTGAAGATACGTCGCTCTATGCCCCAGCCGACATAATCACACCCGTAATTACCTCCATATTGTGGGGGCAACTAAAAGTCCAAAATGAATTATCCGCTTTTGCGTGATGAAGGATTCATCGGTCCAGTGTGCCGTTATGCACATATAAGGTTGGACGGGTTTCGACGTCCATACGTCCGACGTCAACGAGAACATGCTCGTGTTCGTCGCAAAATGTGTAAAGACCCCAGTTTTCATCCCGTGGTACAACGTAAAAGCGTCCCGCTTTACGGTGTTTCGAGAAATCTTCACAATGGCGGGATTCACATTTCGTTGGAAGTAGTTGACTAAATTTGGGTCTTCGCCAGTATTAAAAGACATTTCACTCATAATTATATATTTAGCTAGCCCCTTTCAGTTGCTCTCCTGAGAGAACCTAAAATTAGCAAGTGCACCGGTCACTTGCTGTACTAGACGTTGTTGGCTCTTTTCTGGGAATTGCTCGGGGTGGCACCTAAGTATATGTCTGTTTAATGTGCCCGTCCCACTACCAGGTTGATGGCTAAAATCCTTAGGTGGGTCACATAATTTACAAGTTACTTTATTAGTTGTCTTATTAAGGGTAAAATGCTTCCATACCCCACTAGTTGTACGCCTACTAATCGAGCTCATAACAAACACGAGCTTATTATCGAGTCGAGCTCCCTATCGAGCTGAGTTATTCGAGTTACTATCGAGCCATTATCAAACTATTTTGGAGTTAATATTAACTGCTAACGAGCCTTTAATGAGCTCTTAACGAGTTTTTTAACGAGCTTTTAATGAGTTCTTAACGAGCCCTTAACGAGCTCTTATCAAACTATTCACGAACATTAACGAGCCAAGCACCCCCTTGTTCGAACTCGGCTCGTTAAGCTTATCGAGCCTGCTCTTATCGAGCCCTAATTATGAACACGAACGAACCATAATCGATTTCGAACACGAGTAGTTCATTAAACATTCGGTTCGTTTAAACCCCTAACCCTACCCACCTCAGCAGATACAAAGCCATATCCATATTCTCCCCATTAGCCGCAGGCATCGAACAAGCATCCATTACCTACCCCGTACCCTCCCTAATATACATAGAAAATAATTATCTATACTCACTCATATTAGTAATTTAATACTATTTTTAAAAACTAATTATATTTTTTATAACATTAATAAACAATTTAGATATGATAAGTATGAGGTGGAGCAGAACGAGTGCAAAACTATATACCTATACCCGCCCCATACCTGTGACTGGTAGACCTAACCACCCCCACCACCATCCCCTCCACTTATACCCGTACCTGTTTCAAATGGGTCAAATATCTATAGGTAACAAATTTTATCCGTCTTATTATTATCCCGACATAAAAGTAAATATAAAAGGGGAGAAGAAGATACAGAGCATGTAGATAGAAACAGACTGCCAACAAACCAAGAGAGCAAGCATCCCTATTATGGTGTTTTTGGGTGCTTGTGTTTTATCTTCTGACACACACAAAGTCTAAAAGCAAGGGCACATGGCATGGGTCACTGTGCCAGCCACTCTGCCCCCTTAACCCCCACCCCCACCCCCACCAGCTGTACTGTACCACCCTTCACTTCACACCTCCTGCCCTTCATTATAAATAATTTTATAACTACTCTTTTTCAGAAGTTATACATCTTTTTATATTCTAATAAAAATTATTTATATATTATTATATTAATATTTATAAGAGAAGACAATTGTGGTCCAGCAACTGGCATCTACATATTCATTCCTCGATTATGTTCCATGTTGAGCAAGAAAAAAAGTACCTCGCTTCTACAGAGGACGTGGACAAATAAATTCTCATACTTTGCAAAAGAATAATGATTACTTTTATTTAGTGTTAGGTCATCAATATTTGCTTGTTATTTAAGTTAAAAATGAACACTAAAACTTTTTAAAAAGATAAAAGAATAAAAAGAAAAGTAAAGTAAAAAAAGAAGGCTAAAATGGGACATGTGGCTTACAGCTGTGAAAGCCTGTCAGTGTCTTTGTCTTTGTCCTTGTTTCTCCTTTCACTTTGCTGGTACAACTCAACTATCATCACTCCCTCCCCCACCCAACCACTCTACAACACCACCCAAAGCTTTTTTTTTTTTTTTTTTTTAACATTTAGAGTTATTAATTATTATCAAATAAAAATTAAATTAGAAGGTATCATTATACTCTGATGATAACAATTTTGCTCTAGTCATATTTAATATGTGAGATAATAATATAAATAATATTAGAATAACATTAGTGTAAAAACAAAAATATGAATAGAAAGTTTACATTTTTTTTTTAATTAATAAGAATAACCTAGCTAATTTGTATAGAATTAATTCAAGTATCATATTCCATTGTGCCAGGCTTTCACTCAACTACAGTTGTTAAGAAGATCAATTATCTTGAAAGAGAAATTAGAAGTTCATATTTTTACAAGTTCATTGAATAAATAATGCTAATTAATAAATGATAATACAAATCAGAAATTCACCGAATCAAACAAGTCTAAAAAGAGAGAGAATTCATCAAGAATCTGTGGTAAAAATAACAAAGAAAAGCACAGTAAAAACAAACAGTAATAGTAACAATAACAAATCAAATCTCAACCGTAAATCAACAGTAATCCCGTCCATCCACCGCCTCATAATCAAACTACCATAACCGTCACCACCGCCGATGCAAACAAATATAAATAAATACTCGTCATAAGATCCAAAAAAAAGAAAAAAAAAGATAGAAATGTACTAACAATGACTCCTAAATGTAGAGAGAGAAAAAGTGAATCTCCAGATCAGATCTAGAACATCAACACTAAAGCCAACACAACAACCGTGGCAGATCCAGCGACGGTTACTCTGTTCAAGCCTGCACCGTTACCAGGAGTAGACGCTGGAGCTCCGGTTGGACCTCCGGCCGGACCTCCGGCAGGACCTCCGGTGACTGATGACGTGGCTGGACCACCGGCTGCTGGAGCGGAGCCGGTTGATGGAGAACTGGCGGGAGAAGAGGTCGGTGGAGCAGGAGGAGATGACATCGGAGTTGAAGCAGGTGGTGAAGCGGTTACCGGAGCAATTGAAGGTGTCATTGATGCTGTCGGAGGGGTAGCGGCCGCCACTTTCGGTGGCATTGCAGTTGGAGACTTCATCGGAGCAGCCATCGGAGAGGACTTCGGCGACTGCGCCACTGCGGTAACCGCCAGCACGGCGAAGAGCGCTGCGATCAAGATCTTCACCATTGTAGAGAGAGAAAGCGGTTGAAAATCAAAGAAACGCCGCAGACTGATGTAGAGAGACAGAGAGAGAAGAGCGGTTGTGAAGAGAGAGAGGAAGAAGGAAAGGCGGTATTTATAGAGAGAGCGAGGGTTTCGTATTATGGGCCGGGTAAATGGGCTTTCCCCGTTTTGTAATTAAATAATTGAAGCCCATTTTTTTAATTTTTAAAAATACGCGTAATAATTAGAATTTAGCAAATAATTTCCTGACAGCTCACCCATAAAACATACACTGGCCCACAGAGAATCCTAGCCGTTGGAATTTTGCAATCTAGCCCGTCCACGTAACAAAATCGCATATTTTGACGGTGGTCTCCAATCCAACGGTCGTAATTCTCCGTTGTAGGATTGTTATCGTGGGCGTTGGTGTAATCTGGTTACGGAGATTACGTTGCACAACCACAATTCAAATATTATTAGATTGTAAAAAATATGATTGAATAATGCTACATGCAAAATAAATTATGAAAAAGTTAAAATTTTTTTATTTCAATTTGAATTTAAAATGTAATTAGTAAGTCTAAGACGAACTAAAATTTATAAATATTTGTACATAATATCAATTAAATAACAAGAATTGTAATCAAATCTTTCAATTTTCTTTTCTAGGATACAAGTTTTTAACAATTCACAAATATGATTTTATGTTTCGATTTAAAAAAAAAAATTTCTATTTTTATTTTTAATTTTTTTTCTCAGAAACAGCCTCTTGTTAGGCTATCCCCTGATGGGGTAAAACTGTGTACATCCCACCCCCAATCCTGCTCAGACAGGAGCCCTTGAGGCACTAGACTTGTTGCTATTGTTGTATTTTTAATTTTTGTCTATAAGATATATGAGAACACTGTCTGTCATTTGATAGTACTTAAAAGAGTAACATTACGTATATCTCATCCGAAACCTTACTTCAATAGAAGCCATTATAATACTTACTGAGATAACGTCAAAGTGGCATTAATATTTTTCATAAAGTTAATATGTATAAATAACATTACTCTAAATTGATATTGATAATATTTTAATTAATCATATAATTAAATATAAAAATAGTCAAATTAAGACCGTTGGGGGGATAAGTGTAATAATGAGGGCAGAGGGGGAGGACCGTTATGATTAACACGTTGCTTGTGGGATTGTGTATTAGTTGGTTTGCTGTCTCTGTTAGGGAGGTCTCTACTCGCTTTCTTCCATGTTTTTGTTTCTTTGTGTTTAGTAACTTTTTTTTTATTTTTTTTTATTTTTACAGATCGCAGCTTAATTAGTACCTTTGCTAATGATTTACAATAATGTATCATAATTGATATTTAATGTTATGATTATTTACATTTTAGTAACCGAGCTACTTTTGAAATAATGAAAAGAACATTGATATTTTTGAATTAATAAAAAGGTTCATATTTAACGTGATGACATTATTTTTATGGATGAAGCTGACATGGTAACTGCTTTTTTTATTAATGTTTTAGTAAAATAGCAAAGGCATCTTAAGATATTCTTATTCTTACTTTATAAATACGAAATTCAAGATATTGTATTGTATAGAAACTATTTGTTTAGAAATACGGTTATTGGAGGTTGTTTTTGTCATTTTAATTTAGCCTTGATGAAAAAATAGTTGTTACAGCAGCTCTGTCAACGCAAAATAAAATCATCGCGTTGGAGAGAGGCCTTTTTATCAATACTATAAAAACTTAGGGGTTTTTTTTTTATTAATTTTAAAGGATCAAGTTGCTTTTTGATTATTTTTTAAAAAGGTCGGGATACTGAAATGTAAATAACGCTTTTGTGCCTAATTTTTGTTTTATTAAATGATTTCTTGGTGGAGAGGTGGGTTGGCTTCTAAGAAGCTTTTGATAATTTGAATGTTTATGGGGATGCATGAGCTTTACTTTTGTCCAAGCTATGAGACGTTGTCGTATTATGGATTAATGTGATTATTAAAACTTAAAATTTTATACATTTTAAAGGGCTTTTAGATGTATATATTCAGTAGCAAAATATAATTTTTTTTTTTAAAAAGGAACATACCCAGTGTCTCAATGGCTCCCATCTACATAGGGTCGGGGGGAGGGGGGGGGCGGATATATGCAGCCTTCCCCCTTCAGGGTGTTAACCTAAAGAAAGGTTGTTTCCCAGTACCCCCAACCTGAGGGTGAGAACTTCCCAGGAGGTCAGTTGGTTAGAGCAAAATATAATTTTTAAAACTTAATATAAATATATTAGGCGATTTTATCAAAGAAAACAAAACGAGTATATTATTTCAGCCACTTTTATTTAAGATTAACAATTTCAAAACTATTACGTTCAAAAAAAAATTAAAAAACTATGAAATCTTATGATAATCAACCTATATTGAGCCCTAGCTCTATCTTGAACTCAATTGGAGGCTCCAAATGAGTTTTTGAATTAATTTCTGATCTTTGAATCCTCATAAATAATGTATATTAAGTTACTGGGTATGTTGTTATTATTGTTATACTAAAATAAATATCTTAGCAAGTGATAGGATTTTAATTAAGCGTACTGTAGAGAAGGATAGTGCGTGATAGTGTTGGATGAGTCATAGATCGTTCCTTTTTTTCCCCCTGATCTCAAGCTTTCTCGCTTGAGTTCTCTTTAAGTTGAAAGTGGTTGTTTTCCAACTATTTTTGGCTCCCGTCTCCATTTCTTTTCTTCTCCACAACTACCTTATTTCTCTCTTCTCCCTTTCAGTGTTACCGTGGTTTTTCCTGGGCTTGATGGGGCGTGGGATGTTAACGGTGGCAAAAACTCATGTTGATGAAAGTAGGGTGGTCAAGAGATGATGCGTCTATGCTTATGGTAGATCTGGCAATGCTTGTTGTAGATCTAAGTTTCGAATTTGTAGTACGTGCACAGGCACATAAGATGGTAGACTGAAATTCTCCAGCAAGCATGGCGGCGAATTTGGGGGTAGCAATGGTTAATAATGCGGTAGGGTGTTTGTCTATGGCGGTCGAAAGTTCAAGTTGTTTCTTAAGGTTCTTGGGTTCATTAGCCTGTTAGGCGGTGTTTTAGAAGGTGTACTGGAAACTTGTTTCCAACTATCATTATCGGTGTGGATTCACCCTCCAAACTCAGATTAGCCAGTTTCTTATCCTTATTATTTTGTATTTTTTTCCCTTTATGTATGTTTTTTCGAATAAATGAACTGTACACGCTATTTATTCCATTCACTTTGTAGAAACGTATATTATTATTTAAGTTATTTAAGAAACACAAGATTGAGACTAAAAGAACTTGTTTAAATCTC
Source organism: Simmondsia chinensis (assembly GCA_018398585.1). Classification (NCBI taxonomy): domain Eukaryota; kingdom Viridiplantae; phylum Streptophyta; class Magnoliopsida; order Caryophyllales; family Simmondsiaceae; genus Simmondsia; species Simmondsia chinensis. The sequence goes on along the minus strand of JAGTTD010000001.1, from coordinate 674,345 downwards.
ATTGGGGGCCCCAAAAAATGGGAGGTTAAAGAAGGCAATGGGACCTCTCAAAAATTGGTTTCCAATTTGATACTTTGTAACCAATTTACTACTATTAGTTCTTACAATTAACGATGATACTTTGCATTACTACAATGCAAACGAACCGAAAAACAAATAGTCCCCCAAACTAATCCGCATCTTAACAAGAGGCAACAAGAAAAAAATAGAGAGATTGAAAAACGAAACTAGTTTATTGATTGTTGTAAAAATGATACAAGAAAATAGGATATAAAAAATAACAATAGCAAATGAGGTAGCAAGTATTCATTCCCATATCCCACATGGACAAAATATGGGAAGGTTTTTGGATTTATATATGGTTATGTAGAAATTACCTTTTTAATTAATTTATGGATGAGAGTATGGACACCATACGCGCACGCGCGCGCACGCGCTGCCCACCCTCAGTGCTAGGGCGTGGGTCTGGGTTACATTTTTACAAACGGATACAATTATTTTTTGAAAAAATCGATCTTTTACTGTTTCGTAGTTAAGGTTCGTATTCAAAATCAATTGCCGAGATTTTTGCTCCCTGTATTATGCTAACTGCCAGTATTATGCTAACTTCCAACGTCCCCATTTCACCCCGGTTTTGAGGACTTCGGTTGCCTTTTAGTGCCAGGTTTTTAGGCCATCAGTTAACCGAACTGTGCCTTTTATTCAGCTATAAAAACAGTCTTTCCTCACCAGTTTCATCATCCAAAAAAACAACTCTTCTCCTTATTCAATTTCCTCTCTCAAATATTCGGGCAAAGCTCTTAAGCGTCTCCTACTCGGTCTCTATCGAGTGCACGGTAGTAGTTGAATCGTGTTAATCCTGGAGAACGGCCGCCAATAAATCTGTTTGCACCGAAGCAGTGACGAAATCGTCTTTTAGGCCAGTGGTACTTCCCACGACACGGTGTCTTCGGTATTGCATTCAATTTCTTAATTCTCTCGTGTTATTTGATTGTCGCGTTTATGTATTTTGACCAGGTTTAATCGCTGCTATTTTATGCTGGAAAAATACATTCGTTTTTCGCTACGACTACTATTTATAACATTGATAACTTAAACAAAGAAAGTTGACCATAACGAGATCAAAGGTCGTGTTAAGAAATCAAGCATAGGAAAATGTTACTGCAAAGTCAGTTAATGTTGTTGCCAAGACAAATAACACGACTATTTTATAAGATGATGTTTTCATATTTTCTTGACAATAACATTTTTCTAAATATACAGTGATTATTTGTTTAGTTTTTAAATTTAGATTCATAAGAAGAAGACAACCATTTCCTTTTTTTCTACTTCTTTTGTTTTGACAAATCTTGAAGCATCAAGCAAAAATATGCCAAAGTAGCCACGCAATATTTGGTAGGCAAAAATATTCCCCTCCAGTCACGCATATTACTGCGTCAACATGAAGCTATTGTGCTACCTTCCTCATTTTTTTTTCCCCGATAATTTGAATACAAGCCCGAAAAAGTACAATAGTGCAAGGTAGAGCACCGATGTGAGGAATAAAAAACACCCGAGGCAAAAGGCTACCCAGATTTCGAACTACGAAGTGCTACCTTCCACCATTACTTAAAAAGGCCGCAAAATTCCATACTGCATTTCGGCATCTCTGTATTTTTTTTTTCTTTTTATAATATTGTCCTAAATCAGGCCACCCACTTCTTGAAAAAAGCGGGAAATGAGCTTCGAATCTAATATCTCATACTTAGGGCGAATAGTTTGACCACTATACCAAGCATAACAGCTATACAACTTGGCATTGTTGTGTAGTTATCTAAAGAATTATTTCACCAATACTATTGCAATCGATCAAAGAAAAAGGAATAATCGATTTAATTGAGTTACTAAACAACTATTAGCAGAAAGGAGCATATCGATACTAGTTCACAGTGCTTCTAGGCTTGCATGTACCTTCTTATTGCTCTTCTACTATTGCTTGCATATTATTGCTTTATTTAACTTAAATGTTTATAAATATTGTTCTTTTTCTCTTTTTAGGATTAGGGACCCTTCAAAAACAACCTTTCTTCAAAGTAGCATCCTGTAAGACTAGATCCTGCCTTAACAGAAGCTTCTTTGAGGCACTGAGTTGTTATTATATCCCTCATGTATTAAACATAACAGCTCACGATACGTTACATTAGCCTTTGACATATTAACAACCCACAAGCCTTGCATTACACTGAATCAGTCGCTATCGAAACGAATGGACAATAAAACTACTTTAATTTTCACCTTATAAGGTAACGTATTCAAATATAGGATGAGCAACCTTGCCAAAAGCGTTGTGGTTCACTACGCGCACGACTGGGAGGATCATTGTACCAAGCCCTCAAATCATTTGTTTCACTAGATACAACTTCATCGCGTCCAACTACCGAAGCATAAACTAATAGGTAAAGATGCAACAATAACTTTATAGTCATTACCGTTCAACTAATTTTGTTTGATAATTAATGAGAAAACTAGCGAGCATAAAACACAAAAACAAGAAAAATACAGGATAAAAAAGAACCTCCACAAAACAGATTCCTAACAGAAGCAAGACGCCCCCTATAAGCCCCCCGATGCGCTCTTGATGTCATACAATTCATCTTGTGGGTTCAAAATAGACACTGGGGACTTGGATCAAATAATAACATACTTAGATCTGACACCTTACGAAATACTAGATCTGCGAGTCAAATCTTACCAATAGGCCTAAACAATTTGTTGAGCTACCCGACCGAGTCTACATGCCCTACTTGTTTATGTTGAGAAACTTTTAACTAGGGTAATGTTTGTAATCTAGAAGTTAGTTAAGGTATATATAAGTTAGCTTGGACACCTTAATGGCGTAAATGCACCAAGACGGCCGGTGAGTGTTTCCAAGTTAGCTTATTTCAAGCTTAAGCAGAGTTGAGCCAGGTTATTTGGATCCTAATCCTAGAAACGCTAAAGCTTGGATGGCTCACAATCTAAACAAGCCTAAAATAAACCAATCTCAATACAATTTATGAGTCCAAACATGTCAAATCGGGAGCCAAACTCAAGTCTAATTGAACACAAACAAGCTTAGATCTGGTTTAAGTACGCCAAGACAAGACAAGCTTTGATCAGAGATCAACGAGATTGAGCTAAACTAAGCTAAGCCGAGCCAAGCTCAAGCTCATACTTTCCCCCCAAGCCGGAGTTGAGATAAATGTTAAACGAACCCAAGACCATTTTGAGCAGAGCTCGAGTTCAAAGTTCCCCTAAGCCCGTGCTAAGGTGAAATTTGACAAACTAAGCATCAGGCCGAACATGTTAGGTCCGATTGGACTCATTTACACCGCTAGTTAAAAAGTAATGATGCATAAAGGTTCTAATAGTGAACGTGGATGTAAGGTAATCGAATCGTATAAGAGCATCCTCACCCCAAACACCTCGTATGCTCCACACCCGAAGCATCTTATTTATTTGAAAATGGCGTTATGGGGTGCGTTGGCACTTTTTGAAGTATGGGGGGGAATAGATGCTAATTCCAATTTCCAGCTGCACAAAAGTAATCAATCAATCATGCATAAATGATAAGATAAACCAAAGTACAGAAATACTACATGTATATAACATTTATATTATATACAGCTATGCATACTAGCGGCGTAAATGAGTTGAGCCAGCTCACGAGCCATCTCGTCATGAAGCTCGAGAAGCTTGACTCCCTTTGAGCTCTGGCCCAGTAAAGCTCAAACTCGTAGGTTCCCGAGCCTAAGTGAGCCTTTCTTAATATAATTTATTTGCTTAAGTATGCCCAATGAACCCACATTTGAGCCTAAATGAGCCAAACCTGAGCTTAAACGAGCCCTGATAATCCTAGATTGAGCTTAAATGAGCTGAAATATTATAAGCTTAATTTGAGGCTCGTCGAGCTTAGATCGAGCAGAGCCGAGCTCGAGCTTTTGACGAACTGAACTCGAGCTTTCGCCAAGTTTCAGGTTGAGCCCTGGCCAAATTTAATGCGAACGAGCCAAGCCTCGAGCCTCATGAGCTCAGGCTCAGTCTCGGCTCAAATACACCACTATTGTATATTTTGAGTGATAGCATAAAAGGGTTGAAGCAAACGCAGGAATAATTGGGCATTAATATCATATGTGGTGCCGCAATCACAGGCTGTTAGATCTAACTCCTAATTTTAAGATTGACCCACAATTAAACAATTATAGAATGAACCAGAATTCACATGAAGCCTACTCACAATTAGAATGCCAATAATATATGAATCAAAAATGCACCACCATAATTCTAATTTTATTACAACTTGCTAATTATTGCACAAATTCCTGGACAAATAAAGTAGCTATACAGCTAAGGCTTTGTCAGACACGTGGAATTAGAACTAGACCATGGAGTTATAATTTCAGTTCCAATTAGGATAGAATTGGCTAGCAAAGAATTAGAAGTTGGCATCATAATTCCATAACTAATCGTCTCAAGTTTTGGGTCAATCAAGTTAGATCATTATGGATTTCAAGTAAACTAGGGTTGGGTTCAATCAGATTGGATCATTACAAATTCATGTCATTTTAAGGTTTGGGTGAGCTTGGGTTGGGTTTCAGTTGCATCGGGCTCTAGGTTAATTATATGACTTAATTCTAGGATTAGGGTTTGCGAAGGTAGGGTTTGAGCTAGGTAAGGTGATTTAGGGCTCAAGTCATTTTGGTTTCAGATTAATCTAAGTACGTCATTTTCAATTCTAAGTTACTTAAGCTAGGTCAAATTTAGGTCATATTGAATTGTTTCAGTTTAGTCATCTCTAGGTTTTGGTTAGATTAGATTAGGGGATAACATTATGTACATCCCATCTTCCACAAACTCTACCTTGGCGAAAGCCCTTTGAAGCATTATGTTTATTGTCGGCTGGGCTATCTCGAGTTCTGAGTCACCATGGTTAATCTATTTCTGACTTGACAATAAGACTACTCTAAATTAACCTTTTTTTTTTTTAACATTCTCTGAATTAACTTTAAACTAAGCAAAAAGGGGGAGAATGATTTTAAATAAAAAAAATTTTAAAAATTTTAGAAATGGACCGTTGGTCAAGTCGAGTCAATCTAAGATTGTCATCATATCAGACAGAGACCACACACTAAAGTACAGGGGAGGGGGGGCAGTACCTACAATTTTACTGCCACAGCTTTTCTTTTCTTTTCTTTTTTTTAACAAAAACTGCTGAAGCTTTACCTGCGTGGAGATGAGACACACATATGTTGGTCCCCACAAAAGATGCTATCAATAATGAACAATAGAAAAGAGAATACCTTAACAATAAGTTAGGAAAAAAGAATGCCTGTCATTTTTATTTTCTTTTAAACAGTAAAGGAGACTATGTTTTCTTAGAGTCGGGGTCTTTTGCAAGTAAATTTTTCTACAAGGTAGTCTCTTTGGATCTTGTCTTGGGGGGAGCCTCTTTGAATAAACACAATGAAGAGTAATCCGCGCCAGACATAAAGGACCAGTAGACTACATAGGGATATGATAACCATACTTGACCATTGGCAGTCCAATCCAATCAGTGATCTTATTCACTTATCTAGATCAGTAACTAAACCCAATATTTCTTCACGTACCAAGATATTTTGAACAATTTCGTGAATCCGTAGCATCGATTAGTCTCCCATGTTATCAATTAAACACACCTGTCTCTAATACATGCACCCATCCCTACAGCTACGCAAATCTTTTTTGAAGTTTACAGTCACGAGAACCACAGCCCAGACTTTGACAGACCTACCAAGCAGAACCTTCCAATGAGAAGGAGGTTCAAATATTTGTGTCATGGGCCCCCCTAAGTCTCATTTCTTTACACTTTGAAGCTTCTATTGTAACTATATGTTTGAACCCCCCCCCCCCCCCCCCCCCCCACAAAAAAAAAAAATGTAACTACATTTATCACTTGTGCCTCGTGTAATGATCCCGTCCATTAAACTTGTTAACTTTTTATCAGAATCTAACAAATTTGGGAAAACCATCACTCGAGTACCTTAAGGTTTCAGCAATCACTACAATAAGGTAGATTTGAATATTTTATGATACAAATACCCTATATAGGAATTTGATGAACTTTTGTAAAAATTTGACCAACTTTATATAGAAAATTTTGTTGTAGTATATGATTATGATAATTCATATAAACCATGTCAATATCTTCAGCAAAAATTCAATGTAGTATGAAAAAAAACCCATTGCATTTTGATATAAATTACGTATATATTGCTAAAACCATGTGTCAAGTTTGCATCTTTTGGCAAAAAATCATCAAATTCCAATAAAGATGATTATATATTGTCGGAATCATGTTCCACTTTAGCAATATCCAACAAAAATCTATTAAATATTGGAAAAGAGGCACCTGATTGATAAAATTTTAAAACTTCAAGGTATACAAGTAATAAAAAGTTATAACTCTCAACGTACCCCATTGTATAGTTAAAAACATCAGGGTATCCATATGATAAATGGTCAAGCCTCGAAATGCTTAAGTGCTAATTTCCAAACAAATTTTCATCAATATTGATGTGCCACATATACACTGCCAAAATTATGTTTCACATAAGTAATTATTGGACAAAAACTCAAAAAAACCAATACCCGAGTGACTACTTTTGAACCATAGAGTATTTCATTATATATATATATATTAAAGGATCGGGTCACTTCAAGCTAGCTATATTTGCAGCAGCTCATTCGATTTCTGTATTTATATTCCAAACAGGAAAATCGACATCATAAAGATAGCTAGAGATATATATACCAACACTGCATACAATATTAAATGAAGTGCCGTAATGGGGGAGGTGAGGAAGGGTAAGTGAGAATAAGGATCAAACTCACAGGTGGTATGTGATGCAGAGTGATCCACAAGACGCGGATTTCCATGTGAAGGAGGATCCAACTTAGTAAGATGTCCATGTCGCACTTTTTTTGGCACCCAGTTTACTTGGATTCCAGCAAGATTGAAGAGTAGGGTGCCACGTTGTATGAGCTTTTAATGCCAGGGACTCCCTCCCCCACAATGTCTTCTGGCGACTTTAGGTTTGTGTCCACCTGCATTTTACGTATTACGGGTCCGTCTGGTTAAACATAAAATTTTCCCGCAACAAATGTTTGAAATTAAGAGATTTTTTTTTTCCTTAAGTTTTTTTTTTGTATTTTTAGCTAAATAGAATGGTTTTATTATGGTTCATACTTTGTTAAGTTAAAGTTGAGTGAAACATATAAAATGAGATTATGATGGAGAATATTACGAAAATGTTTATTCGGTGAGAGAGTCAATTTCCCAACAATGGAAGAAATGTTTTCCGAAGTTGCGATTGTTGCTATAAAGTTATGCAAAAAACAACAAATTGAGACAGAAAATATTTCTCGTCAAAACAAATTAAGCCTAGGACTATACAATATGCACCTTAGGGTACTGAAAATGTTGCTTTTACTATACAATGTGCAGGCCTAAAAATTTTGCTATACGGTGTCAATAATTTAATAAATTGTACACTATGTATAATAAAGTAGAAAGGAAAAGCAAGAGAATAACATGTACTTTCAAATTCAAGAGCAAAATGAGTCTGATTCTAATTTTTAAAGATATTTTAAACTTGGATATGGCTAACCTGTTTCCGTCACCACAAGGGACAAAACTTAGGTAACAGCAGTAAGTGATGCCTTCCTGAAGTCATTTTGATCAAAAATGGAAAGTAGTAGGACCGGGACTTTAAAGCCAAGGATGAAACTTCACACGTGATAAATGCAAGGCAGAGAATGAATATGAACAGGTAACTTCAATGACTAATCTCCGCTATATGCTTTCTTTTCCTTTCTTTTGATATTATCATGTATCTTTGTATTTACGAAGATATCCCCTCTACTAATGATCAAAAAAAGAGGTATTTGAACTAACCACTCGAAACCAGCGCCTGTTTTGTGGTGGTGTGGGTATCTTAACTTTGACAGAATAGTGATGAGCATTGAATGCCATATAGATGTCTCCTCCATTTTCACCATGAAGTCTGCATTATGCAACACTCCAGTAAATGGGAAATCCTGTAATCAAATAAATAGTAAACAAATTCTTTTGGTCTCTTCTCGACGTAGATTTTTGGCAATAATTCTCACGTGAAAGCAAGAAATTTGCTCTCCTCATTGCCCCAGTTGTCCTCGTGCCAGGTTACATCCTTCTGAAAGAGGAAAAAGAACACATTAAGTTTGGAAGCATCGGAATGCAAGTAATGTCCACCCCATGAAACTGAATGATAGATACATGTGAGAGCAAATTAGATTTTCTGATTTAGCACCAAGCGTTAACTAGGCATTTATGCCCAACTTATACAGGTTGAAGTGCCGTGGTCATTATAATCACGGATATAGATAGATGGTAGGTGGTGGTAATGGTCGGTAGAACAGGAAAGGAAGAGGGGGAGAGAAGGAAAGAGAGTGAGATGAGTGGTCAGGGACAGACAGCCGGCGGTGATGGTCAGGGTCAGTGGCCGACAGCGATGGTTGAGTTCATGCCTGGTGGCGGTGGTCGGGGTCAGGTGGCCAGCAGTGGAGCTCAGTGGAATGGGAAGAGAGGGGTGAGGTTGGGGGATAAGGAATGAGGATAGGTGTGTCATGTGTTCATTTGGTCATTATTTTTTTTTTTTTTTCTATTATAACAAAACTCAATGTTTTAATTTATTCTTATAGCAAAAATGCAGTGTTTTAGTAAGATTATTTTGGTTTTTCTATAAATTCCGGTCACAAGATTATTGACAGTTGGCCTAAAAAATTAATTTAACAAAACCCAAGTTACTAAAAATTTAAAACACAAATTTCTTGGACTAAGAAATTAATTCATCAAAACCCATGGAACTAATATGTGATCTACGCAATCACAAATGATGAACAAATCTTATAGTTTCTGTTGTGCAAACACATTCCTGATTTTGTTTTTTTTTCCCCCTGACAATTAGCAATAAGGTCATGATATAAGACAAACACATCCCTGTTACTTTCTTGTCACATAAAAGCTTTTCCACAAAATTCTCAGTGCCACTTATTATTATGAAACTAACTTCATCTGTCACTCACCATGCACGTGAACCTCTTTTCTACATGGAACCCTCCATCTAAATACCCACTTACAAGGTGTTAACATAAAAAACCGGATAAGGTGGTGGAGAAAGTTACCTTGTCTAAGAAGTTTTCATGACAGAAAATCTTGTGCGTTCTGCGAAATTTTATAACTTCTGAGAAAAACCTGAAGTGATCGCCTCTCTTTGCCTCTAGCTTTTAATAGAATTGTGAAGTGGTTAACATTAGTCATATTAAATGCATTAGGATGCCACATAGGGAATAAATAGTTAGGTATACTATTACCTGCGTCCACTGGAAATGATTAATTGCAGTATCATGTCCATAGCTGTTATTATTTCCGAACCGGGTATGCGCATATTCATCACCCATTAGCATCATTGGCGTTCCCTGAAGCGAAGAGATATGTACGTCAAAGCTCCAAAACATGTATATCAGCCAACAGTATGGCATAAAATTTCAAAAGTTGACAAGAACAAACTTGTTTTTACTGAAAAAAGGAATAAAATTAAGAAAGAAAGAACACGCATAGAGCTAAGAAGAAGATATTCTCAAAAATACAACCATGTGACATCAAAAAACCAAGAACTAATAACATAAAGCCCTTGAATCCTTCTGCAAATTAGCTAAGGCTATATCAATGAAGTCTCCAAAGCTCTTAATCCAAAGAGCTTCTTAAAAAATCACCTTCTACTATAAAAAATTAACTAGTGTATATTAGTCTTAGAAATCCCAACATGCCTTTCCAATCAAATACACTAGACAATCCCAATCTTGCACATAGAGAATATTAGGACATCTTTCCTCTTTCCCACAAGAACAAAATTATATGCACCAGCCAAATAATTTCTGGCACTGACATCAACAATAATTTATAAGCAACGCATCCAGCAGTACTTGCAATTTTAGATATCAGATAATGCTTGTCGGATGAATTTACCTGAGATATCATCAAAGCCAAATGGAAGTTCTTCATTTGTCGTGAACGCAGAGCCTTAACAGTTAAATCAGTTGTTTCTCCTGTACCAATATAACACAGAAAACAATACTCTGATTACTGACATATGTTATCCATTTGTTCTGAAACCTGTAGTCGCACTGCAGTGCAAGGTGCTATAGACACCGTGATGATCTTGTTGGGTTTTTTAAGGGACATATATGCTTTTAACACCTGCTGCTTGCAAAAATTTTGACAAATAACCATATAATCATTCATTTCATATTCCTTAGGTACTTTAATGGTACATAAACACATTGGTTCGTAAGTTTTCAAAGACAAAATACAATATATATGCATTGTAAAGGACAGTACAAAAATACCGTTACACAACAGCCAATCATATAAAAAGCAGCTTAAAATTTGTTGAGTAATGGCCTTTACTTGGTTCCGTGCACTCTTACCATCTAATGGATTCTAGAACCATAATACAAGGCTCTGCTAACTGAATTTCAAGTAAAGATATCAAAATTTGAGGTTCACAAAAGGTCTAAAATGAGTGAGATGGCACTGCGTGTAACATGCGCTGTTCAATGTGAGGTCTTCCAGAAGACTAAATCTAACTTCCAACCCAGGAAAATGACTTCATATCTAATGACATAAAGAAGTCACACAAAAATAACAAACCAAATGCCATATCGGAAAATCATTGACAACCTTGAGGCCAGGACATAATACAGGGTCCTCAAGGATTTCATATTTAAGACATGCAGACAGATAAAAAGATGACAAATTAGACAGGATGACTCTCAATCTTACCTTCAGTACCACAATTCCAGCTATAATTGTCATTACATCCATCATTGCCACGTTCCCCATTAGCTTCATTATGCTACAAAAAGTCTATCAGATCATGCATAATATATCTAAGCACATTAAATATTCAACCAGAGTATCAGAATGTACCTTAGAATTGTACGAAACAAGATCATACAACGAAAATCCATCATGTGCGATGGCAAAATTAATGCTGTGGTAGGGCTTTCGTTTATTAACCTGCTTAACAGTAGAAGATGGCAATAAATCATCAAGCACAAAATGTTTAGAGAAGCTCACTAAGTTTTGAAGCGTGCAACTCATATAATTTCCCTCTAGCATGCATGAGATTATGTTGGCGATTTAATGACGTGCCACTCAACCAAGAGTCTGAACAATGTTGGCAGATTAGAAATTTGGCGTTAAACCATGTTGATACAACATGTCTTAATAAACCTGTAATTGTAGTGATCTTCTCCCTATTTTAATTATGGAGATCCTCTCCACCAAATTGAGATCAAAGATTCAACTTGTCTGCAAATTTACAGGACATATCCGTATTCTACTCCATCCAATAAAGTCAAAGTTTAGAACTTGAAGATGAGACGTACTTTGTATAAGTCAGCAGATCCTGCCACACGGGTTGCAAAACTTCCCTTTATGCCACAATCACCCTACATTGTGCATAAATGTGCAACAGATTATATCCAATACAGCTTCATATAACAAACATCAACCCACACAAAAGAGAGAAGGCGACAACAATTTTCCTAGTTAGAATTGAATCTCATCCAGCAATATCAAAATGTTCATCACAAACTCATAATCTGGGATTAGATACCACGTTGATAACCTAATTCATTTAAGAGCTGATTTATATCAAAATGTTCATCACAAACTCCACTTACCAAAAAAAAAAAAAAAGTTCATCACAAACTCCACAGTTTTTATTTTCCATATAAAGATGAAAATCCTTTCATAGATCTCAACAATCTAAAAGAATACCTTTATAAATCTTCTCACGTCATCACGATACTTTCCATTCCACTCTGCCCACCTGCAGTTCAGGAATATGTAAGACACAGATGATGAGGTGCACGAAACTCTCAGCAAGACAACAATAACCACCCAACATCCCGAGAAAGGTCATAAGGAAAATATAGCAAACCAGGTTTGCTATGAACCAAAAAAAAAAAAATATATATATATATATATATATATGGGATTGTTGTTGTTGTTGTATAACAAACCAAAATACAAACAAGCTTGATTATCTATACGGGACTTATAGAGAAGTAAGATGAGAGGCAACGTTGGTTTGTTGAAATTCCGTAGGGCATAAACCAATTCAGCAGAGAGTGAAATGAGATCAAACGCTTGTCATCCCGTTATGCGGAAAGTAGATTATAATTACCGGTCCCAATTAGGAAATCTTCCAACAAGGTAAAGGCCTCCGCAATCCCATGGCTCTGCAATAATTTTACACTTCGACAGGACAGCATCTTTAGCTATGGCCTGCCATATATAGTGGAATAGCATTAATATGATTGGATAGACCAATAAAAACTCAATTGGTAATCCAAACAGCCTATCTACCACTCAAGGACTCAAAATTATGAGGTCAACACGGGTAATGATCCTATGGGTCGTAATTTCTTTTATAACCAGATTTCGTAAAATTGACTGGTATCAGCAGGAGAGGATTGATAGATCAGCAACAGATCTCTAATCTGGGGCTATCATCCAATCACATATCTGCAAACATGCCTTAACTTATAATATGCAATGCTGAAATACTGTAATTTTGACTCAAATATCTCATGCTAAACTGACTAACCCAAGATATCAAGCTTACTTTCACGAGAGGGGGAGCATCAAGAGGCGAACCATCAGTTCCTCGACAGAGAGTACTAGCAAGGTCAAATCGGAATCCATCCACATGGTATTCAATGGCCCTTCAGTCAATTGAAATAGAAGATCAGGAATTGAGAAACAGCCAGACCATCAAAAATAAGACAATAATAACTAATAAAGGAATGCCAAGTCAGCAATAAAGTAAGCATTGAACGAGAATCACGTTGACCTGTCACAGATGCTTGGGATAAAACTCTGGGCAACTTTGAGAATGATGATTATTTGGCCCAAAGTACCTCAAAACAATTGTTTCACATCATAAATTTTCACATCAAACTATGCATAGTTAAGTTTCTAGAGTTCGATTTATAGTTTGTATAACCAAAGAAGCACTTTAGGCTGTTCAACCCAAAAAGGCTGAGACCCACTGATATCAGATGATCTAGAAAATGGCTTCAAAATCCAGGTGAGATTTTCAGCACCAGAAAAAGCATGTTATACAATGATCGGAGATAATACTAAGCATTTTCACTTACGATTCAAGAGGAACTGCTTATGACACAATCATGTTTTGAAAACAATAATTTTATATGCAATCAAAAAATAATACCTTCACTGTCAGACCTTCAAGTTCAAGCCTCCAAATGAATCAAAAAATTATATGCAATTGATTCTCAAGCAGCAAGTACATGCAAGAGAAGGGAGGGCCAAAAGACTAACGGGGAATAAAGGCACCACAACCATTAAAGTACTTGACGTTGATGATATAGCAATTTAAGGCATACCAATGCCTCAAGCTGTCAAGAATAAGTTCCATGACCACAGGATGATTACAATTTAATGTGTTCCCTGCAAACAAGAGAAAAGGAGCAGAGTTTAATCGTGGCGGCATCTTCAAACATCATTAAAGTAATAAGATGATTATGACAGTAAACTGAATTCAACAATATCTTTTTTTGATCAGAGAATTCAACAATATCAAGCTATCTTTCATTTAATAATACAATGAAAGACACAAGGCTATGCCTAGGTATCATAATACAAACAACTTCTCTTTTTCTCAGTTCAGCTCCTAGTAAGGATTCGATAAACAATTAAGGAAGAGTGCGAAATTGTTAGTGACATGTTCCTAAAAGCAATCAGCGGCTGCTAAGTATATGTTACGCACACTGTCCACTTTGTCTAAAAATACCCACATCAAATAAGGGCACTTAGATGTTGATATCAGAATTGGACACTTCAAATTAAACAAAAAATGTAGAAAAATTTCAGAAAATATCCGAGTATGACCTCTGGATCTGACTTTCCTACCCAAGTCTGGGCAACATAGCAAAACATTGTCAATCTTGCTATATTTCTAATGCAATAAGCAACCAGTCAGTGCATCTTACAATCTTATTTGGCATAACTTCAATTACTGAGTGTCCATATGAGAGAAAAATCATAAATTCATATCGATCACAATACCATACTGCATGCTAATAGGGTCAGAGAACATTTGAGCATTACCACAACCCGAAAAGTTCAGCAGCTTGCCATCATTGTCCACCATGTAATAAACCTGCAAATATATATCTAAAGTTATACTTCATGCCATTTTTTGCTGACTGGCCACACAATAACCAGTTGGAAATACAACAGCAAGAAGAAACATGGAGGGTTGAGAGTCCCTGAAACTTGGAAGTTCAACCAGATGCATGAAAATATAAACCAAAATTTTACTTCCATTCACTAAGTTATTTTGAACTCCAATGCACCGATGATTCTAAAACAGCATAAAACCCCCAAAGTCATGTAGGCAGAGCCCAGCCAACATAAATGAAGGGAGCAACAACACAAATATTACGGTCACTCAAGCATACTAAAAAGGCCAAAGGATCCTCTTCTCACCAATTGCAGGTTTACAACAACAACTACAAAACAAACCCAATGCCTCAAGGGCTCCTGCCAATGTAGGGTCTAGGGGGCTGAGATGTATCGGCCTCATCCCTTCAGGGTGCATGTTTACATGAAGGGATGCTAAAGGTTGCATTAGCAGTCCCAAGAACAGCTCTAGTCAAGTGAAATATACTCAAAAAAATGACACATACTTAAGCAAATGTGTATAGAACACAGCTACACACACATATTTGTCTCTGTATTCTCATAAGCATACATAGACATTGACGCAGCGCGAATATAAGAATTACGGAAACGAAAGGTTCAACAGCCTTCCTTTAGATTTTCTATTGCTAAAACAATAAGAAAACAAAGGGAAAAATAAGTAATTAAATTCTCACAACAGAAAATAGGAGAAAACTCTAGAAAAATAATAAAATCTATGAACTTGAATGATCTAAACCCTAGACTTCCTGTTGTTTAAATAGAGGAGCTAATTCAACTAAACTAAAAGACTTAATAAATTATCTACTAATCTAATACTAAGTTTCCTAATTAATGTCAAATGCCACAAGCTTGTTCACCCCTTTTCCGCGTCTCTTTCCCTTTATCCTCGTTTCCCTTCCAACCCGCCAAGCCACCATCTCGCCAACTCCTATCCGCCAAGTAACTCATCAGGCGTGAAGGCGTGGCTGCATCAGACATAGGTTAGCCGTTGGAGTTCAATCTCCCTAAAAGAAATGGAGGAATAATGGGGAAAAAAACACTAATTGAGGAAAAGCTAACAAATTTGCAGCTGAAATCCAAGGTTCTAAGTAGAGACACGAACTGCACTCAAACTGTTCGCCAACAATAGAAACAAGACACGTTGCTCTGTACACTAATGAGTTAGTTAATACCATTACTAACTGAATCCAATACAAGCTTAGCAGCACTAACCTTATTATCTATGCCACGAAATGATGTGGTATAAGGGTAGTCATCATCAGCCTCATTAGTGTGGTTATATACAACATCCAAGATGACCTGCAGGAGCCAAAGCAATCTTGCATCATTCAGTCCAGCTCTTCATCTGTGGCTCATCCATAAAATGGAGAACTGCGATGATAGAGGATTAGCCTATGACATACCCATGGACACAAGACTAACCTCGATTCCAGCAATATGCAAGGCTTTAACCATTTTCTTGAATTCCCTGGAAGCAACAATAGGTCCTCCACCACCACTTGCATAACGACTCATAGGAGCAAAGAAGTTTATGGTTGAATAACCCCAGGTATTAACCTTCAAGAACCAATTACTCCAAGTGTTCAGATACCACATTTAATGAAAAGATTTGCTAATGAAGTACTATATACAACATTCACATAGCTCCAAACAAAACATAATTAATTGACCTAAATGGTTATGAAAAAGCACTAATGACACTTCAAATAATTTACATTTCACTAACATGTCCAATATTAATAGCATGGTCTGTAACTTGGACATTTTGGTTCAGAATAATACCAAAAAAACCAAGCTACTGCCCAATTTACATGACGTATTTACGTAAACAAAACAAAATACAAGATAGATGGTTGAAGTTTAGACAAGCAACAAAAAGAGGTGCGATACGACGAGAGCAAAATATCAAAACAAAGCTAATTTTATGATGTAAGAATAGTGAAGTCACTGCGGTCAAAAAAGAACGGCATGAAATACAGCAATGCGTCCAACTAAGTACAGGTCGGCAGGGGAAGAAACTCTTAAGTAGCATACCATGTGATCTCTAGAGTTTGGTCGCCTCTGAAACTCCATCTCATCAAACTCAAAGACTGGAAGCAATTCCACTGCATTGATACCAAGCTCCAAAAGATGTGGAATCTTTAAATCAAATGACATGTCAGAAAGTATGACCGGAAATTCCAAAATATACAAGTTATAGCAAGACGACACATAACCCCTCTCATATTATCATTGTGGCTCATAAAACAAATAAAATTGAGCATAAAGAAAATATACAGATTGCTGTTCTGAATAATTAAAAGTGCAAAATTGAACTAGGGATTCCTTAGTGCTTGCAATCAGCAACAGAAATTAGCAGCATTAACATGAGACAGCTTCCAACTGTGAAGAAACGAAAGAGATACCAGCATAAACATGGGAGAGTTACAGAAACAAAGCACTGTGAAACACCAATACTAATGCACAACAAGCTTCAATCACTTCTTTATAATCTAACTACTTTACTTCACTCCAGAATCAGAAGTCAGCACAATCAGCCAAGATTTGTTCCATGTTAGGAACTTGTCATACTGCCCATGTTCGTAGCACTTTGAATACCACACCATGAACTGCAAATGCTAGCACGGAGAGATATGTGATCTTCACATATCCCACATATGGAAATAACAAACGTCGCTTCAAGCAAGAGAAGTGACAACTTGTGCAGTATTAAACACTGCCATGAGGCCAATGAGGCCTAGATGTAGTGTCAAAAAGCACTCTACCAAGGCTGACACCCTTGGCCAAGATACCAAAGGCTGAAATCTCCTATCCCCCAACCCCACGTACTTAGCTTTACGAGCCGCTACTAATAATCAAAAGGGTTCACAACAGATTTAGTCTATCGTGACTGAACATTTCCATTGTAGGGGTTGTCTCCACAGAACATTCACTCTTAGCTTTCACATGGCTAATCGAGTGCACATGAACAGAAAACACTTCCATGAACACAAGAGATCAAGATAAACTCACTGAATGAAATTGTTAGCAATGGCATAAGAAACCAATTCATAGGCAACACGCCGTGACACTCAATATAACAACGGAACCGACCACGTTTTGCCAGTTTACTTTCCTTACCTTAGTGATCTTTTGTTTTCCCAAATGCAAATACTGAAGTGCCATTGATATATAACTCACAAATTGCATACCTTCTCAATCACACCAAGGTAGCTTCCACGTACATCCGGAACCAGCCCACTAGATTCATCAATGGTAAATGCACGAACATTCATTTCATATATGACAAGATCTTTCTGCAAATTAATAGGAAAGCAATGTCAATGTCATTCATACAAGCTGTTTATAATGTGCAACAGGATAAAGAGAACACTTACCCAAAAAAAAAGAAAAAAACAGAGGATAAAGAGAACATGGATGCATCTCAGAATAGCGAGAAAGCACCACTGTGTAAGTGCATGTGCGAGGGAGAGATGGTCATAGAAAGACCGATTATCATCACTACAGTGGAAAGTACAGCCAGCACCCTGCAAAGTTTACTGTTTACCTCTGGTATGTTTGGCCGCACATAATCATCCCCCCAATCAAAGGGCAGGCTATCAAAGTCATAAGTTCCAAGGAACTTAGATAGCTTATTACTTGCATCTCCGAATATTTGACGGCCCTGGACAAATTTTGCATATGGATCAATCAGAACTACACTGCTGTCGAATCGATGCCCTAGATGCCAATCTTGAGGACCTTCCATGCGGTAACCATACAGAACATTACTCCGGGGCAGTTCCTACATCCAAATAGGCAGAAAACAGAAAAAGGTGACAATGAGATGGCTTTATGAAGAAGAACGTTACAGTGGTCGTGCCATTCAAGCAAGAGTGTTTTATATACACTCTATACTCTCTCCTGCTGACACTATGATGAAACTAAGCCAAACTATAGAAAGAAGCATGGTGGTCCCGGTCCAGGCCCCCCTCCCCACACACACTACAAAGGAAATAAGGGGAAGAAGAACAAGAGAAAAGAATATGATAGACCAATTGCAATTTAGCAAATCAAAAGACAAATTTTCCAAATACTTGTGCTAGAAGACACAGATAATAACCCCAGTAACATTGGCATCTAGACAATATAACTACTCAGAAAAGATTTACCCAAAACGAACAATAGGGGAGCAGACAGAACAAGCTGTCAAAATTTAAAAGCTTACTGGTATTTACCTCAAAGGATATATGCCATATGTCTCCTGTCCTATTCACATTGGGGTCCAGCTTCAACTCCACCATTTCTCCACCCATTGTGCTATGATCTTTCCTATTGGATATTTCACCATTCCAAACAATAGTTTACAGGCTATATGACTTCAGATCGAAATTAAAAGGCTATAAGACGTGAACTCTATAGAGACAAAATCTCCCAAATACAAACATATAACCTAAGGTAGTGTTCCATATAGGGATGCCCGTCGGTTTTCTTTGAGCACACAAAGTAATACTTAAACTAATTATAAAGCAAAAAATGCAAGCTGACCTGCCAGGAAGCAACAAGCAAAGTGTTACAGCAGTTGCATGCCGTGAAAAGATGGCAAAATTAATTCCATTCTCGACTTCTGATACACCCAAAGGAAATGCGAAGCCAGGTAAGATGTTGAATGATGGGATCTCTTTCAAGTCTTGAGGGGCTTCTTCCTTTCATAAAAAACGCAAGGTGCCACTTTAGATGTACACCGAAAATCTAAGTAAGCATATCTATCAAAGTGTTTACTTTTCAAGCTATCAACAGAAGCAATCTAACATCATATTATCATGCATCTCCATTCTTGAATTAAGCCCTTGTAACTTAATGAGATATACAGACATCATTTATAACAGATACCTCCAACACACGGTCTTGAGAACGATGACCATAAGCATTAGTAGCTGTATGCTTGACACCACCACCTGTCTGACCTAAGTCAAAAGTTAAAGCAAAATATTAACTACAAAAGAACAAGTAATCCTTACATCTTAACTTGAAAGAGAACCTGCCTTACTAAAGAGCTGCTCCTGGCTGCCTGACGTTTTGTTACTTGACATCAATCTGTTACATAATTCATAATGAGTTCACAACTACATTTACTTTTCAACTGTTTGAAGGCCCTCGCAAGAAAAGGACCAGAAATGTCCATAAAATTTACTGTATCAGTACATACTCTAACAACATTCCGTGAATAGTATTTGAGGTAATACTCCCCATAAGATCATAATCAAGCATCACTAATAATATAACATGATAAAGACTACAATGCTAGTCAGATTATCAACTGTTGAATTTTCAGATTCCAATGAAACAATACTGGAATCAGAATTAAATGCCAAATCTTACCCCTTCTTTTTCAAACACAAAGCACTAATGATACAAGCTCATATGGAAAACATACTGAAACTAAATAAAAGCTGTAAAATACTAAAATTAAAAGGGAAGAGAGAAAGATGAAAAGGAAGACATGATTTCATTTCTTGCTTTGTGTTATAGAATCACTACCTCTAAATATAGAGCTTTCCACCATCCTCGAGCCAAGCCCGCTCTACTTCTCATTGGGCTACCCTATAACTCTAGGTCATATACCTAATGCGTGGCGTGTATTTTTATAACTTCTTCTATCCAAAGCTGCATTACGCAAGGATTGGTGGCTTACTGTGAAATTTTACGTTGTGAGATGATTGGTAGCTTACCGTGCAATAGTCACATTGACGTTGATGATTGAAAAATGGGGTTTGGGGGTTACGATTAGATATTGTATTTCCTTAAATTGCATAATGGATGAAGCACCCATTTGAATATGTGGTTTTTCTCTCAAGTTAAGAAGGGTTCCACGTAAATTTTTGATGGGTTGATTTCTAATTTTTTATTTTTCACTTTCATTGTGCTCGAATACGTGAATTTTCCAACATTTATACACTAAACAAGCTAGCAAACAAGTAACAATGCCATCACAGCTTCCAGATAACAAATCATCAGATAAAAGAAAGAAAAATGGGATCAAAATCGACGCACCCCATAAGAGAAGCAGAGAATGTGGAAACAGAGGAAGCGGTTACTCGATTGAAGAGATACAACTTAGCATTTGAGGTGCAGCGAGGCGAGCACAGCATCGTTAAACTTCGATGAGGAGAGAGAATGGCATCCATAGAAAAAGAAAGCGAAGAGAATCGTACAAGAATACCTGCAGAGAGAGCAAGATCAAAATTACCAAGAAAATATCTGAGAGAGAGAGAGAGAAGAAAGTGATGTTCTTGGACGTTTTATGGCTCTCGAGGACGCCATAGGTGCTCTACGGTCCCCTCCATGCCTGCCACGTGAACGGCTCTCCCCAAATATATTGTGTATTCATTAAAAATAAATATAATTATATTATGTATTTTTTTAATCAATAAATATTTATGTATCTTATTATATTACGTAATTTTATGTGTATATACATATATTGATTATAAAAATTATTTAATATGACAAAATATATAATACATTTATTCAAATGCACCGAATTTTTACCCTTTTTATGAGTCTTCTACATTGAATAATTACAAGAAAGTATAATGTTATCTTAAATAGGATCACTAATAATCCAAAAGGGTAGGAAATGACCTTCAAATCCGAAATCTCATTGGTAAAACAATTAAGACGTTATTTAGAAATAGAGAATTGTCCGATTTTTTTCAGAATTTTTTTCTGAACTGAAAAAATTATAGAAGTTGTTTGAATTAGGGCTGTTCATCATCTAAGTCCGAGTTAGAGTAGACCGAAAACGGTAGATGTTTAATTAATTGCAACTTTTAGGAGTCCGCATCTTTTGCTGCACTTATCAGTCTTCGGAGTTTCTTAAATGGTTTCACAATTTTAAAGTGTAGTAACTAGTTTAAGTATATCTTATCCATAAAAGTTCCATATTAGTTTGGGCACAAGCACTGCTTTGAACAATAGGAATCCAAGGAACAAGCAAAAAAAGAGCAATTTTAATTCATAATGAGAGAAAAAGAAACAATTTCTAGTAATCAAAAAATTGATATTTGTACATGTACTATGCTTTTCAAGGGGTGGCATTCAAATTAATATTTTTCCCCCAATAGCTTATCCCCAAAAAATTGAATGCTTTAGTTTACAAAGGAAAAATTAAAAAAATTCGCTTTTTCCTCCCTATAGACATAAATTCTCAAAACAAAACACAACAAAGCTGTAGATTTAAAAAAAAAAAAGCACACAACATAGGAGAAAACTCTATTGTCTGTGCTTTATAGCAATCAGCTCCTGAATTTGAGTGTATGGTCTGCAAAGAAGTGACCACCAAGCTCCACCTGCAAGAAGACACCATCATTAATACAATGGAGCAAATACGATGGACGATGACCTAAATCAGACGATATAGGGCTTACTTGGCTAAACTTCTTTTCTTAAAAAAAAAAAATATATGTTTTCTCCTCGAAAAAATACTTTTTTAAATTTAATTTCATACAACAACCTCCTGGGAAGTTAAGCATGCTTGGGCGAGAGTAGTACCAAGATGGATGACCTCCTGATAAGTCCTTGTGTTGCACCCCTCAAGTTGGGGGTTCTCGGAAGCAGCCTCCCTTCAGAACCCTGAAAGGGAAAGGCTGCGTACATCCACCCTCCCAGACCTTGCTTAGGCGGGAGCCTTTGGGACACTGGAAATATTGTTGCTACAGTAATGTCAAAGTACTAATCCCAACAAAGAGAAACTGGCGAGTTAAATTATTTGTCAAGAATTTGACTGAATAACAATCAGTTCAGTCCAGTCTAGAACTGAAATATCCAATACACCTTGGTTTTCGAGAACTAATATATTAACAGATTGAAAATGTTCATCGCTCCAATTGCTAGGTCTGGTCAGGATTTTCGATCTAGACTGGTATTCGAACGCTTCTATGAACAGCCATTCTCATAAACAACCAGAGAACAAGCAGTGCTATTAACTATTACTATAAAATTCAAACAAGGATCTTTAGCTTACCTTGAGATCAGCCAGAGCTACAAATAATGATCGACCTCGCCCTGAAGAGAAGCGGAGAAACGTGCAGTGCTGATTAAACAAGAGGAGACATGTTAATTGCCTATGCATCAACACTGAAGCCAGTATCATACAAAACTGTGATTGCCAATTCTATTTTGCTGCACGAGCTGAAGAGGCTGAGGAAGCCTCTGCAATTAACCATATTGGTTGTCGGGCCTGCAGGCAAGCGCCTATGTCAAAAGCGTGCAACTCGGCTCCATCAAATAAGAGATTGACTCCGGGAAGAACCACTTCCTTGCTGTCAGCCTCATCAGAATCCGCTTTTGTTGAATTCATTGGAAGCGGCTCTTCCATGGGTCTTGTGGCAGCCTCGTATCCAGAACTCAATGCATATGATCTGCGCAGAGAAACCAGAAAAACAGCTCCATAAAATTCCTCCCCAGGGCATTGTCGATTTAAATGAAGAATAGCGGTGGAATTGCCAAAACTAGTAGATAGATCATCCGTGGAATCAAATAAAATGTAATGGACTATAACGGATTTTGAGCCAACCATTAAACAATTTGCCTTTATGTCACAATGCCTTTGCAATAGTACTCCTAAAACGTATTTATATTTATATGTCAAAACTATCAAAATGAGTAAAATTATGGTACAATTATTCATTCAGATTTTTGCAAGCATAAGGTTTAAAAGTAATTGATGTTCCCTTAAAAACCAAAAGAGATTGCCCCGATCAATTATGTTACATCCAAGACGCCTACTTCCATGACACCATGACTGTGACCATTATGCAACTGCAAACTATGATATGATTCTATGATAACAACACGCTAGTAATCAGTAATTCATAGACAAATAAGTGCCTTTTAAGATGCAAAACCTCATAAAAGTACCTTTGAAACTATTCATGTATGCCACCAATTTGATGCACTGTTTTAGAGAAGTGCACAAAGACTTATACACAATATAAGATCTATCCTTGTTAATCAATATATTATACGCAATTACAAATAAATTTCAGCCTGTCCCCTTGGGAGTGAAGATAGATTTGATCTACTAAAAAAAAGTAACCACTATAAGAGTTTTAGAAGAAAAATCTGCAATTTGAAAGCATAAAAAACAAAAGGATATAGTGTACCTAAGAATGCTTCCATCAAA
This sequence comes from Simmondsia chinensis, assembly GCA_018398585.1. NCBI lineage: Eukaryota > Viridiplantae > Streptophyta > Magnoliopsida > Caryophyllales > Simmondsiaceae > Simmondsia > Simmondsia chinensis. Next base: position 650,841 of record JAGTTD010000001.1, on the reverse strand, counting down.
ACTCAGCACTTCTCTCCGTGAACGCTGCCGTGACATAAGGTTTTGTCTCTGGTGTTCGCTCGAGGCCCCAGAGATTGGGGAGGAAGGATCAATAAGAGGATTCCACCTTCCGCTGGCTGCATAGGTCATCAGACGTCGAGATGTTTCCTTTGGTTTCTCTTCCTTTGGTTTCTCCTTCTGATATAAAAGTTTTGCAGTAGGGCCCGCAGCATTGTACTCTGCGCACATATCATGCAACCTTTTCCTTAAGCCCTGCATAGCTTCATGATGCTCAGCGAAGAACTCTGTTTGAAGCAATTGAGATGATTTTACCCTTTTACACATACTCTTACATAGTTTCGGACTAAATAATGGAACACCAAATTCCACGCTTAGGGGGACCCACTCATATTTCTCCTCATCTGGTGCAAAGTGATCTGAATCTGTTTCTATAAAAAGCCTAAGGAGACGGATATAACCAATAGTCCACAAATCTATCTTGTCTGCTAAGTCACTAAGCAGAGAGTTCAATTTCGAGCCTCCCTCAAGGCCCACCCCAAGCTCTTCACTTACATGCACAAGTGAACCATCAGAGTTCTTCACGGGCAGCGGAACATCCAACGTGACGATTTTTCCAGACTCATCAAGATCATGCTTGTTCAGGGGCTGTACAAGAACAGCTGAATGTTTTAGGAGTGAATTAAGACAATGTAAAAGTATGTTTCCTTTGACCAAGTTCCCTTCAAACTTGCCTCCTAGACCACCAACTGTGGAGCCATCCCATGACCATATGAGGGCTTTCTCACAGCCCGCCAATGGCGCAGGAAGCAAACGTAAGCATTGGCCTTTCATCAGGACAACTGACAGAGGGCCATTACCTACAGCAGAATATAGCACCAATTTCATCCATGGAGTCATGGATGAATGTGAGGGAGGACCGAAATGAACAGGCCCTGTTTGTCCAGGCAAAATAGATGAATGAGGAAGAGGAATCATTGACAGGACAATATCATAGTCACGACGAAACAAACGTTCTAAAGTCGCTGGTGGAAGGTTGGCCAAACTTTCGCAGCGAAGAACATCCACGCGATAGTTCTTTCTTCTTGCAGCTCTACGTCCTGCTTCTAACCCAGCAGTGGAGATTGTTTTCTCATTATTCTGTAGATTTGGCTCCGCTTCTGAATCTCCACTGCCAGATAATGTCGATGAAGACAGATCATTGCCAGATTCAACATCCACAGAACCATCTCCATTCGGTGCAGAAGAAACACCAGTTTCAGATGTAGTCGTGTCTGCACCCAAATCTCGAGATTTATAGGAATCAGACAATACCTGATCACCAGCGGAAATACCTTCATCAGTAACTGAGCTCTTCAATTCGTCAGCCACACTGGTTTCAGCTTCTTTAGAATTGGACTGATCACCATGTACAGCAGGCATGTCCGTCTTACCATGGCCCCCTGGCCCCCCAGCTGTTTCTGAAACTCCTCCGGATAGAAGACATTCCAGAACACAGCGAAGGCTAGAAGCATGATTTGCAAATTCCTGTAGCTCTCCCTCAAACTTGGCTCCTTCCAAAGTGCTCAGATCCTTGCACAGATCTGCGATGCTAGCATGGCCTAGCTTTCCCGCTTCATATAATGTCACAGCATGGGATTTTAAGCCTGAAATGGGCAAATTTGAAATGAAAGAACTTAAGTGAAGAATAACAGAGTTCTATATGGGCCAAACAGAAAAGGGTGAACAAGGGAAACAGGAATAACATAAGAAATTCAGAGAACATATGCAAAAGGAAAGGAAAACTAGACCAACCTGGTGAAACGGAACCCATCATGAGGTACGAAGTAATATTGGCATCAACAATGAATGCAACACGAGCATGGCTTGAAACTGGCCTATTTTCAGTCCCTAAATGATCTTGTTGACTGCCGTTGCCATCATTGGACAAGTTTGCTGAACCTACACTGGCCTGAGAGCCATCTTCATCATCACTGAGATTAAGTGAACCATGCATAGACTCCTGAAGAACAGACGCTGGATCTATTAATTTCTGAGCCCATCCCAATCGACAAGCAAAAGATGCAGCAGCCTGAAGCTGGGGGAGATCAGCCTGTAATGTTGCTGCAAGTTCAGCAACAGTTGCATTCTCACTTGAAACAACAAAAACGGCATAAAGTAACCTGGACAATGAACAAAATATCGTCAGAATCTAAATCAATCCAAACACCATGTCTTACGGCACAGAACACAGTATTTAGTCAAAAATGAAATTGCTTACTCCTCAATAGGATCTTCATAAGACTGCTCCCTATTCGATACGAAGCCCTCGAGCCTGGAAACTGAAGCACCGTATATCACAACATTAACTATGAAACAGTAAACAAGTATAGCTGCTTTTATGCTCATCAAGTTGGGGATCCTTGGACACAGCCTTCCTTTAGGGTAGTACCCTGAAAGGGGTAAAGCTGTGTACATCTATGCGGGAGCCCTTAAAGCACTGGGTTTGTTGTTGTTGTAGTAAAAAAGTATAGCTAAACGTATAATAGCATTGACTTAAATAGTTGCCCATTAATAAAATAGCCATTACGATACTGCATCCTGCCTCAACTGCAATCCATTAGAGCTATACCTGCAAACCCCCTTTGTCCAACTATGCACAAAACCACAACTTAAAACCATGCATGAATGTTCCTCAATCCATCATACAAACACACGAAACGGTCATTCACCTAATGAAGTGTAACTTGGAGATTTGCAGTAAAGAAGAGTTAAAATTAAACATTAATGAAGCCTCTATGCACCCTGGGGTAGCACCCTTGAGAGGTAAGGCTGTATACATCTCACCCCCCCCCCAGACCCTACATTAGCGGGGGCCCTAGAAGCATTGGGGTTTTTGTTGTTGTTGTTGTTGTTGTCTATGCAATAATCAAAATATGAATTTTGAATCCTTATATAACCAGCACCTCAAGCAGACCACAAAAGGATTTTGTGTACAAACTTCAATAAAACAGTTAAGAAAAGGTCCCAACAAGTCTTTCATGAAATTAATGTGTTCCAAATTCGAAGGTTTTACAACCCTAAGCTTATGCCCCAGCAGTAAAGATTCCAGGATCAGAAACATGAATCAGCATTCATGATCAAAGCGGATTCTCTTTTCTTTTGACAAAATAACTAAAGAATATGTCAAAAGACACCAAGATGCAGTGAACCCGTTTAGAAGTTTCAGGCAATACTAAGCATCTCAAACATATATAGACACCAGCAGTGATTAATGCCAAAAGACACAATGCTCATGCCACAAATAGACATTCCTCAATCAGAACATAATTCAGCACTGCCCATCCCCTATAACAAATTTCTTTTTTGTTGAGTAAGAACCAAGAATTAAAACAAATCCAAAAGAAGGAAAGGAACCGGCATTAAACAGCACTTTTTTTCACAACCTAAATACATTCAATCTTCCCAGATCAAAGTGGTCAAAAGAATACGGGTACAATGATGAAGTATAATAAGAAAGAGTGCATCGGACATGCACAATGCATGCACTTGCTTCACATTGTGAGAAGAAACTGGTGTGCACATGCAAACACAGATCCCAAAACAGACAAACAAATGCTCGGTCGGGCTCACAGGCATATACACAGACAGAGAAGAGGCAGAAAGGAATGCCTTCAGGAGTGGAAACAAAGGGAGTTCAGGAATTTTTTTGGACATGAGACCCCAGTGGTAAGGTAGGCTGATGTAACAGTATAGAAGTGCTTAATAAGGTTGGTAAATCATCAAGCGGTTGAACCGATAGCAAACAAATAAATGATAAGTGAGAGAAAATGTTATCTGTAAACCTGAACATGGTACACATAACATATCTTACGGAAAGAAACCAAATACACGCTGAAAAACTGAGCAGATGTCATGGGGGCTCTTTGGACAAAGCCTCCCTTCAGGGTAAGGCTGCGTACATTTTACACCCCCAGACACTGCCTTGGCGGGAGCCTCTTAGGCACTGGGTTGTTGTTATTGTTGTATATTCAACAAAAAGTTCTTCACATAAGTGCCGCAACCACAATACTATTACCTTTAAAACGGTCATCTGGGTACACAGGAACATCAAAATACACCAATCCACGCCGGTAGAGTCCCTTGATGATGTCAGGGTCAAAGAGAATATATGAATTAGCCTCCTCCTTGCATACTTTATCTATTGTTGCCATTTCTTCTTCTGAAAGTTTCTAAACAGCGAATGAGAAAGGTGCAAGTGAGTTTCATCAAAAGTAACGGTCAAATATGCAAAAAAATACCAAAAAAACCCCAGCTCTAAAGTTAACGACTGCATAGCAAAGCGAATGAAGCCAGTTCGCAAACTCAAAACAAAGGAAATGGGTAAGAGAAAATTAATAAACGGCTCACCTTAAATTCTTCAAGAGTAAAATTGACAAGACAAACTCCCCACCATGATTCAATGGTAAAATCCACAGGTTGTGTAGGCAAAAGTTCTTTTGCAATTGACTTGTTAATCTTCCACATGAATTTCTGAATAGCTCCAAAACATTACATAAGGGATCAGAAGGAGGACACAATCACTGATAAGTATCTACACTGAAAAAGGCGTAAAGAATGACATGATTTTACAAGGAAAAATGCAACCATGCATTTCAATCAAAAATAAGAAACTTCAACATCATTTAGTAACTTATAATTTCTTATTCTAAACCATAAGACCGAGGATACCATACAAGGAATGACAAAAATCATACAGATTGGAAGGAGAAATTTTTCCAGAACCAAGAATAATATCCAAGAATGATGAGAAATATAAGAACCGTATTTTGCTCGACCTAGCTGCAACAAATGAATCAAGGTTGTTTCTCTGAATTTTTTCCTCACAACTAAGAGCAGATAACGGTACTTTGTGATGACCGACAGCATATCACCAGCAATAAAATGGCAAAGATGTAATTCAAAGCTCAGACCGAATAAAGCTAAGGGAGACAGTAGATTCTACCTGATCTTATATGCAAGTTAATCTTATGGAGAAGCCAACAATATCTCACAAGAGGATGTAAGATATTACAACCTCGACATGGTCCTATACTATTGTTAGAGAAACATGGTAGCACAAAGAGAGCATTTGCCACATTTAATTATCAAATATTAAATAAGAATTTCCTCATAAAAAAGATATATCTCTATAGATAATCATTATTCATATACAAGCTCAAATTTGCAAATGTGAAAAGCAGAAAATCATTGGAACTACACCCTATGGTTTGGATATCTGACCAGCCTAGGCAGCGGTCTTGCTTATAGTTATACACCCATTGACTACAACACGAAAAGAAATTTCAGACAGCTACAACAAACACAAACGCACAAATGTAACCAACCAAGTCATTACCAAGTAAACTCCTCTATAAAAGGTATTACCTTGGATCTGCATTTATTCATGATATCAATAAATTCATTTCTCCCTATTCCTGTAATGCGCAGGGCATCTGCCGCACTAAAGTTTGGGATACTATCATAAGGTTGCTCTGCAGAATCCAGAAAATTCAATATTTGAGACAACAGAATTAATGTAACACCGCGTAAAACTATGTAAAAGACATCATGCACTATCAAATAATTTAAATGGTGGCCACCTAGGACTTTACGAAAGACAATAAGCAAGGTAAGGAGAATAAGAAAAGAGTCAGTGTAATAAAATGAAATCAAAAGAAGAAGGGAATTACTTATATCAAATCAATGTATAATGAGATTCATTCAAGAGTTCCTTTAGACTTTTGTAGTTTGAATTCCAGATGTGATCAAAGTGAACTTGAGGATTGATACATGATCCACTCATGATTAGCAAGATGAATTAACCTCATGCTGCTAACTAAAATTTAGAGAAGAGAACTGTCAAAGCCTAGGCCTGCAAATAATCTGGAAGCAGCAAGTAATAAGCCAAAAATAATTGACATATTATTCAGTCCTCCCGGAATATGATTTATCATTTAATATTACAGGAAATTGATAATTTACTAGAATGATAACTTGACTCGCGCCAACCCAATCTTAGTAGTTCTATGGCTTCTACATGTAAGGTTCAGTATCCTACTACAATTACCTAGAAATGCTTTGAATACACAACAGCCACATACAGAAGGAGGATAAGGAAAAACTTAGGCGAGTATACTTGTTTTGTTAAGTCTTGGCTATGCTTGCAGCTGCAGCTTAAGCCCCAGCTCTGGGTTCAGAGCGTGACATTTAGGCATGAAGACATTTACAAGCACGATTGCTAAACCAAATAGCTGCCAGATCAAATCGACAAACATGAGAAGGGTGAACAACAACAGAAGTCTCAAAATGCCAAGTTTTACACATGTACTCCCATCATAATATCAAAGCCTCATGTCCTACGAGATAAGGAGTTAACTACATGAATCCTTTGTCCCTCCAATCTAGCAATCTCTAGTAAGATTCTGAATAACCGTAAGGGACAAATTTATTATCAATGTAATCAAATTCTTCTTCAATCTTCCTTTCGTCACTCTTTCTCATTGGCACTCATCAAGAGTTTTATGTTGTACAATGGCCAAACCATATCAACCTTCCTTCTTTTGTCTTATCCGCAAATAAGAACCTTTCATATTGTCTTACCCAGGTGCTCACTTCGCACCTTACATGTATGAGTATCGCCATAAAATAAATCTCAGACATTATTATAACCACCATTTTAAATCTTTTTAAGTGGTGATTTTCTATAGTCCAACATTTAAATCCAAAAAGAGGGGCTTGTCTCACAACTGTATGGAAACCTTTTCTTTTTTGTCTTAGAGGTATCGTCTTATCACATAGTACACCTCATGCATCCAACCTCAAAGATATTTAGCAATCAATAATTCTTATTCATCATCAGTTCTTTTGTTCAAGAGATGGGGGATACACAGGATACTCACCACACCACTATGCAATGGGACAAGACTATTCTGTTCTAAGTACAGTATTTTGGTAATTGAAGCAACAGGGGCTCGTGATAATAGGAAAAGCAGTGAATCTAGCATTTGTAAATAAATTGTACACGCAACTACATTTCACATAATTAGTATCTTCACTTCAAGAATGTATGAAATGCTGTAGAAGTAAACAACGTCAAGGAAACAGATTAATCTATTACCGTTCTTCATGACCTCGAATATAATGTCACAGTAATAGCGGAAAGGTGAAAGCCTCATTACACGGCAAACATACTCTGCAAGATGATATGGAAACAGCTGCAGGGAGGGGAAAAAGGCAAAAAGAGTCAGCATATAGATAGTTGTATTCATATGATAGGATAAAAGGAAAATATGGCTGGTAGTTCTAAAAAAGCTGAAAATTATTATATGGGCTTTGTTTAAAAATATATCATGCTTCGATATGAAGACATGAAAAGACTATTAAACCTATTGTAAATTCAATTGGCAGAAATGGCATAAGCATAATTCTGCGTGAGTACGGCAACACATGGTTCTTTGAGACGTTCACAAGGAAGTTCCTTCTGGATGAGGCCCAAACAATAAAGCACGAGTATTGGAAAGAAAGCAAAGTAGGATGTCACACGAACAAGAATAACATCGGGGATTAGGAAAGATGCAATATAGGCAAAAAGCAGAACACTCACTGCGAGGTTTTTCTTCAAGTATCGCATCATCTCTTCATAATACTCGGCTTCTTTGATTACTTTGCGAGCAAAACATGTGTTCCACTGGAGCCTTTTTCTAATGCAATAATCAGTTACCCTACATGCAGCATAAATGAGAATCAGATATCATAAAGTGGCCAAAGTGGAATTCTTAGTCCGTTCTACAGCATTAATGGAAGAATGTCTTGCCGCAAAGAAGAAGCAATAAAAATCCAGAAAAATAATGTTAAAAGATATCCAATTATGGATCTTATACTCGGAAGCTTCGAATCTAGGGGGACCACTTGTCCAAAAATCTAGGGGCCCAAAGCAACATCAACGGAATGGTGGCGGCTACAAAATCTTTCTTCGCAAATCGACAAGAAAGAAGATCGTCCAACAAAATAGAGCTTGCATCTTGTTGAAGAAACACCTTGGACAAGATGCCACCACGTGACAGGAAGATCACACAGTCATCAACTCTCTACTAATGCAAAATTTATTTTACCTTTTAAACTTGTTTACATTCTTTCTGCATTTAAATGCATACTCATCCTGTTCAAAGACCAATATACATCATAAACTTTCATATGGGATAAGGTGGTCTTTTTAGGAACTCTGTGGACAAAGAGCTTCGGAACTTCCCTGACATGGTCTTGACAGTTTGCAGAGGACTTGAAGGACCTTGTTTTATTAGTTTTTTAGTCCTTTTTTTTTTTGGATGCTTGAGGACTCCTTGTCCTTAACTCTTTATACATTCTTTCACCCTAAATAATATTTCTTTTTCCAATCAAAAAGAAAAGAAATGCACACTCTTACATTGAAACTTCAAACACACAAAGTCTATTATCCCAGTAACTGATCATGGATCATGCTGCACAGTTTAATACCTTGCTCCAGAAGTCATCAATTAAACTTTCAGTGGATCATATAGAAAGTTCTTTTAGCTAAATTCCAAAGTATGAACACAAAAAAAATCAAAATTGGCAGTTACAATACAAGCATTCACACACCTACGATGCCACTCTTCCTTAGAAGAAATGGTAGATTGGAGCCGTTTCGGCAGATTCTCCCATTGACATTCTTCTCTAATCGCTTTCAGAACCAACTGTTCCTCGACTGTCGTAGGCGCGTGATGCATTTCGCCCACAATTCACTCAATTTCTACGCCCTGCGATAACGAAATCAACAACGCATAACTTAAATTACAGTACGATATCAAAAAACAACGCATCAATCTTGCTAATTCAGATCGGTAGCAGTCAATGCAGCGAAATTACCTTAAGAACAGCCGAGACTGAACAGCGACGGCATAATCCGGGAAGAAACCGCACCGAATTTCGATCCGGAACGGAATCTGTGAAGATGAACACAGTAGATCCGGCGTCGGATCGTAGCTAGGGTTTTGAATTTTCAGAGATGTGATGTGAGAGTACTGAGAGAGAAATGAATTAGGGAGGGCGAAGGAGAGGAGAGAAGAGAGAGAGGGAAGGGTGGTATTGAAAAGGCTGGCAAGTGCAGCTGTACAGGGAGAGTGGGGTCGGTTTATTACAACAATATAGGATTGGGGTCCCACTTTTTGAATTTATTCGGACCCGGTTCAATTTTTTTAAAAGGACATAAAAAATACAGTATTATTATTTTGCTAACGAGGAACCCGATTAATCTGTAAACTCTAGCTCATGTGGCGGCCCACATACTACAAAGTCAGCTACGTAAAGGATTCTTTAGGAAGAGGTTCAAGGGGAAATCGAACTCCGAACCTTTTGCCCTATGGTGTACTTTATTCCCTCACTTGTCTCCTACCATTGAAGCAAAATTTTGATCGATAAAAATACAATACTATTAAATTTATGGCAATTTTTTGTTATTGATATGGCAATTAAAGTATTGAACTCTTTAATTTATAGTTAAACATGTCACAATGATAACAAAAATTGTCCCGAATTTAACAATACCCAAAAACACCCATAGAGGATATCATATATATAATTTTTGGCTTTTTAATCGTTTAAAATTGCATTTTAGAAACCATTTGTTTAGTCTTTTATTTCTTTTTTTTATTGGAAATTTAAAATAAAAAATTAATCAGTATATTTTATAATTTGAATACCCTTTTTTCAAAATCTAGCAAATTTTCTCAATAAATTTTTTCAAAACAATATTTGCCCTAAAGGTCATTAATATTATATTTAGCTAATCATTAGGTTTAGTTGTTTTAATTGTGCCGTGTTGTATGTCTACTATGGTAGCCCATCGGCATATGACCAAGCCCGGGAGGATAATGAACCTCAAGCTTTACGACCCACTGGTACCAAAGGTTAAACCTAGCCTGAGTCAGCGTAAGAGAGTCGGCCCACAAGGAGCCTTTGTGACATGCAATGCTTTGAGCATGAAGGAATTTAAATTTAAGGAGAATAAATAAGCAGGAAATTGATTTTTTTTTTTTCCCCTTTCAGAGTTAAAAGTGTTGATAGTGATTTAACTCCCAACTTTTTAAGTAATATGTCATGAGTTTAAAACTTATTACCACCTCTCACAAGTGTCGATTTATCTCTTTTAAAATTTTGTAACTGTACCCTCATTATCAAGGTAAAAATTGTGATTCTTCCCTCCCCCACCTCCTCAAAATACAGTATGCTTCAATGCACTGGGTTTAGTATATTGGTTACTTTTATCTACTCCCGACCATGAAGTTTTGAGCACAAATTCTATTTCTCCCTTATCCCAAATGTTGGTGGTCGTACTTAGGTCAATGTTGTACCTCATTCCCGTTTTATCACTCACTCAATTCACGCTAAAGGCATCAAATAATTTTTTTTTTCTTTTTTAAACCTAACTGTATTGTCCTTGAGTGGATCAAAAATCAATTAAGGCCTTAAGGTTGAACAAAGGATTGAACACGCTAGCAATCTTATCCGATCTTAAATCAAAATGTTGAATTATATTGATATTCTAGTACTTCAAAGCATACAGTACAGTAAACTCACAACCAAGCCGAAAACCAAAAGAAGTCCAAATTGAGGATCAACAACAAGACATAAAATTAACAGAGGTCCTAGGATCAAATACTCTGTTTCTATATGTATTTTCGGTTCATATCGATTTTCAATGAATTTGCATACTTGGTCATATTCGAGTTTTATATGTATTTTGAAGTAACTCTTTCTTCTTGTATTTTGGGGTTTAATTTTTGTGCCATTAGCATCAGACTTGCCCTTAATAGGGCATTTGTTTGTTTTAGAGTTCTAGTATGGGCAGCCTTTGCCTTAAATATTTAAAATTTTTTATTTATCTGTAATATTTGTCGTGCATTACTGTACTTTCTCGAACTTATATTAAATTATCCCAAAAAAATAAAAAAATTAAAATTCTTCTTTGAACTTTAAACCTTCCCACACATACATACATAAAATAAGCAAACTAGACTAAAGAAGTCAAATTTTATTTTCCACGTTCATACCACCCACCTAAAACCTTCCCATGCTTACCAACCCCAATTAAAGTCAAGTCCTGTCATGTGTATGAATAAGTCAACGCAGAAGACTACCAGGCTCGAGGCTCGTGTTTCCCCTCTATATTTTTAATAATATGGCGATAAATAAAGTTAAATTGAGTCAATTGGTGAATTTATAGAAGATTACTTATATCTAATGTTATTATACAGTTAAAAATCATGTTAATAACTTAACTTGCATTTAATCAAAGAACTAAATTGACATAATATAAATTATAGAGGGACTAAATTAAAATAATTAAAAATAAAAAAATTGAAATAATACAATAAGAAAAGTACAAGACTTACAACAACAACAACAATAGACTCAATGCCTCAAGGGCTCCTGCCTAAGCAGGGGTCCGGGGGTAGATGTATGCAGCCTTACCCCTTTAGGGTATAAACCTGCTGAGATGCTATTTTCGAGGACCCCCAACCTTATGGGATTGGCAATATGAGAACTTCCCAAGAGGTCGCTTATCCTAGTACTACTCTTGCCCAAGCATGCTCAACTTTAGAGTTATAATAGAATCCGGTAGAATACAACAACAACAATCCCAGTGCCTCGCGGCTCCCGCTAAAGCAGGGTCTGGGAGGGGTATATGTACGCAGCCATACCCCTTCCGAGTGGAAAGAAGACTGTTTCTGAGGACCCCCATCCTGAAGTACAGGAGCGCCTGCAAATAAAACATCAATTTATCGCCAAATGAGTGAAGGAAATAGACATGCAAGCATTTAAGTATGTATGTAAGCCAAGAAAGCATCCGAGTCATCAGAGGATAAACTAATCAGCATATAAGTGCACCACTTGCAGCTATGACTGCCTAGGAATCTTAAACTACAAGTCACTCGCCGCCTTATTCTACGCTGCCACATCCGCTACCCTTATTTTAGCCCTCCATCGTGCCCTATCTGAGGCCATCTCATCTCTCAGGTTTAGGTGGGTTAAGTCGTGACGGATCGTCTCCAGCCAACTCTTCTTCGACCTTCCCCTCCCTGTTCTACGTAGCATCGTCTGAAGCTGTTTGCACCTCCTGACTGGGGCTGTAGTCGGTCCTCTGCTAACATGTCCAAAATCATCTTAGGCGGTGCTCCCGCAATTTATCCTCGATCGAGGCTACACCCAGTTTACCTCTTATTACATCGTTCCCGATCTCATCCTTCCTTGTGTGGCCATACATCCAACGCAGCATCCTCATCTCTGCTATCTTCATTCTTTGTGTTTGATTCTGTTTCATTGGTCGACACTCTGGCCCATATAACGTAGCCGATCTTACTACGGTCTTATAGTATTTTCCCTTTAGCTTTAACGGGAATGAACCATAAGAAAAGTACAAGACTTAAATAACAAAAAAAAAATAAAAATAAATTATGGCAACCGACCAGCCAGATCGAATCCGGCTCAACCGACAGAAACGGCCCGGTCTGCGAGAAGAGGCCCAAAATATTACGAAGCCCTAAAATCAAAAACCGGCTAAAATGTTGTACTCTTTTCGCTCTAATGTGTTTCGCAGATTTCTCTTCCTCACATCATTCACCACCGTCACTTGATTTCACTACTCCGCATTTTCTCTCTTCCGGCAGGTAAATTTTTCATACCTTCTGCTCTCAATTTGTATATGGATTTGTAACTACAAATCGAAAACCCTAATTTCTTCGCAATTTTCGAGCAATTAACATTCAAATAGAGCACGGATTCTTTTTTTTTTTTTTTAAAGAAAAGAATCCGTGCTCTATTTGACTGTTAATTACTAGGAAATTGCGAAGAAATTAGTGTTTTCGATTTGTAATTACTCGATTGAATACGTTTTCTGCGGTTGATGCGAAATTTACAATGATTTTGATTTCTCGCTGCAGGTTCTTGATCGCTTAGCGGCGTAGAGTTATTCACTTAATTGAGGAATTTGTCAAATTTCTAGGGTTTGATGTTCAATTCTTTGTATTCACGTATTGTACTTGTCGTTGCTGTGCGCTTAGAATGTTGAGTGGAGGAGTTGAATGGATTAGGGTTTCAGGGAGTTTCATGGTTGCGGGGAGGTGATGGAAAACGTCGAATCGGAGGAGCCGGTGAAGAAACGGCCTCATTTGAACAGCGTCTCTTCGCCTATGGCTCGTAATTCTACTACCTCTCCCAATAACAAATCTGTAAGCTCTCCTCTCTCCAGAACGCATAATTTTCTATTTCATTTGCCCATGTTTGCTTTGAGCTAGGAAAGTAGGGTTTCTCTGTTGTTACTTCAATTAGTTGGATTAACGTGAGATTATCATATGAAATTTATGCTTTGGGAGGGTAAAGGGGGTAAAGAGGGGGAGCTAAGAGGTTATCCTACCTTGTTTGGATATGTTTAGTAAGGAGGGGTAAAGCTAAAGAGGGGTAAATGAGTTATCATTGTTTGACAATTAGGTAAATGGATAAGGGTCAAGAGAATTATAACTAAAATAAGTACAAAATTGTCCAAATTTTAATAAAACATTGACCTCCCCTCCTTTACCTCTGAAATTGAGGGGTAAACAAAAGAGGGGTAATGAGGGTTAAATTTTACCTCCATTACCCCTTAGTATCCTTCAAAAAATTTTGCCAAATAAGGGTATGTTTGGTTTGAGGGTAAAGGGGTAATGGTTACCCCATTAAACATTAACCTTCTTTTACCCTTGTTTGGTTTTGGGTGAAGTTTTGCACCATAGAATTTTTAACCCATATGCTGTTAAAACCTTTGCACTAGGGGAGTAGAGCAAAGGCCATAATGCTCAATTTCTGAAAGATCTGAAAAATTTCTCGATTTCCGAATCCTAACTTATCAAACCCTAGCCACTAGATAGTCAAAAAACCCTATCCACCTGAGGCGGCAGCCACTGATGGTTCGACTACTGTTTGGCAGTTGAGATGTGTCAGCAGGGTCGCCGGTGGGGTGTCAGTGTGGTTGGGGCATGGTCGCCGGCAGATGGGTGACGATGTGGTTGGGGTATGGGGCTAGGGTTTTGTCAAGGGTCAAAGGAAACTTTGGTTAGTGGTTGAAAGAGTGGGAGTGGGGGCTGGACCTTCAGTTGGGTGTCGACAGGTCAGGTGGTTCAACGGCAATTCACGATTGGAGTTTCAACAGGGTCCAGGTGGTTGTTGACAGGGTTTTGGTTATAGGGTTGAAAGAAATTGTAGGGGTCGAAAGAGGGAGAGGTAGGCCTGCGGTTGGGTTGTTGGCAATTCGGTGGCTGTTTGGCAGTGGTTTCCCGGCAGTTCAGTGGTGGTCTGGCTGTTCGGTGGTCAAGGATCGAAAGTAGCTTTAGGATTCCGGCTCGTCCCCTCCACTAGATCTGGTGTTCGCCCTGGTGTTTAAAAGATTATGTTGCACTCATACCAAACATAAGTAAAAATCTATAGGTTAACGGTTACCCCTAAACCAAACAAAGTGAAAAGAAAATTTTTTCAAGGGGTAATGGTTACCACATTAAAATTTGTACCGGGAATGTTTACCTCCAAAATTTTAACCCCATACCAAACATGCCCTAAGAGTAAACCCTTACTTCCCATTACCCAGTTGTTAGACAGGGATAGTAGCCAAGATGGTATATCTATGGTCGTTTAAGGAACTTCACTTCACAGAATGTATTGAACCCCTCACCCCAAATTGCAGGTTTCTTTCTAGTATTTTTGGAACAAATAAATTACATTTTGCTATTTGCAGGTTGATGCAGCCGTGCTTCAATTCCAGAATCAGAAACTTGTTCAGCAATTAGATAAACAGAAGCATGAGCTCCATGATCTTGAAATTAAAATTCAAGAGCTAAAACAAAGGCAATCTTCGTATGATGATACGTTGATAGCAATAAACCAGCTATGGAATCAGGTTTCTTTTTTCCTAATATTCTTACCTCTAAAAACTATTGCCATTGCCACCTTTTTCTGCTTATCCACTGAATTGCATCTTCTGATGAGGCTTTCTTGTTATTTTGTTGTAGCTGGTGGATGATTTAGTTATGCTTGGGATTAGAGCTGGAGGTGGCGAAACTGCTTTGCAGACCCTCAACGATGATGACTGTACTCAAGGTTGTTTCTTTATGCATGTGTGTGCATCTGTGTTTACATGAGATACTTTGTGAGTGCCATGAGTGGTGAAGTAACTCTGTCAACATAATCATATTGTCTGCGGAATATTGACAAAAGTTTCTCTTCAGGTTCATCTTGTCCTGTGGAGGATGTATTTCTATGTAGGCTTCTAAAAGTGGATTCTGTTCAGAGAAGTAGTGATGGATGTGTTAAATTTGTTGAAGGAGCCCTTGCTCAGCGCCATTCCTCCACTCATGAGTTGATGAGACACCTTGAAGATTCTATTGAGTCCCAGAGAGCAAAAACTGAAAATATCAGACAGGCACTGCAAGGCAACTTGTCTGCAGAAGGTTTTCGAGCTTAATCTCTGAATAATTAGTTTTACCGCATCAGAGTAATCAGAGAGATGCGCTTGGTACGCATCTCTTGGTATTTATTTCTTTCTTCAGGTTTATAATGATCGTAAGTTAAATGGATGTTGTAGATGCCATCGTCCACTTAAATCGGATTGATGATTTGATGAAAGAAGAGGCTAACAATCTTCATAAGGCAATTGCTGTTCTGCATCAGAAGCATGACGAGTATGCTGTAAGAATTCAGAATTACATTAAGAACCAGTCTGTTGATCAGAATGAAATCAAACGTCTTGCAGGTCTCTGAGAAGTTTCTCCATCCTATTTTGCTTCTTTATGTTTTCGATTGGACGAGTACCTACTGAGCTCCATGTGTTGATGTTATGTGTATTTGTGTCAACAAGAAAGTTTAGATTCCAACAACCACCTGTATTTGTGTCTACTGTCTACTGTCTACTGTCTACTGTCTACTATCTGCTTTTACATACTTGCTGCCTGGTATGGTAGGTTTTGCCTCGACGATGGGGCATCATGTTTTGTACTGCTCGTTTTATGCTATAACTTACTCTTCTGCTTTGATACTCTTTTGCCCACAGGTCATCATGACACGAAGATGTCATAATTTAGGTTGGGGGTCATCGGAAACAGCCTCTCTTCAGCTCACCCTGAAGGGGGAAGGCTGCGTACATCAAAACCCCCAGACCCCGCTTCTGCGGGAGCCCTTGAGGCACTGAGTTTGTTCTTGTTGTTGTTGTTGTGCATGTCTTTATGGAAGAGGATTGTCTTCTGATGTTTGTGTTGTTTTGTCCTCTGACCAGGTGAGCTGGAAGAGAGCATTGCTGAACTTGAAGATAGCAGAAGAAAACTGGTCAACCTGAGAATGCAAAAGAATGCAGCATCTGCAACGTACACTCCTGTATTTGGTGCAGTAAACGGAAACCTTTCACCTGAAAAGCCTTCAGATAGGAGCCTGGGCCTTCATGAATTGAAGCAATCGATTGAGGAGGCCAAGGTATTTGGCTTTGTTATCAAGTTTTTTCTTCATACTGGTACAAATAACATAAAGAAATGTAACCCACGTTTATTGGAAAAAGCAACCCCAAAGATTTGGGACCAAAAGCGGTTAGCAGTGACCATTGAATAAGTTCTCTTTAGCTTGAGTTCTGCTTGGTATATTGATTAACAATACTCAGAAGTTGTCCAGGTTGTTGCAGAAGACCGCCTTGCTGAGCTTGAGAATGCTCGGGAGGACAATGTGATCCTGTCTAAACAACTAGAAGATCTTCAGGTTTGTATTAGGAATCTCTGTCAGCAAAACATTTCATACTTAAACAGCCTTCGATGCTGGTGCCTGTTGTGTCGTGGTTTTCTGAGATCTGAAGAGTGATGTTCCCATCTCAGAAAGAACTCAAGGATGACAAACATGTCTACTCTTCTAGATTATACACCCTACTGAATGACCAGCTCCAGCATTGGAAATCTGAAGTTGAGCACTACAAAGCGTTGACAGATTCTCTGCAGGTTTGGCTTCCCTTTTTGTATCTACTTGCTTGTGGACAGATCATAGGTGCAGTTTCTACGTATTTGTACATTCTTCTGATAGTGTTGCCGCAGGCAGATAGGTCTTATGTTGTGAGAAGGGAGAAGGAACTAGAGTCAAAAACAGAATCAGTAGACGCCATTAAATCTGCTGCTGAAAATGTTGAGACCAGAGTTAAGGAGCTTGAGCATCAGCTCCTGAATTGTGTACTTGAAAAGCATGATCTTGAAATCAAAATGGAAGAGGCTGCTCAAGATTCAGGTTTTTGCTGACTATTCATCCATAGATATTGATATAACATTGTACTTCAGGTTTCTAACTTCTATTTGGGCCATAGGAAGAAAGGATATCAAAGCAGAATTTCACGTAATGGCGTCAGCTTTGTCAAAAGAAATGAGGATGATGGAAACACAGTTGAATCGGTGGAAAGAAACCGCTCATGAAGCCCTATCATTGAGTGAAGAAGCACAATCGCTGAAGGCATTGTTAAGTACAAAGGTATCTCTTTGTTGCAATGTAGAGATCCCTATCATAAGCTGCATATAATTCGTCCTCACGAACTGCCATTCTCCGTGCCCTAGTGGGAATGCAGGTTCTCTAGAATGCAATGAGAGATTTACTTTTAAGTAGGTCATTGATTTTGAATATTCTACAGGCCATGACAGAGATCATAGTTTTTCTTGTGATATGTTTTAGAGGTGATTCAGATTGTCTTCTAGTCTCACATAATTTTCGTCCTGCCTTTTCTGCTTACTGTATAAGCCTTGATATTGTTATCCGATAACTCTAGATTTAAATTTTTATGCAATTGGAGCATCTGTGTCTAATGCAAGTCAATTGCGTCCACTATAGTCTTCAAATCAAATCTCTTCCATTTATTGGACAATAAAGATTAAGTGATGTAGTATGATTGGCCCATAGTAGGATTTACATGCAGAAACATTCTACAACTTTTATTGGAAAGATCTGTTAGAGGATGATAAATGTGTAACATTAGTGCGTTAGAGGATGATAAGTTGAAACACAAGTGCGTTACAAGTGGTGTATTGTGTTATTTTAAGAGTGCAGCATTAGTGAATTCTTTCTAGTTATAATTTATATGATTGTTGTTGGGTTTTAGATCCCTGGCATTGGGTTATCACCGAAATAATCAAATACTATCTTTATGCTCTTCCAATTGCGCTGGAAGGTTTCTCTAGCTATAGTTTTTCCGGGATATTGTCTCTATTACTGAACCACTTTGTCCCTCAACAAAAGAAAGTATTTTTAAGGTTAAATCTTATTTTTTATGTAATGAAGATGTGTACGTCTTATGTGATGGAATTCTCTTGTATAGACTAGTGAAGTGAAGGATTTGGAAGCTAAATGTGCTCAACAGATAGCAGAAATCAAGTCCCTCAAGGAATTGGTGAGTGTTTAAAAAGGCAAGATGGATTTACTGACCTTATTTGATGTTGCAGTGAGGTAGTGTTCGTTTTAGTAACCTGAAACATCACTTGCCTGTCATATCCTTGATGCCCTAGCATTAAATAGTCTGTAAAGGTTGCTTATGATGACAGAACTATTGCAGGTAGTGAAGTTGCAAAAGGAACAAATGGAACTGCAAATACTTGTGGACATGCATGGACAGGAAGGGTTTGACGATAGGTGGGTATCTCTGAGGTCCCGTTTCAGGATTGGAAAAAATTAGCTGGCAGGATGAAATGCGTTTATGAATGTGTTAAGTTGTTAACTGTTACTTGTTACTGAGTTTACATCGTTAATCGTATTAATAACAAAAAAGTGTGGTTTGATGATGTTACGAGTAGTTGCTTCGCATCAAGACTATTCCTAAATTCTATGACTATGTTTTCCTTTCCAATAGGCTGATCAAACTGATTGTTTTATCGTGTGGGTGATATTTTGTATTTCCTTTAAAAGAGGGGAAAAGGGGGGGGGGGGTATAATTGGTGGATTTATGGATTGTGACTTGAAGGTATTTTTTATTCTAGTAGTTTGATAAAAATCATTTCATTTAAGTGTGCAAATTAGCGCTTTTTGTTTTTGTTTTTGTTTTCTTGGGCGGGAGGGGGCGTGATAATTGATTAAATTGTTAATTACTAGTGCTGGCTATTAAATTGCAAATTTTTTTGGCATGTATGACATAGGTTACGCCACAAAGATTTGATTGTGGTCGCAAAGGTGGATCTGATGCCTTAAGACTTTTGGAGGAGGTTTTCATTTCGATAAAGCATGTAGCAAATGCACATTGTTGGAGGCTCGTATCTTTCTTTTTGTTGCTATGTTGCATTCCCAGTACACTTAGTGAAGGTCACATGCTCTTTGTTGCGGACCAGCCTCTCAAGTTGGGGGTCCTCGGAAACAGTCTCTCTTCAGGGTAGCACCCTGAAGGGGGAAGGCTGCGTACATCTACCCCTCCTAGACCCTGCTTTTGCGGAAGCCCTTGCAGGCACTGGGTTTGTTGTTGTTGTTGTTTTATTTTCTGTATGAGATGAGTGACAAGGAATTATGAGCTATGAGTCCAATTTAAGGTGCAATCGTAGATGTAAAAAATATTCGAATATGATCTATATGGTCATTTCCTTCAGTTTTGGCTAGTGGGAGGTTTGCTTATTGATACGTTTGTCTTGTTTGTATAATTGTTTGTGTTGGCCCCCTTTTCTTGGTATCTGACTTCTGTCTCGTGTTCGTAGTTGCATGATGGTTTCTTATGTTGCATGCACCTACTTCTGAATTTCAGACCTGTGACGGAAATCCAGGAATCAGAAAGAAGAGCCCGCTCCCAAGCAGAAACATTGAAGCGTGATCTTGACGAACATAATCTAGAGCTTAGAGTGAAAGCTGCTAAGGAAGCTGAGGCTGCTTGCGAACTGCGTCTATCTACGGCTGAAGCTGAAATATCTGACCTTAGGGTCCAACTGGATGCAACTGAAAGGTTTGAACTTGAGGTTACTCCTCTGCTCTTGGCATTACAATGATAAATTGGATTATGATTTCTATTTGCAATTTCCATTTCCCTAAAGTGGGGGACATTGAGTTAGTACTGGTTGAGGTGTAGAAAGATAACATTTCTAGTTTCATGACAGGAGTGTCAGGGAGCTAACAGAAGCTATCAAAATCAAAGATGCTGAGGCAGAGGCTTATATATCTGAAATTGAGGTTTTTTCCCCTCTTGTTCCTAATTTTTTTTCTTTAATCATGGTTTCTTAACGAACGAAATATTCTTTCCTTGCTGTGGCTCCTTTTTATGTTGCTGATGATTTATTCCTGTTGCTGATGCAGACCATTGGTCAGGCATATGAAGATATGCAGACACAAAACCAACATCTCTTACAGCAGTTGACTGAGAGGGATGATTACAACATTAAGGTTAATTTTGGTTAGCTTTGAAGCAGCCATCTTTTACTTGTCATCCTCACTTTACCTTCATTTGTCTAATTCAGTGGTTGTCATTGTGTGTTGTATTTTGCAGCTAGTGTCTGAGAGTGTGAAAATAAAGCAAGCAGAGAGTGTAGCTCTGTCTGAGAAGCAGGCGTTGGCCAACCAACTTCAACTAGTTAATGTGTCGCTGGAATCTCTAAGAGAAAGAGTTTTGCGCAGCGAAGAACAGGTGAAGTACTTTATTGTGTGCATGATCTTATATGTTTCCTTCCATAACACCTTGAAAAATTGAATCTTGCAGATGAAAGTTAAAGTGTCAGAAGCTATGAGCCCCACTCAAGAAGACAGACACATTGCTGTTAGTCTAGAGAGCACAAAATGGGAACTAGCTGATGCCGAGAAGGAGCTGAAGTGGCTGAAGTCTGCTATTTCTTCTTCTGAGAAGGAGTATGAGCAGATTCATCGAAAGATTGGTGAAATCCAGAAGGAATTGGACATTGAAAGGTGATTCCTGTCGCTATGCTTGAAAATTTTCTTGTATTTCTCTGATGTAAGTTGTAAACACCTCTTTACCCAAAAGCCCTTTGCTGTGGGGGAGCAAATAGCAAGCATGATCACAGATAAACCACAAAGTTGAGCTACACTTGGATGACTAAACAACTGGATGGAGAATACAATTTAGAAAATGATAACAATATATTCGTCTTTTGTTCAATGCTTATTGCAGGCACTATTGGGCAGATCATACTGATTATTAATTGGCCTCTGGGTTTGTCATTATTGTTATTGAAACAGAATGTCCCCAAGTTCTCAAGGGATGAACCCTATTCTCAAAAGGTGCCCTATTTCAGACCAGTCAGTTGACTGCTGTGGGCCTGTGGCATTCCTTTGTAGCTAGTATGTGTCAAATTTTCTCCTATTGAGTGAAAAAGCATCCTCGAATTTGAGGCCTAGGAGCGTCTCTTTACTCTAGCTTTCCTGTAGGTATCCCTTGACAAAGATTTACATTTTAGTTGTCACGTGCATAAGGTTCTGTCAACTGCGGATAGAAGGAAGCAATTTCTTGGCATTACTTATTCTGGGGGTGCTTATGGTTACTGGGCATAGACTGAGTGGAATCAATTTGTGATGTGATTGCACCGTGGTGTTGATAGCATAACGCAAGGGTTAGCTCAAAAGCTGGTGGTTGCATTACGGCTTTGTTTGTTAGGGAGAAAGTTTTCTGCCCAATGAGTGGAAATTGACTTCCTTTATAACATGGGGAAGTCTGCATTCTAAGCAGCCCAAAAAGCTTGTACAATGTATCGCTATTTATGTTGTCTTATAATAAGGTGTAGGATGATTGGTGGAAGAAGTTTTCTTTTATTCCAAACAAGGGAACACCATATGATAGGAGCATGTTTTCCGTTGACAGGAACAATGAAAAACCTCAAGTAACCTTTTTAAAGAAAAACATTTTCTGGGGAAGAGAAATTTCCACCTTTACCAAACGGAGCCTATGACTTTGGCACAGAGATGCAGCTAGAAACAATTAGTTTGGTCTAGGACTTCCTCTGTATTTAGATGAGTGCTTATTGAAGTTTGAAAGCAGGACTGATAGGAAGAAGATCGAGGAAGAGCTGAAGGAATGGAATGACAAGGTTGCTGAGATGGCTTCTGAAACTGGAGAGGCTGCCATACAGAGACTTCAGGAAGAAATAAAAGATTGCAAGGCTATACTCAAGTGTGGTGTGTGTTTCGACCGACCCAAGGAGGTATGCTTTATCCTGTTTTATTTTCTTGCCATCTGCTAATGGTCTGGTATACCTTAAGTTTGTTTACCGATACCTTACCAGTGACAGTGACAGGTAAAAGGTTTTGGACCTGTACCTGGCAGTTCTGCCTGATGGACAATGGACCTGCAAGTCCCAAATATGACATTTATACTGGGCCCACTCACCTCTAACGTCTTAATTGCTTACTTAAGAAATATTATTTAACAGTATACACTTGGATAGGAATAGAAGATACCCAGTATTGAGTATATCATCCATGTAACACCAGGAATAAGAAAAGTATTGGCGCAATCAATATCTGTTTTAATCTCACATTGCCATTCAGTGGAACTAAGTTGCCAATATCAGTGTATGTTGATGGATATGTGGGCACGGGGTAGGTGGGGATGCAGTGAGATGGGTGAGGATGCAAAAAGAGATGGGCACGCCATGTGCATTTGTATCTGCACCGTACTGAAACTGTGCATGCATTCTTTCCTAAAACGAGGTTGAACTTGTGGGTTACCTGCCTAAATGGCTGAAATTGTCATCTCGAGAGACAATTTATCTCAATTTACCACATGAGGCAATTTGATCACAAGGATGTCGTTTGGTGGAACGCAAATATATTTCCTCAGAAAAGATTTTTAACCGGAAGTTTTTTTTCCCCCTTTAAATTTTGTTTTGTTTGATTCGGGAAGTCAATTTCATTATTATATAAATTCTACATGAATTATGTTTTATTTAAAGTCCAATTGAGGGTGAAGGTGTAAGATTAAGAAGAAAAAGGTTTTCTTTCTGTGAAGGAAAACATCGTTTCTTTTCTTTGAGAGGAAGTTAAATGATTTCCCCTTTAGCCTATATTTACTAACTATCTCCAAAAAAAAATAAAGATTGAAATATGATGGGAAATGATTTCGAAAAATAATTGAAATATATGACGGGAAATGATTTCGGTCAAACAAAACAGAGACTAGAAGTTGAAATCCTCGAATCATTCTTGTTGGTTTCCTCTTTCTATTCTCTAAGGCAGTTAGCCAGAGATCAGTAGATTTTAGTACTGCTTTATGTCATGCAGGTTGTCATCGTGAAATGCTATCATCTATTCTGCAACCAGTGCATTCAAAGAAACCTGGAAATCCGCCATCGTAGATGCCCTGGATGTGGAACTCCATTTGGACAGAACGATGTTCGATTCGTAAAGATATGAGTATGCCTGCTTAACCCCCATCTTAGTTAAAATCTCATTTGCTTTCAAAATTATCTCATGTTTGTTTATTATAAGGTCCTTTTATAACACCATTGTGGCTGACTATGCCCCATTGTACAGTATCATAAAAAAAGAGGGCCCCTCTGCCCTTCTACCCGATTCATATCTTCTGTAGTTAGTATTGGGTAGCATGCTTGAAAATTTTGGCATCTGTTTTTTGTAAAATAAAAACTTATTCACAATTTTACTTGTTTCTTTTTCCTTTTCACTTCCCACTTGAAATTTATTTACACAGGTTTTGCTTAATTTGTAACTTAAACTTAGGCCCTGTTTGGCCAAGCTTTATTTTTGGAAAAAAATGCTTTTTTTTAGGAAAAAATATTTTTTCTAGGATTTGACGGTCCATGGCTTGGAAAGTGAAGTGTTTTTAGATAGAAGTGGAAGCATGTTCCTTCTTTTTTTTTTTTTTTTTTTCTTTTTTGGTTTTGGATAGAAGCAAAAAAATATTGTTTCTCCTTTACAATAGAAGCGTAAGCAAAAACTAACAATTTTCTGACGAGAATAGAACTATTGAAAGTAATTTTTTACAAAAGTGCCTCTAAAAACCAGTTTTTTCAACACTTGGCCAAACTGGACCTTAGTCAATATGAGCTCATTTTGTTCACTAGATCTCTGGTAGATTTCTGCTAGTAGACAGGGGTCTCCATCTCTACGTGAATATAAATGGCAGGGAGTTGCCTCTGAAATTGATTTCCATATAGTATATTCGTCAACTAAAAGGATTTGTTTTTACCAAGATAAAAAGTATTATTATCAGCGCAATGATGTGATTCTTAGTAAATAATGACCATAAAAATTTTACAAAATTACCCTGATAATATCACTTTTATCCTGGTAATTACATTATCTCAATTAAGTGGATGCGGCCACTAAGTGGATGGCAAGAGCGGCCATTTATTCTTTCCTTGACTCTGCTCATGGTGTGCTTGAAAATGAAGGCCATGGAAAATAACTGGTTTCTTAGTGCTTCAATTAGGAGTGGTTAGGGTTATGATAATGAAGTATGTACTATGCTCTTATGTAAGGCTCCATATGGGTAATCTTTACTTTTTTCTACCTCTCATTATGACTCCATAGAATTTTTTTAACGTGTGTTCAAGGCACTTGTTAACAAGGAATATTTTCTTTATAACTACCCCTTTTTCCCCCTTTCTGATGACATATGAATAGGCGTAGTTAGTGGACAATGTTTATAGTTAATTGGTGTCTATTGGTATTGGTTAAACAACTCTTAACACTCCGCTGAGGAGTATAAAGAGTTGTGGATGAGTTATCCTTGTTTCAGAATTGGGCAAAAGAATAACGGTAAAGAGGGTTAAGAGTTAAAATATGGATAAATTTTAAATTTATTTTAAAATTTTACCACTTATTTGTTACCCCCAAATTTGGGGGTAAATAAAGTTAGGAGTAATGGCAAGTAAATCTTATGCCTCTTTTTTTCTCAGGTTGGAGGTTTTCGGACACAGCCTTCTTTGAGGGTAAAACTTTGAAGGGGTAAGGCTGCGTACATCCTCCCCCCCTGCCCACAAAAAAAAAAAAAAAAAAAAAAAAAAAATCCTGCATATGCGGGAGCCCTTAAGGCACTGGATCAGTAGTGATGGTCCTTTATTATTCCTAAGAAACATTCATAAAATAGGGTTAAGGATTTAGCCTATTGCCAAAGAGGAATTAAATAGTTAAGTATCATAGCAGTAATTATTATTTTTAGAGTAATAATCTAACTTATAATAAATAGTAGCTATAAGATTTTACAAAGTTGCTTTCTCATTAGTAATTTTTCTCTGAAGATAATAATTAATAATATAATATCCAAATTTTATTGAGAAATTGTAAACATGAAATTTTTATCTCCACAGAGGATTTAGTACACTAAACCCCACTTCACCCTATACTATCGCTTTCTTTCTCTTCATTATCCATTAACTCCATTACTTCCCAACTCCTATGCTACCTAACAAAGCACTAAGAAGAACGATTTTCTGCCACGTTGTCCCCGGCATAGAATGTGCTTCACTTAAGTCGTTTAATTTGGAGGATAAACAGGCTTAATTATCATTAATTATGGTGCTCCTCGCATATAATGAAAAGATAAAATAAAACTGACAATTACCAACTGACCATACAATTCGGTGCACGTGCAATTGTGCTCTGAATGTGGTTCCTTCCCTGTTTATCACGTCAAGGGCTACCCGCCCTTTCTTGTTGCCCCCATAGTGCCCAAGCAAAGCATGGCAATAAGCTGCTAGTTAATTTGGCTGGTAAAGTCTTTGAGAGGTGGTGTCTAAAAGGAACATACCTAGTGCCTTAAGGGCTTCTGCCTACACAGGGTCTGGGGGGGGCGGATGTACGCAGCCTTCCCCCTTCAGAGCGTCAACCTGAAGAGAGGCTGTTTCCCAGTGCCCCCAACTTGAGGGTGAGGACTTCCCAGGAGGTCACCCATCTTAGTACTACTCTCGCCCAAGCACGCTTAACTTCGGAGTTCTAATGGAATCCGGTGACGGCGTGTTGGTGCCCTCTTTGGTTTTGAGAGTTGGTGTCTGAGACCTGAAATTGAATTATGTCCTCATCATGAGAAATGGGGGTTTAGCGGGATTTGAGGAGGGTTGGCTTCTTGTGTAGCTAGCAACTTTATTACCATGCGGAAAGAAAGCAAAGCATCACAAAGTACTGAAACATGCGACGGTCTTGTGCTACCGGTTGATTTGTTATTTTTCTATTTTTGAATTTTGCTTTTGTCTTTTTATTTTTGAGCTTTCTTCTTCTCATTTGGGAGTCATGTTGCTCGTCTTGATAGATTTAGGCCTCAATTATTAAAGGTAAGATTTCTAGAAATAATCGATATTAGTTCACTCTAGATGCTATTCAAGTGCCTGATGCTAGTATGGACACAACCCGTTTGGTGTATATGTCTAACCATTAGGGGTTCCTTTGCGATTATAACCCCCAATTAGGCCTTTCTCTATGTTCATTTACTAATCCTATAATTATCAAAAAAAAAAGAAAGAAAAATTTACAAATCCTACATCAAATATGTGCATCAATTTTTTGTTCGCTTTTAAAGCGTCAATTAGAAATAAAGATATGTTTAGAACGTTCAGTGTGAAGATAAAATCATGACCTAACTTTGTCAAATATTAATTAGCTCACCATGTCAATATATAATTACAGACTGATATAACACGTCATATAGTATAATATAAGCATTTGGTAAAATTAAAAGGATCTCAAGTAATAAATTTTTATTATGAAGGTGAAGCAGTTTAGAAGAGTATTCAATTGAAAAATGACATTTTTATAAATATAAAAAATAATGTTTAGATGAATAAAATGAACACAATAGTCATATTTGGCATGTGTTTGAAGTGTGGAATCGAAGCTAAAACTAGAAATGAGAATCAGAACTATAATTTTATTGTTTGGTTCACTTATATATGATTCAAACTAAAAAAGATCAAATACGAATCAATCCGACCTGAGTTTAATTCAACCACAAATAATCTGAAAATGAAAAATGACTACAACTAATTTAGACAAAATCCAGCTTGTACTAATTCGAATCTCAAATTGAAGCCAACTAATTAACTGAAAATTTGAGATGAATCAAGCACGATATGATTTGACCAACTAAAACTCGCTCCAAATTGATCCAAAACTCAAACTTGAAATGTTTTGATTTATTTGACCAGAACCCAACCCTAGTCGACCAGAAACCCGGAATGATCCAACTCGATTGCAAGACGGTCGATTATGAAATTAGTATTCCAACTTCCAATTTATTTGATTAACCAAACAATAGAATTTTAATTTCATCTTAATTCTAATTCTTTAAAATTAAAATCACAACTTTACAGCCTAATTCTAATTTCACATTAAAAATACAAAATCTTAGCACTAATGACTTGAAGAAAAAGTTAGTAAGTGTCAAACTTGGATGTATCCATAACATAAGTAAGCAAATGTTTTAATTATCCAGCTAACCTCAAAAAAAAAAAAAAAAAAACCCTAACCCAATAAAATTCTAAATAAATGGAAGTCACACAGATTATTCCTGTTTTTTATCATTGAAGTCATATATATATATATATATGCCAAAGCCCTCCTGGCCCAAATGGTTGGGTAGACGTTTGCCACTTTCGGGATCCAGTGTTCTAGGCCTGGCATCTCCCCTTTCCCTGCCTTTAATAAGGGTGTTTGTACTGTTTAAAAAAAAAAAAAAAAAAAAAAAAAATATATATATATATATATATATATATATATATATATATATATATATGTATATTATGCTCCAAAACATTATAATATAAGCTTGATAAGATCTTGCTCCAAAGTTATACCTTTTATATTTATTTATACTTCCCTTATTGTAATTTTAATCATCGTCATTAATCTTCCTCTACGTTAACATCCTAGTTGGACCGACAAAAACCTCACTGTTCCCACTCATCAGTGGCGTTCCCCTGAGTCACAACGCCGTTTCAATCACAAAACAGCAAATTCAAAGAGAAATCCTTAGATAGTACTTCGATTTTTGAGAAAAAAAGTTTCGATTTTTCTTGGTTATTGAGCTTGATTTGAAGACAGAGAGAGAGGGGAGAAGGATGCAGAAGCGGAGATGGAGGACAGTGGCGATACTGCGGGGGTTGCTAACGTGCGCCATCTGCGCAATAGGGTTGGTGGCGCTTTCGTCTGTGCACTTACGCGTTTTCCCTCTCTCTGTTGTTGCTAAGTTGCCTGATCCCTACAAGCTCCCGACGGTTCGATTCTCTCGTTTTCTCTCTCTCTATTGATCAATCTATGTGTTTAGATGTATCAGTCTATGGTATTATTGTCATTGTAGTTAGTGTTGCTCATTCTGGTTTTAGTGGTTTGTTTGTTGTAATTCTAGTTAATGGCTCGAGGGAAGTGCTCGTCGGCTTAGGCTTTTGGCTTATATGGTTCCTTGATGTCGTAGTCTTGTTGACTAGGAGGTTATGCGTTGGAATCCTAAAAACCCCACTTTCAATATAAATGTAATTTAAGCATAAGGTGTGACGCGGGCATGTGACATATCTATGCTTTGAGCCAAATGGACATTCGCATGAGGGGACATGTTAGAGTATAAAAGTCATTCTTGGGCCTTCAACCATTAGCTTACGCGTGAGGGGACATGTGTTGTAATTGATATCAGTATAACTAAGCTTGGGAATTGGAAAATGAGTTTCATTATCTGGGCATTCAATTTTATATTCCTGTTTTTGTACTTGGTTCTTGCTATCTTGTTTAGAAATATATTTGATTGTTTAAGAATTAACTTGTGATGTTTGAACACCTGTTATTTGCAGCAGCATGAAATTGGGCATCAGAAATTAAGAGCAGAGCAAGACTTAGGACAAGAATATAACCGGTCGCCGTTGTCAAAAGTCCCAGTTCCTTCTCTGAGGGTATTTGTTTTCAAACCTTGATATGTATTTGATTCTAAGCCTCTTTTTGTTTCCGGAATTCATCTCAATTTTGTGTTTTTTATTTGTATAATTTCACAATGACAACCACGAGTATAGAGTATTCGAGGGGAAATGGAATTCCTCTCAACGAAAAGGGAAAAGAATTTTCCTTCATGAAGTAAAAACGTGTTCGTAATCTTATGTCATATGCTTCACTTCAATCTTAACTTAGTCAAGTATGAATCTTATACAATTAATAGAATAAAACCATTCCCTTTAGCTAGAAAACCAGAAATTTTAAGTAAAGATATTTTTAATTGAAAATATTTTGTAAAAAAGTATTCCTTGGAAGCAAATGGGGCCTGAATCTGTTGTTTTCTCTGTAATCTGTATTCTTATATCTGTTGACAGTATTGATGAATCTAGAAGATCAATGTAATGTGTTATAGTGTGCGTATCTGTGAATATTGATGCAAAGAAGTCATGCTTCTTTCATGTTTTCACTCATTTAGACTTGACAGTTGCTTGGTGCCAGTAAGCTTTCGGATCACAATAAGCTATGGAAGCCCCCTCCAAATCGTGATTTTGTGCCTTGTGTTGATCCTAGTCCTAATTACACATGTAAGTGAATACTTTTTATGTTTTTGCCTTAATTAATTACTGAATGACGCGAACTTATAACTAGTTATTAATCATGTATCTTCAGCTCCTGCTGAGTCTCGAGGTTACCTACTTGTCAATACTAATGGTGGGCTTAATCAGATGCGAGCTGGGGTTCGTTACTTCTGTTTTCCTGCTTCTCCTTTTCTCTAATCCTGCTTATTAATCACATATTTGTTGTTCTTGAAGAATGGAAAGGAAAACAAGTTCAATTTTAACTTTCTTCTATTTTCAGATTTGTGATATGGTAGCTGTTGCACGCATTATAAATGCCACTCTCGTGGTTCCAGAACTTGATAAGCGGTCATTTTGGCAGGATTCTAGGTTCCCATCCTCTCTTTTCTTGATTGTTCCATATAATCTCAAGAAGCTGGCTGAATAAACCTATCAGTTTCCGATCTATGTGTAAATTGCAGCAACTTTGCAGATGTTTTTGATGAAGAATATTTTATTAATGCCTTGGCCAATGATGTTAAAGTGACAAGTAAACTGCCAGAAGAACTTGCAGCCGCTCCTATAGCAGTGAAGCATTTCAGAAGCTGGTCTGGAATAGATTACTACCAGAATGAAATAGCTAGTATGTGGGATGATTATGAGGTATTACCGATCGTTTGTTCCCATCATTTTAGTCCTTGCTATCTTATCTCGATGGGATTACTAACATTTACAATCTGATATAGATCATTCGAGCTGCCAAATCTGATTCTCGTTTAGCAAATAACAATCTGCCTCCAGACATCCAAAAGTTGCGGTGCCGTGCATGTTATGGAGCTCTTCGTTTCTCCCCTAAGATTGAAGCCATGGGAAAAGTAACTACCATCCAATAAGTGTCGGTTTGATTATTATGAATAAATTTCCTTGTGGGTAGTCAGTCTTCATTAAAATTTTGATTTTATTTGATTTCATTTTTTGTAGTTACTGGTGGACCGAATGAGGAATTATGGTCACTATATTGCTTTGCATTTGCGGTATGAGAAAGACATGCTTGCCTTCAGTGGATGCTCCCATGGGTTATCTCCCGAGGAGGCAGATGAGCTAACAGTGATTAGGTAAATAATATTTCTTATAAATTTCCCTTTTTTAGCATATGAAGTATCTAAGCTAATTCCATTTTTGCTTTTTAGGGTTGGGGGGCCCTCGGAAACAACCTCCCTTCAGGCTAGGACTTTATAGGGGTAAGACTGTATACATTTCACCCTCCTGCCTTAGCGGGAGCCTTTCAGGCACTGGGTTTGTTTTTTTTGTTGTTGTTGTTGTTGAAGTATCTAAGTCAACTTATACACACCTTGACTAATTTTTGGGTCACACACATCTTCCGTTCATAAGTCTTCCTATGTGCAACGAGGGGTAAGTTGGGATCCGCAACCCTAATGGTAGCCTCAAGGAATTATTTGCATGCAATGTTAGGATTCAAAACCGAGATTTTACCTTTCATGGGGTGTTAGGTTCAAGTGCATTACTACTTGACCTAACCCTTTGGGTTATTTCTTGAAACTGGTAATCCTTTGTCATGTTTTATCATGGAAGCACTTTACTGGGTTTATGGTCACCCAGATGCTTACATGTAATGCTTATTTTAAACTTTAAGGCTAAACACAACGCATTGGAAAGTCAAAGAAATCAACGCTACGGAACAAAGGATGAAGGGATACTGTCCTTTGACCCCTAAGGAGGTTCGAATGTTTCTAACTGGCCTTGGGTACCGCCGTAACACTTCTATATATATTGCTGCTGGAGAGATATATGGTGGTGAATCTCGTGTGTCTGACTTGCGGTCTCGCTATCCCATTTTAATGAACAAGGTATGACGTGTTTCTCTTCTCTAAGCATGCAAGTTCCGTTATCATGCGTTGCAAATTTGAGAACTTAAAGGAAACTGTAGTTGTAAGATGGAATATCATCGTCTTATGGCCTCAATGGTCACAGTGTTTACCATTGAATCAAAAGACCTCATTATGTCAAATCGTCAAGTTATGTGACAACCTTTATTTGATTCCATGCTTGGCTCATGGAAGTGGAAGTCATTCTTCTCCCCTCTTTCTATTCTTTCTACAATTGGATTTTATTTTATGTTTGTTTTTCGAGTTGTTCGCTGATTGTGTCAGTGCCAGCCCGGAAAATTTGGGGGCCCTAATCGAAGTTTGTTGATAGAACTATCAAGCACAACTAATAAAATTAAAAGAAAAATTATATACTTATTATGCAGAAATTAACCAAAAATAACAATTTCTAAAATATGTTTGCGTCAATTTTTCATGTCAGAAGTGGGAAAACTCAACGTACAAGAAAGGACAACTATTAGACATTATTCAATTAAAGATTCTAAAGCTAATTAATTTAATCTTTTTGCATAAGAAATTGTCAATGATATGATGGAGGCAATCTATGCATGTGGAAATCATTATTTTTAAACAAAGTTATATACTTTTAATTATCCTTTGTTCTCCTTAGTAAATCTTCACTCAACCCTGTCAATTCTCTGGAAAACTTTTTTTTTTTCTTATTAATATTAAAAAACATTGTTTATTTTTGTCAACTGTTAGTGTCATCTTTTAAGTCCTTACTTCTTTTCTTCTATGAAGTAGTTGTTCTAGCAAAAGGAGAAGAGTTCTAACTAGGTCAAATGTTTTGTGGGTAAACTTTATGATTGGTGCTTTGAGCTTTCTTTTCATTAGCTGAAACTTTTCAATTTAAAGTTAGCGCCCTTTCATCCCAATTTAGGTCCCCCTAATTGCAGAAAACATTTGGGGGTCCTATATGGCCGCGTCCTTTGCAACTCTTCATGCTAGACCTCGATTGTTGATGGCCGACTCTTGGCAGACTATGGACTGAACAGTTGTTAGAGAAAGCTGAGATCTTGGACTTGCCCGTTGATGAAGCCATTTGGTTACTTTGCAGGAGAAATTAGCATCTGCTGAAGAACTCGAGCCTTTTGTCAACCACGCATCTCAAATGGCCGCGCTTGACTACATTGTGTCAGTTGAGAGTGGTGTGTTCATTCCTACATACTCTGGTAATATGGCAAGGGCTGTTGCGGGTCACCGCCGCTATCTCGGTCATAGAAAAACCATTAGTCCTGACAGGTTTATTTTGTCTCAACCTTTCCCTCTTTGTGTTAATATTGTCATTTATTGTTCAGGATTTCACACGAGAATCCAGTAGTGGGGCTTGTTTGGCCAAACTTTTTTTTTTTTTTTTTTTTTCCCCCGAAGAAGGTGTTGTTTAAGTTTAATGGTGTTTGGCATGGAAAGAAAAATGCTTTTAATAGAAGCAAAAGTTGTTTTTTTGCTTTAAGTAGAAACTAAAATATAGTGCAGAAGTAGAATTAAGAACTAAAATTTTTTCAGACAAAAATATCCCTATTAAGGAAAAAGTGCTTTTGCAAAAAACGCTTCTAAAAAAAAGCAGATTTTTTACAGTTTGGCCAAACAGGCTTGGAGTCCCTTGTGTGGAAAGAGATCATCTTAGTCTACTGGAATACGCCGCCTAATGTCAGATTAGTTTCAAGATGGAGCCTAATGTACATTTATAATTTGGGCCTCACATGTCAACTCCTTGATAAATCAGTGGCCGAGCAGGTTTTCACTTGTGCTGAAGTTGCCTTGTGTTTGTACTCTCAGGAAAGCCCTTGTTCGTCTGTTTGACAAAATTGAGCAGGGATCCATGAAAGAAGGGAAAAGCTTGTCAAATAAGATAATTGAAATCCATCGCAGACGGTAAGTTCTTCGATCATCACATTATTGTCCTTTATGCAAAGTTTTGAAGTATTTGGTTGATTATTTATCTAATTATGTTGAGATGGGACTACATAGCTGAATTTCTAGATCCGCCATCACGATCACGAAGTGGTTGTCTTGAAAGCTAATTGATTTTATCATGGCTTGGAGTATAGGTTTTCGAACTTCATGATACCTATGTGGTTATACTTTTAAACCTCAATATACCTTATTGTATATATTAAAATGTTAAGGTACCTAGGTGATAAATGGTCAAACTTTAGGCACCTAAGTGATAATTTCCCTATTAATTATACTTGATCTCAAAGTTCCATTCTAACAGTTTGTCATGGTGGTTTCATAACAGGCAAGG
Organism: Simmondsia chinensis; assembly: GCA_018398585.1. NCBI lineage: Eukaryota > Viridiplantae > Streptophyta > Magnoliopsida > Caryophyllales > Simmondsiaceae > Simmondsia > Simmondsia chinensis. The sequence continues at coordinate 617,215 of JAGTTD010000001.1, read as the reverse complement.
ATCCCCGCGGAAGAGGAAGGGACCCATATCAGGAACAAAGGGCATGGACAGGTTCAGATCTGAGGAAGCATTTTATGAGAATCCTTTGCCTGATTGTTTATGCCAGTCAAACACCTCTACAACTGTCTTCGGATAACTTGATCAGAATATGATGCATTTCTACATGGATGGCTAATTGGCTACGTTGTCAAGGACTCTACATGTGGGTCTAATGACAAAAGGCTCACTTCAGAGTCGTAAAAAAGGAAGGGATCTACGTGTAAGTTTAGTGGGTGTTATTCCACCTAATGCAATTGGTTTTAGAATGAAATCTCGCTTGGACTTATACTTAGATCTCCCCTTCTGTAGGCTGGGTTAGTGGGTTTTACATGCCAACTTGTTTCAAATATGGGCTTTAATTTATCGCGAATGCGTGATGTATTTTTCTTCACCCTATGACTTTGAGGGAGGGAAGAAAGAGAATTGTAAACGGGGGGCTTAAGAGGGATTTATACCGATTGAGAAAGTTACTTCATCCGTGTAAAACAGAAGAGAGTGACAATGTGTATTAGGTCATTTGTATATTGGTAGTTGTCCTCATGAAATGCAATAAAAAATGATGCTCAATTCGTTTTAGTGCTGTTGGTTCTAGTTTGTGTTCTGGTTGGAATTGAACATAAATTATATGATTCATGTATGAGTTATTTACTCCGTTGACCCATTATGTCTGTATGTTTATGTAAATTGGTCCTTCATTTTTTATTTTGTTTAAAATAGTCCCTAATGTTTTTTGTTTTTTTTTTGACAAACTTCGTCCCTTGTCAAAATTAAAAAGATGAGAGATTAATTTTGTCATGAAATTGAACAAGAAAATAGTCCAAGGGACTAGTTTGAATAATTTTACAAACATTAGGGGCTATTTTGAATAAATTTACAAATATTAGGGACTATTTTGAATAAAAGAAAAGATAAAGGAGTAATTCGAATAAACTTACAAAAATTAGGCATCAATGGAGTAAATAACACGATTCATGTATAATGCATAAAGGAGAGTGAAGATTGAAGTTCTACATGTAACAGGGGAGAAAAATTTTGACATTTGGAATAAAAATTTGAAGATTAAGTGTAATAATACGATAAATTGAAGAAGGAAAGAAATGAAGGCATGAAGAAACCAGGTTTGATATTGCCTTTTGTTTGACAAAACCGTTCCATGTCCAATTTACGGTTAATTGGTATTCATACCCGAGCAAAAAGTAAGAGCTTTGATGCTAGGAATGGCTAAATGTGTTTTTTCGTGTTTATGTTATATGAGAGGTTTTAGAAGGAGACTTAATCTGTAGCAATCCTATTTATTAAACGGGTTAAAAACTCGTAACATAACGGGAAAAAGTAAAAGGATTGCTCTCTTTGTAACTAGTACCGAAGCTGAAGGGGTGAAGGAAAGAGCCACATATATAGTACTTTTGATCAAGCCTTATTTGTATAATTCTAATAAAAAGCCACCAGCAAACTTGCATGTAAATCATACAAAAAATGCATATATTATATCAACCACAAGATCTAAATCTTCCACTCTCACCTCATCATTCATATGGATCGATGGACTAGACTCCAATACTTTTGGAGCATGCTTATGAGCCTCTTATATCTAAAGGGTACAAAAAAAACAGACACACACATACAAAAACTAGAATCATTGTATGATTCCTAGCAGTTAGGGCTTAGATTATCTGGGTTTAAGCTGCTGCATCACCACCACCCTCAGCTGCAGGTGTAGCAACAGCAGTGCATGCTGGTGGGTTCTGCTTTCCACTGGTAAGCGGCTTAACATTTTTGCATGCAGAGACAGCCCCGCCCGCCCCTTTGAATGTCAGATTGATGTCGGCAAGTTGCACTTTCTGACATGGCAAGCCCTCGCTACAGATTAGCTGGACTGCCTGAGCGCTTCCTGATGTGCCTTTGATGTTGCTGAAAGTAATGTCGCTTAGCTTAACCTTTGATGGAGTCTGGAAAATCCCACATCATAAAAGAATAATTACCTTATCTTATTTGGAAGTTTTCATTTATGGATCACAAAAAATGAATATAGATCTTGTATTGTATATGTACCTTTGCTTTGCAATGTCCATAGGGACAATATTCTTGATCGATGAGGACAGGGTAGGTAACATTGTCCATTTCGATATTCTCAAAATGCAAGCCTGACGCAACGGCTGGGAAGGAGTTCATCCAGGTCTTGATTCTGACTCCATTGACTGTGTTCTTCATGGTACAATGCCTGACAGTAATGTCAGTAATTGGCTCCTCATTCTCATACCTGCCCAAGCTTCCAATGCTCATGCCATGCCCAGGGCCGCATGTAACTTTCTCGACAATAACGCCCTTGGCACCATCACCAAAAGAGACACAGTCATCACCAGTCCCAATCTCAGCGCCGCTTATTGTGACGTCCTCGGAGCGTGCAATATGGATACCATCCGTGTTAAGACTCTCTGGTGAAGCACTGATCTTAATATTTGATAGGGTAATATTTTTACCCCCAAGAACTGCCATGTGATATAATTTGCTATCTACAGAGCTTACACCATCGATGATTGCGTTTGTCAAGAAGTTCCACCTAAAATTCTGCTCATAGAAAAGAAAACAAAATATTAGCATGCCATTAGTGTGAATATTTAGTCTTAATTTGTCTTCTTTTCCTAATATTATCTAAACTCATCAAACACTTACATAAGGAAGGCTGACAAATTTGCCGGTTTTAGCACAGTTATTTTGTTGCCAAGCGATTTTTCCCTGACCGTCAAAGACTGCACCTCCCTCCAGACCTTTGATTGTTATATCCTCAACACGTTCTACCGTGAACCATGCGTCTGCACCGTTAAACTGAGCTGGGTCTGAAGGAGCTTTGAAATTCCCTGAAATTTCTACCATAATGGGGGCCTTACAAGGACCTAGAAACCGAACCGGACCCATCAAATATGCCCCTTTAGGGACTACAATCTTGCTCGGGGTTGTTGATGCACATGCTTCTTTCCATGCTCCTACCATGCCCTACCATTGAAATTGCATTTTCACTATCAAAACACATATTTAGATTTTGTTTATCACCTAAGAATTATCGAAATATGTTTCCAAGCTACCTTACATGGAACACGATAAGCTAATCCAAAAACATTGGTGGATAGCACAAGGAATCGACATCATTTAATGACAAAATTCGAACACCAAAACTTATGTTTCATGGCTATTGTCGTTGTTTGAGTTCATTATACTTTGTTAATCTAAACTAGAACATCCTTACCTGTGTGGCGTCTCCGTTAGGTTTGGCACCAAGTTTTGTTATGTCGAAGACGGTTTGAGCTGCAACAACCGATATGAACACACAGAAGAGGGCCAAGAACAATGATAAATTCAATCTTATCGCCATTTTTGCGAGGTGATTTTTTTTTCGTTTTTCAAATTTATTTGTGATGTGAATAAGAATGATGAACTTGTTGCTTGCTTTCTTATTCTCAAATGCCATATATATAGTCTCCTTAATAAAGTTGACACCACTAGTATCTACTTTACTAATTTTAGGAAAAATTCTAATATTGGAGTTCTATTTTTCACCATTAATTTTGGAGAATAATTGGACTTATTAAATGTCAATTTTTATTGGTTTTAGAATATTTTTCTAATATTATTCACCAATAAAGCTTATGAAAAAAAATTAATTAATTTGATATTATTTTTTTATAATTTAGTAACTCTTGCGCACTTCTTTTTCGTATAATAAGTAGGTGAGATACCAGCTCATCACGTGGACGTATGATTAATTTGAAAATTTTTTATATTCTAAGTGTTAGCTTTTATGTTCATAATTAAAATGATTCCCTCTTTTTTTTTTATAAAATTATTCACCTAAACTATCAACTTTTATTAATCGGACTCTCTATTATAATCTCACTCAATCATGGGCAAGAAAACAAAAGTACGCGAACATTACCGAAAGCCTTTAATTAAACTAAAGTTATGTAAACGTAATCTTAAATCTAGAACAAATAGTATTTAAAAGTGGTTAATAGCTACGTACGTGATGGAGAAGTATAGGAATCCATCACGACTTTAATGACTAACCCATCTTCTTACTCGAGTCATTCCCTGCACAATAGGATTAGTTTATGAAAATGAAATTGTTAGAAAAGGCTCATTCTTCTACTTTAGGAGGCCATTTTGATGCCTCTGGTACTACACATAAACGAGTTAAGCAATACTTTTACTGACAAGGTATTAAGGGATCGATTAAAAAGTTTGTGCAAGAGTGCAATATTTATCAAAGGAATAAATCTAAATATGCAGCTCTTCCTAGACGTTTATAGCCCCTCCTCGTGCCTTCCGTAAATCAAACGAGAAAGATGTTATTTGGATGATAATTGATAGATTTTCTAAATATGTTCATTTCTAAGTCTTGCTCATTTCTTTACATACCCAATTTGTTGCTAAGTAAGCTCGATGGCGTGCCTCAAAGCACGGCATCAAATGGGGATAAGATATTTACAAGCAATGCCTGTAAAGAATTCCTTGGGCATTCAAGTACTTGTTTCGATTTGAGTTCTAGCTACCATCCTTTAACAGATGGTCAATAAGTGGTGTTATTAGCTTCATTTGGCTGAATTTTAGTAATAGCACATCATTTCACTCATCACTCAAATGCACTTCTTTCTTTGCTTTGTATGGCTATGATGCTCCTACGTTTGATTTTAGTGATGAAATGAAAACTCTTAACGAGGCCAGTGGATGCTTTCTTTTGGTAAATAATGAATGGTACTAGCAATACTTAGGTGGAACTCGGAGATAACTTAAGCGAGAATGAAACAAAATGCGGATAAAAGACGTTCAAAAAGAAAGATTCAAGTTGGAGACCAAGTGTATTTGAGACTGAAACCATAGGCAAAGTTTAATGGCCATTTGAAATAATGTCAAGTTGGGAGCATGCTCGATGCTTCTACTAGCCATTGGGCATGCTCAATGTTTTTTTTTTTTTTCCCCTTTTGTTACATTTTTTTCTCTTCTTTGGTTGTATTGAAGCCTATATATATTTTTTCGATAAATAGAGAGAAAACTCTCAGTACGAGCTGACGCATCCATCGAAGCGGAGACCTAGAAGACAGCAAGAGCGGGAAAAAGCAAAACAAAATAAAAGACCTGAAAATCTAAAGACGCCTAAAAACACACCTACACCAACTCCTGGGGAACGAAAATGGTCAGAGAACCATACCAATCTAAGCCAAAAAAAACACTTAAACATGAACAAACGAGCACCAATGAAGAAGAACTCCCTCCATCATTCTAAGGATAGCACATAATAGAAGCCTACAATCTCAAACACCAATAACTCTTACGAATGACGAGAAACACTTGCCACAAACACTCTAAACAATACTCAGCTCACGGCAGCCCCAAGAAAAACACGCGAAGAGCACCAATGACAACAAAGGTCTGATGTGGAATGAAGCACGGCCTGACTTCTTCTTTTAAAGCTTCTTCTTCTTTGGAAAACCCTGCCACGGGCTTCGTCTTCAACAGAGCAAATAACCCGATGTACGTCAGACTCAAGGCCATCATAGTTTAGCCCAATCTTTTTCACATGTCCCATGCCCTACGGGCCCGCTTGAGAACAGAGGGAGAGCATTGAAGGGAACAAATGGAATGATAATGAAGCATGACCGCTCTAGGCATCGTATTGGTCATTACAAAAAAGGCTTAAAAAGTAGTGATTTCAACTTTTCTATCTTTCTTTTTGGGGAGAGAGGAAGGATTTACGGAGAAAGTATGCCATTTTTCTTTGTAAGCAATAAAATTAGCAGGGAATTCGTTGAGGGGACCAAATGAAATGTTAGGGAAATTTGTAAAACAGGGTGCTAAAATTAGTCGAACGGCCTCAAAACGTGTAGCAAACCACTATCTTTAAAACTTATTTCGCCGATATTGAAATAGCCTCGGGAATATAATGAAATAAAACACAAAGTGAAGTAAGAGGGTAGAAAGACAGCATTTCCAAGATAAGAAGAGAAGAGAGTGATATAATTTTGAAGTCATTTTTCAAATGCTTTCCCAAGTCCCTTCAACTTATTTGACAGGGGCCTTATATAGTGTCTCAAGTGTCTGTTGAAAGAGACAAACCTCTTCACCAAAATATACCAAAACTATATATTTGATTTTTTTGAAAATACACCAACATAGACAGCTATAAATATCATTATCTTTGATCAAGCTTTATTATTACAAATTTATTAGTAATCTTACACGTGCTTAATCATGTAATAAATACATATATGATATCAACTAAAAGACCTAAATCTCCCACTCTCACCTCATCGTTCATACGAGTCAATGGATCGAACTCCAATCACTTTTGGAGACTTTTATAAGCCAATTTATTTTAATCAACAGAAAATGGAAACATAAAAACAAAAATTGCTGCTTGATTCTTAAACCGCTCATAGACAGGCTTAAGCTGCTGCATCACCACCACCCTCAGCTGCAGGTGTAGCAACAGCAGTGCATGCTGGTGGGTTCTGCTGTCCACTGGTAAGCGGCTTAACATTTTTGCATGCAGAGACAGCCCCGCCCGCCCCTTTGAATGTCAGATTGATGTCGGCAAGTTGCACTTTCTGACATGGCAAGCCCTCGCTACAGATTAGCTGGACTGCCTGAGCGCTTCCTGATGTGCCTTTGATGTTGCTGAAAGTAATGTCGCTAAGCTTAACCTTTGATGGAGTCTGAAAAATCCCACATCATAAAAGAATAATCACTTATCTTATTTTGAAGTTTTCATTTATGGATCACAAAAAATGAATATAGATCTTGTATTGTATATGTACCTTTGCTTTGCAATGTCCATAGGGACAATATTCTTGATCGATGAGGACAGGGTAGGTAACATTATCCATTTCGATATTCTCAAAATGCAAGCCTGACGCAACGGCTGGGAAGGAGTTCATCCAGGTCTTGATTCTGACTCCATTGACTGTGTTCTTCATGGTACAATGCCTGACAGTAATGTCAGTAATTGGCTCCTCATTCTCATACCTGCCCAAGCTTCCAATGCTCATGCCATGCCCAGGGCCACATGTAACTTTCTCGACAATAACGCCCTTGGCACCATCACCAAAAGAGACACAGTCATCACCAGTCCCAATCTCAGCGCCGCTTATTGTGACGTCCTCAGAGCGTGCAATATGAATACCATCCGTGTTGAGACTCTCTGGTGAAGCACTGATCTTAATCTTTGATAGGGTAATATTTTTACCCCCAAGAACTGCCATGTGATATAATTTGCTATCTACAGAGCTTACACCATCGATGATTGCGTTCGTCAAGAAGTTCCACCTAAAATTCTGCTCATAGAAAAGAAAACAAAATATTAGCATGCCTTTAGTGTAAATATTTAGTCTTAATTTGTCTTCTTTTCCTAATATTATCTAAACTCATCAAATACTTACATAAGGAAGGCTGACAAATTTGCCGGTTTGAGCACAGTTATTTTGTTGCCAAGCGATTTTTCCCTGACCGTCAAAGACTGCACCTCCCTCCAGACCTATGATTGTTATACCCTCAACACGTTCTACCGTGACCCATGCGTCTGCACCGTTAAACTGAGCTGGGTCTGAAGGAGCTTTGAAATTCCCTGAAATTTCTACCGTAATGGGGGCCTTACAAGGACCTAGAAACCGAACCGGACCCATCAAATATGCCCCTTTGGGGACTACAATCTTGCTCGGGGTTGTTGATGCACATGCTTCTTTCCATGCTCCTACCATGCCCTACCATTGAAATTGCATTTTCACTATCAAAACACATATTTAGATTTTGTTTATCTCCTAAGAATTATCGAAATATGTTTCCAAGCTACCTTACATGGAACACGATAAGCTAATCCAAAAAGATTGGTGGATAGCACAAGGAATCGACATCATTTAATGACAAAATTCGAACACCAAACCTTATGTTTCATGGCTATTGTCGTTGTTTTAGTTCATTATACTTTGTTATATCTAAACTGGAACATCCCTACCTGTGTGGCGTCTCCGTTAGGTTTGGCACCAAGTTTTGTTATGTCGAAGACGGTTTGAGCTGCAACAACCGATATGAACACACAGAAGAGGGCCAAGAACAATGATACATTCAATCTTATCGCCATTTTTGCAAGGTGATTTTTTTTTCGTTTTTCAAATTTATTTGTGATGTGAATAAGAATGATGAACTTGTTGCTTGCTTTCTTATTCTCAAATGCCATATATATAGTCTCCTTAATAAAGTTGACACCACTAGTATCTACTTTACTAATTTTAGGGAAAATTCTAATATTGGAGTTCTATTTTTCACCATTAATTTTGGAGAATAATTGGACTTATTAAATGTCAATTTTTATTGGTTTTAGCATATTTTTCTAATATTATTCACCCATAAAGCTTATGAAAAAAAATTAATTAATTTGATATTATTTTTTTATAATTTAGTAACTCTTGCGCACTTCTTTTTCGTATAATAAGTAGGTGAGATACCAGCTCATCACGTGGACGTATGATTAATTTGAAAATTTTTTATATTCTAAGTGTTACCTTTTATGTTCATAATTAAAATGATTCCCTCTTTTTTTTTTATAAAATTATTCACCTAAACTATCAACTTTTATTAATCGGACTCTCTATTATAATCTCACTCAATCATGGGCAAGAAAACAAAAGTACGCGAACATTACCGAAAGCCTTTAATTAAACTAAAGTTATGTAAACGCAATCTTAAATCTAGAACAAATTGTATTTAAAAGTGGTTAATAGCTACGTACGTGATGGAGAAGTATAGGAATCCATCACGACTTTAATGACTAACCCATCTTCTTACTCGAGTCATTCCCTGCACAATAGGATTAGTTTATGAAAAAGAAATTGTTAGAAAAGGCTCATTCTTCTACTTTAGGAGGCCATTTTGGTGCCTCTGGCACTACACATAAACGAGTTAAGCAATACTTTTACTGACAAGGTATTAAGGGATCGATTAAAAAGTTTGTGCAAGAGTGCAATATTTATCAAAGGAATAAATCTAAATATGCAGCTCTTCCTAGACGTTTATAGCCCCTGCTCGTGCCTTCCGTAAATCAAACGAGAAAGATGTTATTTGGATGATAATTGATAGATTTTCTAAATATGTTCATTTCTAAGTCTTGCTCATTTCTTTACATACCCAATTTGTTGCAAAGTAAGCTCGATGGCGTGCCTCAAAGCACGGCATCAAATGGGGATAAGATATTTACAAGCAATGCCTGTAAAGAATTCCTTGGGCATTCAAGTACTTGTTTCGATTTGAGTTCTAGCTACCATCCTTTAACAGATGGTCAATAAGTGGTGTTATTAGCTTCATTTGGCTGAATATTAGTAATAGCACATCATTTCACTCATCACTCAAATGCACTCCTTTCTTTGCTTTGTATGGCTATGATGCTCCTACGTTTGATTTTAGTGATGAAATGAACACTCTTAACGAGGCCAGTGGATGCTTTCTTTTGGTAAATAATGAATGGTAGTAGCAATACTTAGGTGTAACTCGAAGATAACTTAAGCGAGAATGAAACAAAATGCGGATAAAAGACGTTCAAAAAGAGAGATTCAAGTTGGAGACCAAGTGTATTTGAGACTGAAACCATAGGCAAAGTTTAGTGGCCATTTGAAATAATGTCAAGTTGGTAGCATGCTCGATGCTTCTACTAGCCATTGGGCATGCTCAATGTTTTTTTTTTTTCCCCTTTGGTTACATTTTTTTCTCTTCTTTGGTTGTATTGAAGCCTATATATATTTTTTCGATAAATAGAGAGAAAACTCTCAGTACGAGCTGATGCATCCATCGAAGCGGAGACCTAGAAGACAGCAAGAGCGAGAAAAAGCAAAACAAAATAAAAGACCTGAAAATCTAAAGACGCCTAAAAGCACACCTACACCAACTCCTGGGGAACGAAAATGGTCAGAGAACCATACCAAACTAAGCCAAAAAAAAACACTTAAACATGAACAAATGAGCACCAATGAAGAAGAACGCCCTCCATCTTTCTAAGGATAGCACATAATAGAAGCCTACAATCTCAAATACCAATAACTCTTACGAATGACGAGAAACACTTGCCACAAACACTCTAAACAATACTCAGCTCACGGCAGCCCCAAGAAAACCATGCGAAGAGCACCAATGACAACAAAGGTCTGATGCGGAATGAAGCACGGCCTGACTTCTTCTTTTAAAGCTTATTCTTCTTTGGGAAAACCCTGCCACGGGCTTCGTCTTCTACAGAGCAAATAACCCGATGTACGTCAGACTCAAGGCCATCATAGTTTAGCCCAATCTTTTTCACGTCCCATGCCCTACGGGCCCGCTTGAGAACAGAGGGAGAGCATTGAAGGGACCAAATGGAATGATAATGAAGCATGACTGCTCTAGGTATCGTATTGGTCATTACAAAAAAGGCATAAAAAGTAGTGATTTCAACTTTTTTATCTTTCTTTTTGGGGAGAGAGGAAGGATTTACGGAGAAAGTATGCCATTTTTCTTTGTAAGCAATAAAATTAGCAGGGAATTCGTTGAAGGGACCAAATGAAATGTTAGGGAAATTTGTAAAACAGGGTGCTAAAATTAGTCGAACGGCCTCAAAACGTGTAGCAAACCACTATCTCTAAGACTTATTTCGCCGATATTGAAATAGCCTCGGGGATATAATGAAATAAAACACAAAGTGAAGTAAGAGGGCAGAAAGAAAGCATTTCCAAGATAAGAAGAGAAGAGAGTGATATAATTTTGAAGTCATTTTTCAAATGCTTTCCCAAGTCCCTTCAACTTATTTGACAGGGGCCTTTTATAGTGTCTTAAGTTTCTGTTGAAAGAGACAAACCTCTTCACCAAAATATACCAAAACTATATATTTGCTTTTTTTGAAAATACACCAACATAGACAGCTATAAATATCATTATCTTTGATCAAGCTTTATTATTACAAATTTATTAGTAATCTTACACGTGCTTAATCATGTAATAAATACATATATGATATCAACTAAAAGACCTAAATCTCCCACTCTCACCTCATCGTTCATACGAGTCAATGGATCGAACTCCAATCACTTTTGGAGCACTTTTATGAGCCAATTTATTTTAATCAACAGAAAATGGAAACATAAAAACAAAAATTGCTGCTTGATTCTTAAACCGCTTATAGACAGGCTTAAGCTGCTGCATCACCACCACCCTCAGCTGCAGGTGTAGCAACAGCAGTGCATGCTGGTGGGTTCTGCTGTCCACTGGTAAGCGGCTTAACATTTTTGCATGCAGAGACAGCCCCGCCCGCCCCTTTGAATGTCAGATTGATGTCGGCAAGTTGCACTTTCTGACATGGCAAGCCCTCGCTACAGATTAGCTGGACTGCCTGAGCGCTTCCTGATGTGCCTTTGATGTTGCTGAAAGTAATGTCGCTTAGCTTAACCTTTGATGGAGTCTGGAAAATCCCGCATCATAAAAGAATAATTACTTACCTTATTTTGAAGTTTTCATTTATGGATCACAAAAAATGAATATAGATCTTGTATTGTATATGTACCTTTGCTTTGCAATGTCCATAGGGACAATATTCTTGATCGATGAGGACAGGGTAGGTAACATTATCCATTTCGATATTCTCAAAATGCAAGCCTGACGCAACGGATGGGAAGGAGTTCATCCAGGTCTTGATTCTGACTCCATTGACTGTGTTCTTCATGGTACAATGCCTGACAGTAATGTCAGTAATTGGCTCCTCATTCTCATACCTGCCCAAGCTTCCAATGCTCATGCCATGCCCAGGGCCGCATGTAACTTTCTCGACAATAACGCCCTTGGCACCATCACCAAAAGAGACACAGTCATCACCAGTCCCAATCTCAGCGCCGCTTATTGTGACGTCCTCGGAGCGTGCAATATGGATACCATCCGTGTTCAGACTCTCTGGTGAAGCACTGATCTTAATATTTGATAGGGTAATATTTTTACCCCCAAGAACTGCCATGTGATATAATTTGCTATCTACAGAGCTTACACCATCGATGATTGCGTTTGTCAAGAAGTTCCACCTAAAATTCTGCTCATAGAAAAGAAAACAAAAAATTAGCATGCCATTAGTGTGAATATTTAGTCTTAATTTGTCTTCTTTTCCTAATATTATCTAAACTCATCAAACACTTACATAAGGAAGGCTGACAAATTTGCCGGTTTGAGCACAGTTATTTTGTTGCCAAGCGATTTTTCCCTGACCGTCAAAGACTGCACCTCCCTCCAGACCTTTGATTGTTATACCCTCAACACGTTCTACCGTGAACCATGCGTCTGCACCGTTAAACTGAGCTGGGTCTGAAGGAGCTTTGAAATTCCCTGAAATTTCTACCATAATGGGGGCCTTACAAGGACCTAGAAACCGAACCGGACCCATCAAATATGCCCCTTTAGGGACTACAATCTTGCTCGGGGTTGTTGACGCACATGCTTCTTTCCATGCTCCTACCATGCCCTACCATTGAAATTGCATTTTCACTATCAAAACACATATTTAGATTTTGTTTATCTCCAAAGAATTATCGAAATATGTTTCCAAGCTACCTTACATGGAACACGATAAGCTAATCCAAAAAGATTGGTGGATAGCACAAGGAATCGACATCATTTAATGACAAAATTCGAACACCAAACCTTATGTTTCATGGCTATTGTCGTTGTTTTAGTTCATTATACTTTGTTATATCTAAACTAGAACATCCCTACCTGTGTGGCGTCTCCGTTAGGTTTGGCACCAAGTTTTGTTATGTCGAAGACGGTTTGAGCTGCAACAACCGATATGAACACACAGAAGAGGGCCAAGAACAATGATACATTCAATCTTATCGCCATTTTTGCAAGGTGATTTTTTTTTCGTTTTTCAAATTTATTTGTGATGTGAATAAGAATGATGAACTTGTTGCTTGCTTTCTTATTCTCAAATGCCATATATATAGTCTCCTTAATAAATTTGACACCACTAGTATCTACTTTACTAATTTTAGGAAAAATTCTAATGTTGGAGTTCTATTTTTCACCATTAATTTTGGAGAATAATTGGACTTATTAAATGTCAATTTTTATTGGTTTTAGCATATTTTTCTAATATTATTCACCAATAAAGCTTATGAAAAAAAATTAATTAATTTGATATTATTTTTTTATAATTTAGTAACTCTTGCGCACTTCTTTTTCGTATAATAAGTAGGTGAGATACCAGCTCATCACGTGGACGTATGATTAATTTGAAAATTTTTTATATTCTAAGTGTTAGCTTTTATGTTCATAATTAAAATGACTCCCTCTTTTTTTTTTTTATAAAATTATTCACCTAAACTATCAACTTTTATTAATCGGACTCTCTATTATAATCTCACTCAATCATGGGCAAGAAAACAAAAGTACGCGAACATTACCGAAATCCTTTAATTAAACTAAAGTTATGTAAACGCAATCTTAAATCTAGAACAAATTGTATTTAAAAGTGGTTAATAGCTACGTACGTGATGGAGAAGTATAGGAATCCATCACGACTTTAATGACTAACCCATCTTCTTACTCGAGTCATTCCCTGCACAATAGGATTAGTTTATGAAAAAGAAATTGTTAGAAAAGGCTCATTCTTCTACTTTAGGAGGCCATTTTGGTGCCTCTGGCACTACACATAAACGAGTTAAGCAATACTTTTACTGACAAGGTATTAAGGGATCGATTAAAAAGTTTGTGCAAGAGTGCAATATTTATCAAAGGAATAAATCTAAATATGCAGCTCTTCCTAGACGTTTATAGCCCCTGCTCGTGCCTTCCGTAAATCAAACGAGAAAGATGTTATTTGGATGATAATTGATAGATTTTCTAAATATGTTCATTTCTAAGTCTTGCTCATTTCTTTACATACCCAATTTGTTGCAAAGTAAGCTCGATGGCGTGCCTCAAAGCACGGCATCAAATGGGGATAAGATATTTACAAGCAATGCCTGTAAAGAATTCCTTGGGCATTCAAGTACTTGTTTCGATTTGAGTTCTAGCTACCATCCTTTAACAGATGGTCAATAAGTGGTGTTATTAGCTTCATTTGGCTGAATATTAGTAATAGCACATCATTTCACTCATCACTCAAATGCACTCCTTTCTTTGCTTTGTATGGCTATGATGCTCCTACGTTTGATTTTAGTGATGAAATGAACACTCTTAACGAGGCCAGTGGATGCTTTCTTTTGGTAAATAATGAATGGTAGTAGCAATACTTAGGTGTAACTCGAAGATAACTTAAGCGAGAATGAAACAAAATGCGGATAAAAGACGTTCAAAAAGAGAGATTCAAGTTGGAGACCAAGTGTATTTGAGACTGAAACCATAGGCAAAGTTTAGTGGCCATTTGAAATAATGTCAAGTTGGTAGCATGCTCGATGCTTCTACTAGCCATTGGGCATGCTCAATGTTTTTTTTTTTTTTCCCCTTTGGTTACATTTTTTTCTCTTCTTTGGTTGTATTGAAGCCTATATATATTTTTTCGATAAATAGAGAGAAAACTCTCAGTACGAGCTGATGCATCCATCGAAGCGGAGACCTAGAAGACAGCAAGAGCGAGAAAAAGCAAAACAAAATAAAAGACCTGAAAATCTAAAGACGCCTAAAAGCACACCTACACCAACTCCTGGGGAACGAAAATGGTCAGAGAACCATACCAAACTAAGCCAAAAAAAAACACTTAAACATGAACAAATGAGCACCAATGAAGAAGAACGCCCTCCATCTTTCTAAGGATAGCACATAATAGAAGCCTACAATCTCAAATACCAATAACTCTTACGAATGACGAGAAACACTTGCCACAAACACTCTAAACAATACTCAGCTCACGGCAGCCCCAAGAAAACCATGCGAAGAGCACCAATGACAACAAAGGTCTGATGCGGAATGAAGCACGGCCTGACTTCTTCTTTTAAAGCTTATTCTTCTTTGGGAAAACCCTGCCACGGGCTTCGTCTTCTACAGAGCAAATAACCCGATGTACGTCAGACTCAAGGCCATCATAGTTTAGCCCAATCTTTTTCACGTCCCATGCCCTACGGGCCCGCTTGAGAACAGAGGGAGAGCATTGAAGGGACCAAATGGAATGATAATGAAGCATGACTGCTCTAGGTATCGTATTGGTCATTACAAAAAAGGCATAAAAAGTAGTGATTTCAACTTTTTTATCTTTCTTTTTGGGGAGAGAGGAAGGATTTACGGAGAAAGTATGCCATTTTTCTTTGTAAGCAATAAAATTAGCAGGGAATTCGTTGAAGGGACCAAATGAAATGTTAGGGAAATTTGTAAAACAGGGTGCTAAAATTAGTCGAACGGCCTCAAAACGTGTAGCAAACCACTATCTCTAAGACTTATTTCGCCGATATTGAAATAGCCTCGGGGATATAATGAAATAAAACACAAAGTGAAGTAAGAGGGCAGAAAGAAAGCATTTCCAAGATAAGAAGAGAAGAGAGTGATATAATTTTGAAGTCATTTTTCAAATGCTTTCCCAAGTCCCTTCAACTTATTTGACAGGGGCCTTTTATAGTGTCTTAAGTTTCTGTTGAAAGAGACAAACCTCTTCACCAAAATATACCAAAACTATATATTTGCTTTTTTTGAAAATACACCAACATAGACAGCTATAAATATCATTATCTTTGATCAAGCTTTATTATTACAAATTTATTAGTAATCTTACACGTGCTTAATCATGTAATAAATACATATATGATATCAACTAAAAGACCTAAATCTCCCACTCTCACCTCATCGTTCATACGAGTCAATGGATCGAACTCCAATCACTTTTGGAGCACTTTTATGAGCCAATTTATTTTAATCAACAGAAAATGGAAACATAAAAACAAAAATTGCTGCTTGATTCTTAAACCGCTTATAGACAGGCTTAAGCTGCTGCATCACCACCACCCTCAGCTGCAGGTGTAGCAACAGCAGTGCATGCTGGTGGGTTCTGCTGTCCACTGGTAAGCGGCTTAACATTTTTGCATGCAGAGACAGCCCCGCCCGCCCCTTTGAATGTCAGATTGATGTCGGCAAGTTGCACTTTCTGACATGGCAAGCCCTCGCTACAGATTAGCTGGACTGCCTGAGCGCTTCCTGATGTGCCTTTGATGTTGCTGAAAGTAATGTCGCTTAGCTTAACCTTTGATGGAGTCTGGAAAATCCCGCATCATAAAAGAATAATTACTTACCTTATTTTGAAGTTTTCATTTATGGATCACAAAAAATGAATATAGATCTTGTATTGTATATGTACCTTTGCTTTGCAATGTCCATAGGGACAATATTCTTGATCGATGAGGACAGGGTAGGTAACATTATCCATTTCGATATTCTCAAAATGCAAGCCTGACGCAACGGATGGGAAGGAGTTCATCCAGGTCTTGATTCTGACTCCATTGACTGTGTTCTTCATGGTACAATGCCTGACAGTAATGTCAGTAATTGGCTCCTCATTCTCATACCTGCCCAAGCTTCCAATGCTCATGCCATGCCCAGGGCCGCATGTAACTTTCTCGACAATAACGCCCTTGGCACCATCACCAAAAGAGACACAGTCATTACCAGTCCCAATCTCAGCGCCGCTTATTGTGACGTCCTCGGAGCGTGCAATATGGATACCATCCGTGTTAAGACTCTCTGGTGAAGCACTGATCTTAATCTTTGATAGGGTAATATTTTTACCCCCAAGAACTGCCATGTGATATAATTTGCTATCTACAGAGCTTACACCATCGATGATTGCGTTCGTCAAGAAGTTCCACCTAAAATTCTGCTCATAGAAAAGAAAACAAAATATTAGCATGCCATTAGTGTAAATATTTAGTCTTAATTTGTCTTCTTTTCCTAATATTATCTAAACTCATCAAATACTTACATAAGGAAGGCTGACAAATTTGCCGGTTTTAGCACAGTTATTTTGTTGCCAAGCGATTTTTCCCTGACCGTCAAAGACTGCACCTCCCTCTAGACCTTTGATTGTTATACCCTCAACACGTTCTACCGTGAACCATGCGTCTGCACCGTTAAACTGAGCTGGGTCTGAAGGAGCTTTGAAATTCCCTGAAATTTCTACCATAATGAGGGCCTTACAAGGACCTAGAAACCGAACCGGACCCATCAAATATGCCCCTTTAGGGACTCCAATCTTGCTCGGGGTTGTTGATGCACATGCTTCTTTCCATGCTCCTACCATACCCTGCCATTGAAATTGCATTTTCACCATATGAAAACATGATTAGATTTAACTTTGTTCAAGATTGCTTTGTTTGTCGTGAGAATTTTTAGAGTGATCCTGACATCATTTTCTTTGAAGCAGAGTGTCCTGGCAACCAATGATAAGTTTCAACCTCCAAATTTGATGCTTCATGGTTGTTGTCATTGTTTTAGTTCGTCGTACTTTGTTACATTGAAAGTAGAAATCCTTACCCGTGTGGCATCTCCATTAGGCTTGGCGCCAAATTTTGTTATGTCGAAGACGGTTTGTGCTGTCACAACCGATGAGTGCCAAGAACAATGGTACATTCAATCCTATCGTAATCATTGTAGTTTTTTTTTTTTTTTTAAATGTATGAAAAAGAATAATGGACTTGTTGCTTGCTTTTGTTCTTGTTAAATGCAATACATATACTCTATGTGAAGAAGTTTGACACCACTAATGTGTATTATGTCAATTTTTGGTAAATTCTAATAATGGAGTTTTAGTTTTATTTTGGCAATTTTACCAAACAAATTTTGCAGAATAATTGGACTTATTTGGATATTGATATGCTTTTATTTTTATTGGTTTTGGAGTGTTCTTCTAATACTATCCACCAATAAAAGCTTAACTAATGTTTATAATCAACTTTTGCCCCTAAAATGCCTCTACTTTGTACATGGTATTAATTTAGTTCATGTAGTTTTATTTGTGTTAATTTGGTCCTTCTTTAATTAATATTGTGTCAATTTGGTCCTTAGAGTAAAATTTATATTAAGTTGTTAATGAAACTTTTAATAGTTCAGCCGTAGGTTTGGTTAAATTGAGTCAACGGGTGGATTTGTTGGGGGTTACTTGCATCTAAAGTGATTGTGTTGTTAAAAATTATGTTAATAACTTAAATTTGGTCAAAGAGCTAAATTAACATAATTAAAAGTACAAGGATTAATTGACACAATAAAAAAAAAGTTTAGGGATCTTTAGCATTTTTCCTCTCCTATTGAGATACAAACGGATTTATGATTTATGATTTATGATTTTGGTGTTCCATACTAGAAATTATTGAGATTTAATACGTGTATATACCATTATTGTTTGACTTTATATACAAAAATTTGTGGAAGAATTTGTTGCCTTATAAAAAAATGTACATGGATGCACTATGGCTAAAACAACTCATTTTTTAAAATGTAGATAGAGCGGTAATATAGGTTCTTACACTAATTTAGGTTTTGTTGGATAGTATTAGTTACAATAATTGTAGTAAGAAGCATAATACATAGTAAAACATAGAGCATAAGTCAATAATTTGAGAGTTAAAAATGACAAATTCAGCAAATTATGGATTACGAATACATAATTTTGGTACAAATACGATAGTTTAAATTAAATTAAGCATTTGTTTTTAAATTGGAAAAAGTACACATACATCGAATAAGATGTTTATTATGTGGTCCCTATGCAGAAAATGTATATGTTATTGTATTATTTTATGAGTATATATAAACGCATAAAAGCTTTTTCCAATAATTGTTATTGTTAAATAAAATGGTTAATAGGTGAGTGAAAAATTCAGCTCATATAGCATCGCCTTTCGGTATCAGCCTCTCTATTTGATAGTATCCTGTAAAAGTAAGGTTGCTTATATCTTATCACTCCCAAATTCTACCTTAACGAGAGCCTCTTTGAGGCACTGCGTGGTGGTTGTTGATATATAGCATCTCCTTCTACATCATACAGTAAATAGCTTATCCAATAATCATGAAAATCAACTCATAACACCATAATAATACAGTAAGAATTGCAAAGGGATTCAATTTATTCTAATGAAAAATATCATACGAACTCTTAAACTATTTTTTTGGTATTAAAATAACTTACCAAGAAAAGGGTAAATACATATTAGAACATGAGAATTGTGTATTAATTTTTTAACTCAGAACTTTGTAAAATAATTTTTTTAACCCAAAAATTACATATATCTATTAAAATAATCCAAACAGCGGCATCAAAGGAGGGTAAAACTTGTCATTAGTTGTTAGTAAATCCATCATCCCCTCGCTATTCCCTCATCCCACGCACAAACCGCAATTTCATGACACTGCTAATGAAGAAAAGTAGGCATATTTTACACCCTTACATACCGTCATTCGGACTATTTTGTTAAATGCATGTAACTTTTGGACTCCAAAATTATTTCATAAAATTTGTTGACCAAAAACATTAATACACCAAACTTTGAACTACCAATATGTAACTTACCAATTTAACTTCAAAAAATAATTTAGAGGTCAGCATAAATTTACCCATATTCATATTCTAATGTTTAAAAGAAATGCGGTCAAGGCCAGCCATAAAGGGCCTCAAGGGGTCAGGAATAAGAACAGAGCCGTCTTCCTGCTGGTGGTTCTCAAGCAAACACACAATCATTCTTGGCACTGCACAGGCTGTGGCATTCAAAGTGTGCACAAACTGTGTTGGAATGTTCTTGCCCTTCTTTGGCATCGTCGAGGAAGATTCTGGCCGGTATCTAATCCCTAATCGACGACTCTGATAGTCGGTACAGTTTGATGCACTTGATATCTGTACATATTCATTATCAAAAAGTATGTCAGGATTTTGTTAGTGTATTTTCAAAATATGTGTTGATAAATGTGTAAAACATTGTTTATTGTATGAATAAAATGTGTATGAGATAGTCCTGATATGTGTTTAAGTGTTTGCAACATGTGAGGGGTGTGTGTTGACACATGGGCCATGTGTGTCGACACACAATCCTACAGTACCATTGGGAGTCAGGTGTGTGTCGACACACATTGCCCGTGTGTCGACACACAGCCTTACAGAAGCGCACGGCAGGGTGTTGTGTGTCGACACACAATCTTACAGTAACCCTGTGTATCGAATTGTGTGTCGACACACCGCCACAGTTTCTGGCAGTTACGTTTGCGCCTTCATTCCCGGTTTTTGGTGACTTTTCTTGGTTTTCTCTTGGGGACGTCTCATTCCATTGAAAACATATATATGCCCATCAGATTCTTGTTGATAATATTATGAAACATATGACTTTGTTGTGAAAATCATAAGAGGGAAAAAGAAATTGAAGAACATCTTTGTGTGTCTTGAGTTCTTGTGTGTGTAAACAAGTGTGTGTTGTCATAAATTTGATCAATCTCAAATCATCTCTATCAATCTCTTCCCATACACATCTTCACTCCATTTTTTGGTTGTTGTTGTATCCCCAAGAATATTTCGTACACCAAAATAAACCTTAAGGAAAGTGATCACATAGCCTCAACACCTGAGATCTTGGGTTACCCGATTGCAAGGATTTTGCAAGTATTTTCTGAATTTTGATAACATCTTAAGGTTTAACTTTCTGGTTTGGATTATGGCTTCATCACTAAAGGAAATGATAGCCAACTTTGTGAAGTTGGACCGGTTTGATGGCGGGAACTTCCACCAATGGCAGAGGAAGATGCACTTCCTCATCACGACGTTGAATGTGGTGTATGTCCTGAATACACCATGTCCATCCCCCGTCTCTGAGGAGGATGAAACGTTGGCCGAGCAGAGGGCCAGACTGAAGTGGGAAAACAATGACTATATCTGCAGAGGGCATATTCTGAATGGGATGACTGATGCCCTGTTTGACATTTACTCGAACATGGCGACTGCGAAGGAACTGTGGGATGCACTTGAGGCACGCTACATGGCCGAAGATGCTACAAGCAAAAAATCCCTAGTTAGTCAATTTAACAATTATAAGATGGTTGATGATCGTCCTGTCATGGAGCAATTCCATGAAATCGAATGAATATTAAATAATTTCAAACAACATAACATGAAATTAGACGATACAATTGTTGTTTCTTCCTTAATTGACAAACTTCCTCCTTCTTGAAAAGATGTTAAGAAAAGTCTTAAACACAAGAAGGAGGATATGTCAATTGAGGAATTGGCTAACCATTTACGTGTTGAGGAAGGTCACAGGGTACAGGATGACAACAAAGACCGCCCTAGTGATGTTGGTAAAATCAACGTCTCTGAAGAAGGCCAATCGAGTAAGGGACCCAAGAGAACCGGACACTTCCAAAAGAAGAAGCATGACAAGAGGCCGAAAGTGGTCTGTTGGGAGTATCAGAAGCCCGGTCATTTACGTAAAGACTGTTACCGCCTTAAAAAGAACAAAGGCAAGGGGCTTCATCATCGCACCAAAAATTCGAACGAGAGGTTCGTGGCGATGATATCGGAAGTCAATCTAGTCTAGAATGATAACTCTTGGTGGATTGACTCGGGGGCCACGAGACATGTATGTAAGGACAGCGGGTTCTTTACAACTTTTGAGCCCATGGACAACGGAACTGAGTTGTTCATGGGAAATGGGACGTCGGTACCGGTTAAAGGGAAGGGAAAAGTTGATTTACTTTTCACGTCTGGAAAAACCCTTACTTTAACCGATGTATGCTTCGCTCCTGACGTTAAGAAGAAACTCGTGTCCGGTGGCCTGTTAAATAGGTTTGGGTTCAAGTTGGTCTTCGAGGCTGACAAGTTAATTTTGTCTAAGGGTGGAGTTTTTGTTGGCAAATGGTATTTATGTAATGGTATGTTCAAAATGAACATCGATAATAAAATTGGAAATTCTGTTTACATGCTTGACTCGTCGTTTTTATGGCATCAAAGATTAGGTCATTGCATTTTCGTAAATTACATAAAATGGTTAATTCTTCGTTGATTCCTCACATAGATAAAGTCGATGACAAATGCAAAACGTGCATGCTAACTAAGATAACGAAATTACCGTTTCCTTCAATGCAAAGAGAGACTAATCTACTTGACCTAGTACATAGTGATTTATGTGATTTCAAGCGCACACCGAGTTTAGGTGGAAAGAATTACTTTGTTACGTTTATCGATGACTATTCAAGATTTTGTTATGTATACTTGATAAGTAACAAAGACAACTCGCTTAATAGATTTAAAGCATATAAAGCAGAAACTGAGTTACACTGTGAAACCTTCCTCAAACGTTTAAGGTCGGATCGTGGTGGGGAGTACTACGATCCTAAATATTTCAAATCCACAGGAATAATACATGAAATAACTGCACCATATACGCCACAATAGAATGGCGTGGCTGAGAGGAAAAACCAGACTCTAACTGAGATGGTTAATTCCATGTTATCTTATTCCGGTCTCAGCAATGGGTTTTGGGGTGAGGCTATGTTAACAGCCCGTCATATATTGAATAGAGTTCCAAATAAAAGAAATAAAATAACCCCATATGAGTTGTGGAAAAAACGAGCCCCTAATTTGAATTATCTTAAAGTTTGGGGGTGTAGGGCAGTTGTTAGAGTCCCTGAACCTAAACGGAAAAAGTTAGGTGAAAGAGGCATTGATTGCATCTTTGTGGGTTATCCGCTCTATGTAATCGAACCTAATGACTATATCAATGTGAACACGATAATAGAATCAAGAGACGCAATATTTGATGAGTATCGGTTTACTTCTAGCCCTAGACCGAGGAATTATGTACCGGCTGAGAGTGACACTCAAGTGTCATATGACGATGTTCGTCATGAGAGGGAGGATGTCCCTGAAAGTGCTCTAGAACTCCGAAGGAGTAAGAGAGCAAGGAAAGAGAAATCTTTCGGTTCGGACTTCTACACGTATCTGGTAGAAGGTTCGAGAAACGATGTGGACCAAGTGGCTCCATATTGTTGTGTCATGGAAGCTGACCCCATGACGTTAATGAGGCGATGAGGTCTCATGATGCCTCGTTTTGGAAAGAGGTTGTGAATGATGAGATGGATTCCATCATAGGTAATAATACCTGGATACTTGTGGATCTTCCACAAGGAAGTAAGCCTATCGGGTGTAAGTGGATCTTCAAAAAGAAGATGAAAGTCGATAGAACGATTGATAAGTTCAAAGCCCGATTGATGGCTAAAGGGTTCACCCAAAAGCCTGGGTTGGACTACTTTGACACGTATGCCCCCGTGGCAAGGATATCAACGATAAGGGTATTGATTGCCCTTGCCTCCATTTATAAACTAGTGATACACCAAATAGATATCAAAACGGCTTTCCTGAATGGTGAGCTAGAGGAGGAAGTGTACATGGAACAACCGGAAGGTTTTGTTGCTCCAGGCCAAGAGAGAAAAGTATGTAAACTCATACGTTCTCTGTATGGGCTGAAGCAAGCCCCGAAGCAATGGCACCAGAAATTTGACCAAGTTGTTCTTAACGACGGATTCGTTATAAACAAATCGGATAAATGTGTCTATAGCGAGTTTGATAATGGCAAAGGGGTCATTATATGTTTGTATGTCGACGACATGCTGATATTCGGTACTGATGTGGAACAAGTAGAGAGGACAAAACGGTTTCTCTCTGAAAACTTTGCTATGAAAGACATGGGTAAGGCAGAGGTGATCTTCAGTATTAAAATTGTAAGGAATGGTGATTCCATTTCCTTGACACAGTCTCACTACGTTGAAATATCTTGAAAATGTTCCATTTTGATGAGTGTGCACCGGCGTCCGTTCCGTTGAACCCTAGTGTAAAACTAGTTCCGAATGAGGGCGCTCCAGTATCACAACTGAGATATGCCCAGGTCATTGGTAGTCTTATGTATGCCATGACGAGCACAAGGCCAGATACAGCCTTTGCTGTTGGAAAGCTCAGTAGATATACTAGCAATCCTAGTAAGAGCCATTGGAAAGCTGTGGAACGTGTACTGAAGTACCTAAAGAAGACTATGAGTTATGGTCTTTCTTATGTAGGGTATCCTCCAATTTTGGAGGGATACTCTGATGCAAGTTGGATCTCCGATGTGGAGGATCATGCATCCACAAGCGGGTGGGTATTCCTGCTTGGTGGGGGTGCGGTTTCTTGGGGTTCCAAGAAACAGTCTCGCATAACTGATTAAAAATGGCAGCGGAGTTCATAGCTCTCGCGTCTGCGGCTAAAGAAGCCGAGTGGTTAAAGGATCTCTTGTATGAGATACCTTTGTGGCCTAAGCCGATCTCACCAATATCTATCCATTGTGATAGTCAGGCTACGCTGTCTAAAGCGTACAGTGAGGTATACAATGGGAAGTCCAGACACATTGGTGTAAGACATAGTATGGTGAGACACCTTATTCAAGAGGGTGTCATCACTGTGGACTTCGTGAGGACCAGTCAGAATCTAGCGGATCCGTTTATAAAAGGCCTAGCTAGAGATTTGGTTCTGAAAACAAGTGAAGGGATTGGTGTGAAACCTGTCATTTTTAGTCGCCCATGATAGGCCCTCAACTCGACGCCTAGTATGACGCTAGGTCTCGGGTTCAATGAGAGAGACTTGTCATCTGTGTGACTGCAAGCACAAATTGAAAATTACCATCCCTAGTGTGATGCGCTTGGTACCTGCGTCAGAGATACTAAAAGGATGAGCATTTGCTCTTAATGGACCTGGTTCTAGAACTTATTGAATGTCGCGTCACAGGGACATGATCAATGAGGTCCACCTTAGTGTGTGTTGAAGTTTGGCCGCTTCAAAGGGGTGATTTTTTACAAGGGTTTGGCCCTGAAACACTCACGAAGGGTACAGGACACAAGGCTACAAATGTGTCGATCTGGGAGGTGTAGGGTGTGTACGGGGAGTACGCCTAGTGCGTGATTGGATAGTCGGTTAGTCAAATGGGTTATATGATTCAAAGCTTGGTCTACCATTTTCGATCCGATTAACTGTATGGTCCTTTCACTAGCCAGGAGTTCAATCGGGAGACACCCATGTTGATGCACGAAATGGCGTCCTTTATTCGAGATGTAATAGTGAGATTGGTTGTATTTTGAAAATGGTGGGGGATTGTTAGTGTATTTTCAAAATATGTGCTGATAAATGTGTAAAACATTGTTTATTGTATGGATAAAATGTGTATGAGATAGTCCCGATATGTGTTAAAGTGTTTGCAACATGTGAGGGGTCTGTGTCGACACATGGGCCATGTGTGTCGACACACAATCCTACGGTACCATTGGGAGTTAGGTGTGTGTCGACACACATGGCCCGTGTGTCGACACACAGCCTTACAGAAGTGCACGGCAGGGTGTTGTGTGTCGACACACAATCTTACAGTAACCCTGTGTGTCGAATTGTGTGTCGACACACAGCCACAGTTTCTGGCAGTTACGTTCGCGCCTTCATTCCCGGTTTTTGGTGACTTTTCTTGGTTTTCTCTTGGGGACGTCTCATTCCATTGAAAACATATATATGCCCATCAGATTCTTGTTGATAATATTATGAAACATATGACTTTGTTGTGAAAATCACAAGAGGGAAAAAGAAATTGAAGAACATCTTTGTGTGTCTTGAGTTCTTGTGTGTGTAAACAAGTGTGTGTTGTCATAAATTTGATCAATCTCAAATCACCTCTCAATCTCTCCCCATACACATCTTCACTCCATTTTTTGGTTGTTGTATCCCCGAGGATATTTCGTATACCGAAATAAGCCTTAAGAAAAGTGATCACATAGCCTCAACACCTGAGATCTTGGATTACCCGATTGCAAAGATTTTGCAAGTATTTTCTGAATTTTGATAACAGATTCCATGGCCATCGGTTAGTTGGTAAAATACTATTAGGATTGAGGCTGAGAACAACAACAACAACAATAGGCCCAGTGCCACAAGGGCAGGATTGAGGCTGAGAAAGAAGCGCATTCAAATTCAAGTGTTGGAGGGCCATTTTCTTCCTAATGGGAGTGCTTTTCTGCACCTCAACCCAACACAAGCGTCTCTTAACCTTAATCTTATTTATTTATATTTTATTGTTTGTTTTTCATCAATATGATTTTGGCTGATTATTATTGCATTCATTTTCTAACACTATTCAGATGAGTTGGCTAGTACAAAGACATCTTGCATGGCCCTTGGGGCTGCAAAATGCGGTGAGGCTATATGATCACTTTCGTAAAGAGTGGCATTAGAGGTTACATAATATCGATCATTTGCAATCAAAGGGGCATGGGTAGCATAGCGATGTTGAGTGAGGTTCTCCAGCGCCTGAAGGGGATACTCATATGCTTTGGTCAAGGTTTGCAACTTCAGTCGTCCAAAAGTTACATTATGAGAGAGTTTATAGTTTCTCATATCCAAAGCTACATTAAGGAAGGTAGACGATTTACTGTGTAATAGATATACTTTGATGAGAGACATGAGATGAGGTTTGAGGTTATGATTACATACAGTAATCCAAATTCTATAGTGAACAAGTCATCTATTTGAGTCCTATTGTTTTTCTTTTTTGGCCCACATCGCTAAGAGTATTCTATCTATAACTCTAAATAGGTCAAACGAGAAGAAGAGAGCATGTAAGTACCTCACCATAACGGCCTAAACCAGGCATCCATGCCTCTATGTCGAACTTACGGAAAGCAGGGGCTCCTAAATCACCTGAAGCCATATCCATAGTTCTGCAAAAAATTCAAAATGATCATCAATCGGTTAACATGGAACTTAAGTGCATCAACAAAACAATAGATTAGAGAACACCTCACTTGAAATGAAATCCAAGTGATTCAAAGAGGTCCTCCTCGATTCTGATGAGCTCCTCAAGGTACATATCACTTTCCTCGGGTTTACACAATATGAACATCTCAACTTTGCTGAACTGGTGCACTCTGTATAGACCCCTGTATAGAATGACCACAAAAGTTTGTCCGTCAAGAAAGATATTCATTTTGGGGTTACGGGAAGGGAATTAAGAATGTCATATAAGACATTATACTCAAAACCATGCATATAAACTTGAGACCCTCGAATTTGGATGCACACGCAAGTTGCAGTACGGTATTTGTCATAAGTGCGTCATTTGCTGCTTCATATGCTCAAAAACACGAAGTTCTGAAGATACTGAAACTAGGGTCAGATCACTTAAGAGCTAGATATTGCAATGAATCCATAAAGGATAACATATAAAGGGCACTGCAAACAGTACATTCAACATGCATATAACAAATTAGCTTGCTACTCAAAAAGGGTTTTGATGCGTTTTTAAGTCGCATTTTTCGTCTCCATGACCTTCAGTTAGTTGTGGATATATTAGAACGTCGAGACACAGAACACTATATAATAAATTAAATTAACAGATAAGCCGGGAATAAGGTGAATATTGTTACTGTAGCATGCATGGAGACCAAGTAGGACCACAGGCACATTTTAAACCTTGGAAAGCAAAGCGCAACTGAGAAGTTGACAAGCACATTCAAGATCTGAATATTTTACCTTGTAGCTACTCCAGCAGCACCGGCCTCAGTACGGAAGCAGTGAGAATGAGCGATGTACTTCATAGGTAATAAGGACTCAGAAAGAATAGAATCCATATGAATACCTCCTATAGGAATTTCAGCCGTTCCAACAAGACATTGGTCACTACCCTCTATAGAATAAACCTGCAATAGTTTCAGAAATTTCGTTCGTTTAGCTGATGCACTTGAGCAATCGCTTTTATCATCATAAACTCCATGTAGCTAGGCAATGTCATATGAATTATATGCAGATAAAACTTTCTCAAATCATTTAATGAAAGTAAAGCCTAAAACAAACCTGGGTATTTTCTGCACGAGGTTGGAATCCACACTTTTCAACAAGAGAAGACCTCACTATTTCTGGGGTTGTCAAAGGAATAAACCCTCTTTTTATGACTTCAGTTAGAGTCCAGTTGATAAGGGCCATCTCTAGCAAAACTGCTGCATTTTTCAGGTAGTAGAACTTTGAGCCACTGACCTAAATGACCAACACAAAGAATAAAGCATCATGTTACAGACAGACGCATTTCCTTCACTACATCATGACAACTGTGACGCATAACGGTACATCGATTCCAGAAAAACCAACATACCAGATAAATTGCAAGACTACAACCCGAAATCAGGTTTCGTCTGGATTAAAACCTAAAATCTGTTATCAGATCAATAGTAATACAATTTTAACAAAATATATAAACAATCCAATAAAATAAAACCGCATTGAATTTAACCCTGCAGATAATGGACGGGCTTGATCACAAAACACTCAAGCAACTAACTCGAGGAATCCAGCAGTAAAACTAGCTATATGATAATCATCTAAACTCTCACAAGACAGATAGGTTTCTTACTGCCAACTAGAGATATTATAGCCCTCGTATATTGAGTTACCTCAGCAGCAGAATCAAAGTCCAAAAGATCTAGCTCTTTGCCAAGTTGGAGATGATCCTTCACAGTAAAGCCGAACTCCCTTGGGCTACCAACCTACAGATATGCATGCAAAGAAGCCGAGTAAACAAAGCTCGTACTATAATACCCAACTATCCCAGCATTTGTCAAGTGACAAGATAGAGATACATGATTTTGTTGAGATACAATACCATTTTTCTCAATATTGAACAATCTTCCCCGCCTATTGGCACGTCAGGATGAGTCATGTTCGGAATGGATTGTGCTTCCTGCTGAAGCTCATCAGTGAGTCTAAAGAGATCTTCCTCCAAGCTGGCAAGTCCTTCCTTTAGATTCTTACCTACACACTGCAGATTAGGAAACTAGTGGTATAATAAGGGCGCCAATGAGGCTCTGGTCTAGTGATAAGAAAATTGCCAAAGTTGAGGCCCTATTGGCAAAAGGTCCTATGTTTAAATCCCTCTAACCACCACTTATCTCACTAGAAAAAGGTCAAATGCAGTGAGAAGGGAAACAAATAAAGCAAAACACACCTTCTTCCACGAGTTTTTGACGCTCAGATGGTTCCAGTTTTCCTTTCATCTTGTTAGCCACAGCATTTCTCTCTGAACGAAGCCGTTCAACTTCCTGCTCTCTGTCAGTAAGAATTAGCCAAACTAAGAAGAAACCGATTCTATTATACCGTTACCTTGTTACGACATAAGACATTATTGCTCAACAAAAGCAAAAAAGATTTAACATTGAAACACATCAAAGATAATGGGGTTATATGGAGCTTGTCCATCCTAATGATGTTTTGGTATAGTGACAAAACTACCAAGGTTAAGACTCTAGAATAAGAGGTCATATGTCAAATCCTCCAATACCATCGAATCCATATCACCTTTATTTATGCTACAATACCTTGTGCTTCGCTATGTGTGTCAGTTTAGTCCTCAAATAATTCCAAGTGTCTCAGTACTGTCCAAGTGGTATATTCATTCCATTATTTCGTCCAACTTTTGCCCTAATTTAGTCTCACACACATGACAACCAACCCCCTGTTCTTCAAATGTCTTAATGTTGTCCAGATGGTGCAACATAAGGACAAAGTAATCGGACTAATTATACCCTTTGAACAACATTGCAATATTTAGAAGTGTGTGCATTAACAGATACGCTTGATGAAGTATATGGTATTATGGCATAAATAACCCTGTAAACGATTACACTAGCGTAAAGTCCAAGCAAACAAATATGCATCCGAGGGCCAAAATGCACGCAATGCAATCATATCC
The DNA here is from genome assembly GCA_018398585.1 of Simmondsia chinensis. Lineage (NCBI taxonomy): Eukaryota > Viridiplantae > Streptophyta > Magnoliopsida > Caryophyllales > Simmondsiaceae > Simmondsia > Simmondsia chinensis. The sequence goes on along the minus strand of JAGTTD010000001.1, from coordinate 587,429 downwards.
ATGATGAACAGTTATCTTAACGAAGTCAAAACAGCATTTCAAAAACTATACTACAATTCTGGAAGGAGGGAATATAACCTTTTGAAGGCTCAACATTTGCTCATAAAGCTCAAGCACCAACTCCAAATTGGCCAGGGAGTTCCTGTTCTTTATATTGACAGCCACCGCATCTTTGTTGTCTCGTATCCACTTGAAATCAATCGCTGCCCTCCACTGCGATTTCGCCCCTGAATCAAAATTCAAGAGAAGAACGAAATATTGAAATTCAAGTAAGAGTATAAAACCATTCCATGACCTTCACTCGTTAGCTTAACCTTTTGAAAAAATTGGTTAATTGACATAGTATTAGGACCATGTTCACCAAGAGGTCACGAGTTCAAATCCAAACCGCCCCTTATTCAATATCAACATAATTTAAACACCAGACATGAGGTGAGTTTGTGCATTATCCACCCTTCAAGTCCAAAGGGCATTCATGTGAGGAGGCATGTTAAAGTATAAAACCACTCCTAAGCCTGAAGCCATTAGTTTAAGCTTTTAAGAAAGTTTGTTAATTGATATGGTATCATAACCATATTAACCAAGAGGTTACGAGTTCGAATCCTAACAACACCATTTCAATATCGACATAATTTAAGCACAACATATGCTATGAATCTGTGCACTTCCACAATTCAAGTCCGAAGGGCATGTTAAACTATAAAATCATTTATATGCCTTCACCCATCAGCTTAAACTTTGTGGAAAAGCCAGTTTGACACAAATGCTCCGAAAATGACAAACGTGGAGAGAGATGAGTGACCGTTACCGGATACAGCTGCTGTGGCGGTGGTGGTGGCGGTGGCGCAAGGGGAAGAAAGAGATCTAACAAGAAAGGGAAATGGAGGCGTTGGGGAGGGAATTAGGGTTAGGAGTAGGGATTTAGAGAGAGGTCTGAGCATGGAGGTTGAAGGCAAAGCAGCAAGCTTGAGGATCTGGAAGGTTGCTCCTCCCACACAATGCGGGAGACCCATCTGCTCACACCTTTCACTCCGACACGGTGAAGTGCGCCGGTACCTCAGAATAGAATAGCTTATGAAGCTTGCAAAATCGCTTACGTTATGATTGCTAACTGATTGATTAGCTGTTAGTTATTAGTTGATAGATAATATATTTAATAAATTAAGTTGTAAAACGTTATGAAAAATTGCTAGCCAAACATGGCGTTAAAAAAGGCTTCGGCTAACACGGGAGTTGAAGAGGTGCAATTTACATAATCTTATTTCTATAAAATGCTAACTATAGAGAGATTACCTAAGAGGGTACCAATACGCAAGTACTGGATCCCATTAGAATTTTGAAGTTAAGCGTATTAGGGCAAAA